>OZ018337.1:22739296-23339296 GCA_963969495.1 Ceratothoa steindachneri
TTTACAGATTCATTTTAGTTCATTATGATTCTTTATATCTCCTTTGATCCTTCAGACACTTACAGGCAGCTATAGTAGCTGTTGATATATTTGTATGTGCTTCTAAGGTACACTCAGGCTTTTCTCATTGTTTCTTGGGCTTGCCGGGTGTACCTGCGTAGGTCTTTACATGACCCTGAAGAACTGCAGTAACCAAGAAATGACGGCTGCCTTCAGTAGAGAAATTCCCAGATGGTAAGATGGCCATGTGGTGCTAAAAAGGTATTGGCCTCTTCTCAATATGGCATTGGCACTATTTGACCCGGCGATACCACCTTGATGAACAGCTGCGCGAAGCTCGTCTAGGGAAAGAAATTAAATCAACCCCAATGAACACCCTAAAGGTACTATAGTAAGAAAATGATGGAGTAATTATATAAAAATATGCTATGTAAAAATAGATTAAAACCAATTAAATTATTCCCGTAAGAAAGTGTTTGAAAATAGGGTGCATTTATGTAGTTAAGTGAGGGCAAGTGCACATAAGTACAATGTACACGGCCGAGTAGTCAGCAAATAAAACCTTTTTGTCCATCAGGGACTAAGTGAACACACAGCCCCTCTGAACCTGACGTCGTTCCACAAAGAAGGTAGCTGCCCTTTTTTGGACAGACGCGGCTATGACTTCAGTAGAGTAGGACTTCGACTTCATACAAAGACAAATCAAGCATTAAAAGGATTTTGAGAATAACAAATAGATAAAACCCAGAATAGACTCTAAACGCTCCTATGGCATCCTTATGAACGTATTTATAAGCTCCTAGGAAATTATGAGCGTAAAATTGAGGCCAAATTGAAACGAGCGAACTTAGAGAATGGAAGCAAAGTTGTTCTATACAGACCATTATTGATGTGCACAGAGACAGAGGCCTTTGGGGCGTTTACAGGAACGCAGGTGTACATGCCGGAATCTTTATCATTGACAGAGGACAAGTGCAAACGGGAGGTGGTCTGGTCTTCTGTTTTTTCCAGCTGGGGAAAAGAGACAAAAAAAAGATTAGTAATCCAGTCCAGAATTATCAGATAATCCTGAAATCCGTAACTAGGGAATCAGAATCAAGGAAATAGATTATTTCTAAGAATCTCCCTTTGTTAAACGTATTTATTTGTGTATTATAAAAGTTGGCAAGTTATTTCAATAAAAAGCTTTTGAATTGGGATTCGAAGGAAATTTGGTGAAGTTAGGTCGAGTGAAATGTGCGGAAGATATACAAATGTATAAGCTTATTGAAATAATATAGATATTAAGTTTAAATTATTTAAAAATCAAAAAAAATAACAAACCCCCCAAAATAAATTAAGGTTAGGGAACAGCGGACCCCAAGATAGATAGGTCTCGAGGGGGATTAATGGGCAATACCTTTATACGGCTAATTAATGACATATTTCAAATGATATTAAATGTACTTTTTATTTATTGCTGTAGTTTAATCTTAAGCTTAAGCGTTAAATTGCTTGCGCTCTGCTCCGAATCCATTCCGGGATAACAAAATGCTACGCAGATAAGATCGAGGAAACTGATAACACTCTATTTTTCAGTCTAGTAATACACAGATAATAATACATTTCTCAACATAGTAATGGGCTGATAAAGTCCATTTGTTAGTTTACTAAAAGACTGATAACAGTCTATTTGTCAGCCTAGTAAAAGAATGATAGCATTGCATTTGTGAGCCTAATAAAAGACTGATAAAAGTCCATTTGTCAGCCTAGTAAAAAAATGACAACATTGCATTTGTGAGCCTAGTAAAATAATGATAACATTGAACTTGTGAGCTTAGTAAAAGATTGATAACAGTCCATTTGTCAGCCTAGTAAAATAATGATAACATTGCATTTGTGAGCCTAGTAAAAGACTGATAAAAGTCCATTTATGAGCCTAGTAAAAAAAATGATAACAGTGCATTTGTAAGCGTAGTAAAAAACTGAAAACAGTCCATTTGTCAGCCTAAAAGAATAACATTGCATTTATAGGCCTAGTAAAAGATTGATAACAGTCCATTTGTCAGCCTAGTAAAATAATGATAACATTGCATTTGTGAGCCTAGTAAAAGACTGATAAAAGTCCATTTATGAGCCTAGTAAAAGAATGATAACAGTGCATTTGTAAGCGTAGTAAAAAACTGAAAACAGTCCATTTGTCAGCCTAAAAGAATAACATTGCATTTATGAGCCTAGTAAAAGAGTGATAAAAGTCCATTTGTCAGCCTGTTACAAAAGCGTTTCTACTCAAATGAAGAAAACATGCAATGAATCGTACTTGGAGAGAGATGCCGCCCCGAGGCGAGTCATAGTCAAGTCCTTGGTCGTTGTGGTACCACATGACAGCCGTTGGGGCGGACCTGGTGTGTCGAACGATGCAGTCGAGTACCAGGGCACTACCCGCCTGAAGGTATCGCTCGGCTGGACCAGGGATTGACGTGGAGAATTCACCTGTGGGGAAGGAGACGAAAGGGCAATCAGGTATGGCGCGGTCGGTCAAATTAACTGAGGGAAGGACAAAAGAAGTGATTAGAAAATTCTAAGCAAAACCAAGCAATGGCTTCACCACTCCCCACTACGGGGAAAGCTTACGCTTCGCTCCTAAGATTAAAATTTAAAATATAAAAAAAAGCCGCCATGGTTAAATTTTGCTAAATTTTCTGAACTTCGCCAATTAAATAATTTTAAAAAGGAACTCTATACTAAATTTCCCCCCTTTCAAACTATCACGTTGCTAAAATATAGAGTTATAGAAGATATATAAAAATAAATCATAAAATTTCGATACTTATATATTCATTTCTGAACTTCGTTTTTTGATATTATAAAAGAATTATTAGAAATAAATTTGATAAAAAAAACATAAGTCATAACCAAACTAAGATGAAATTATTATTCAGATACTCAAAAAAATCCCCTTCTTAAATTATAGAGTTCGTGATGATGATACGAAAAACTATTAGACTTTCTCCTCCACCCCCCCAAATAATTCGCAACTTGGGCAAAGTTTTCAGGGTGATATTTAAATACCCCCCCCCCATCCGTTTTCTTAATGAGCCTAGTATATAATAGGTAACGTTAAGAGAAGTGAAAATGCAGCTAAGGTAATCAATCCATTTAAGAAAAGGTGGTGACTACCAGGCTCACGCCTAAGGTGTATAAATATGTAAATTTCACTTACTATTTTCTTAAATTTTTAGGCTATTTGTTGAAAATTAACACATAAATTTTCTATTCTTTTTTTAATAAACCTATTGTTCCATATTCTCTCTCCATAGCTAAATAATTGACCATGAAATGTGAAATTGCCTATGGGAAAACAATCATGTAGGAGAATGGATGCATAATAATCAATAGGAGAAGTAGTGCGAATTTACCTCAAATTAATTTTCTTGGCCTAAAATAACTTTAAAAGGGTTTTAATGTAAAAAAAACCCTTTTTATTAAAATATAATTATATTAAAAAGGAGCGGTTTCACCACTCCTTATAGGAGGAGCTTGTGCTTCGCAGGCAGATCATCGGTCTGTGGCCTACGACCTTCTGGCTCTAGCATCGGGGTTTTGGACTAAAAAGATTAAAATGTTTCCAGATTTTTTTTTCATATCCATGCTTATTTTTTTTAGGCCTAAAATCAAGAAATTTTTTTAATCTGAATTCTTTTCCTATACGAAAATATACAACAAAAATCAAAACAGCCATGCATTAATTTTAATACATATTCTGAACTTAAAGATTTGTACATATTTTGTTTTAAAATATCCAAAACATTCGATAATGATATTTTTTTTAGGAACACCATTTATAATTCTTATAGTTTGAAATAATTCACAAATAAAAATATAAACTGATGAAAATAATAACCTCAAAACTTTGGGCTATGACTATCTCCCTAAATTATATTATAATAGATACAAGCCGCTGTTCTCTTCCTTAACAGGAAGAGCTTGGTTACACATGCACCCCTGCGGGGTGTGGCCTACGGCCTTATTTGCTAATCTTAACCGCCTTTTTTAATCCCCTTTATAGACTCTTTATTTTAACACCCTGAACACCACCACCACCTTCTTCTTCTTCTTCTTCTTCTTCTTCTTCTTCTTCTTCTTCTTCTTCTTCATCATCTTCATCTTCTTTTTATTTTTCTTCTTATTCTTATTCTTATTCATCTTCATCTTCATCTTCTTCTTCTTCTTCTTCTTCTTCTTCTTCATATTCTTCTTCATCTTCATCTTCTTCTTCTTCTTCATCTTCTTCTTCATCTTCTTCTTCATCTTCTTCTTCATCTTCTTCTTCTTCTTCTTCACCTCGCAAAGGATTCGAAGAATGAACCGAAACGGTTTTATGGGTACGTCAATAATAGGAAACCCGTAAAAGGATCGATAGGGCCGATCAAAGATAAGGATGGTCGTTTGACTGAAATTCCGACAGAAATGTCCAAAATTTTAAATGAGCATTTTACGAGCGTGTTTACTGTGGAAGATTCTTCCGAATTGGAATCGTGAATTGGGGAAGTTCGTAGTGCTGATAATTGCATATCCGATGTAACTATAAATGACGAGGAAATCCTTAAATTTATCAAGCTAATGAAAAAGTCGAAATCTCCGGGTCCCGATGGGGTATATCCAATTCATTTAAAGGAGCTTCAAAATGAACTCGCTAAGCCATTGCGTGAAATTTTCAATCGCTCATTAGAGGATGGCGTAGTTCCGTTGGATTTCAAGCGAGCAAACGTTACACCTATATTTAAGAAGGGGAATAGATTTGAAGCAACGAATTTTCGGCCTATTAGTCTAACTTCGGTAGTTGGGAAGCTTTTAGAATCTGTAATTAAAGATAGAATAGTGAGCCACCTCGAGGCAAATAAGCTGATTAACGATACCCAACATGGATTTAGGCGTGCGAGATCGTGCTTGACTAACTTGCTCGAATTCTTCCACAAAATGATTTGCGTGTACGATGAAAGCAAAGCTGTAGACGTAATATATTTAGACTTTAAAAAGGCGTTCAACACCGTCCCCCACCAAAGGTTATTAATGAAAGTTAAAGCGATTGGGGTGACTGGTAAGATTTTAAACTGGATTAGAGATTGGCTGAAAGATCGCTCGCAGCGGGTAGTAATAAATGGGGAATGTTCAGATTGGGCCAGCGTTAGTAGTGGGGTACCGCAGGGCTCTGTTTTAGGCCCTTTATTGTTTTTAATTTATATTAACGATTTAGATAAAGGCATACTTAGTCGGATTTCGAAATTTGCGGACGACACGAAGCTGGGCAATCGTGCCTATGTAAGATCGGATGTCGATAAATTGCAGGGGGACCTAAACTCGATTGCCAATTGGGCGGACAAGTGGCAAATGGAATTTAATTTAAGCAAATGCAAGGTAATGCACTTGGTTTGCCATAATTTAAGAGTAGAATATACCATGAAAGGCCAAGTCCTCGACGCGGTTAAATTAGAAAAAGACTTGGGAGTATTAGTCTCAGACGATTTTAAATTCTCGAAGCAATGCGCGGATGCGTGTAAAAAAGCAAATCGCGTTTTGGGTTATATCGCGCGTAATTTCACCTTCAAATCTAAGGATGTAATTTTACCTTTATATAAATCCCTTGTGTGGCCACTTCTCGAATACGCTGTTCAATTTTGGGCTCCATATTTAATGAAAGATATCGCGCAATTAGAAAGAGTGCAGCGTAGGGCTACGAAATTAATTCCAGAGCTGAGGAATAGATCATACGAGGAAAGGCTCAGGTCTTTAGATTTGCCATCGCTAGAACGCAGAAGATTACGTGGCTAGCTAATAGAAGTATTTAAAATACTAAAGGGTTTCTCAAACGTTGACTTTCGCAATCTGTTCGAACTGGATCATAGGGGAAATACTCGTCAGCACGGGTTAAAATTAGTGAACAAGCGTTTTAACACTAGTATAGCCCAAAACTATTTTACATTTAAAGTTACTCAAAATTGGAATCGGCTGCCCACCCACGTAGTAGATAGCACCTCGGATAATATGTTCAAAAATCGTCTCGACGTGCATTTGAATAGTTTAAATATAACGTAGTTGAGCACTGTGAATTTAAACGTCCTTGCAGAGAGAGAGTTTGGAGCGGAGGTTTAAGGATATGAAATTATGATGACTAAAAATGATGCCGGCGATTCTCTGCATGTGTAGCTTAGATGTCCCATTTCTTTTCCGCCTATCCTATAAGTAGTCTCTATCCCTAAATTAGCTTTTCACCACTAGCAGTCGAGTAACTGCGGAAGATGAGAAGAAAAACTTTCTATCTCTCCCGACCCCTAGTTTGATTAGTTAAAATTGCACGATAATGTACACATGTAGATAAGTGTGTACAGTAGATAGTATTAAAATTAAAAAAAAAAAAAAATAGCATGTTAGAGATACACTCGTAGATAAGGGTGTATCGTAGTTTTTGATTTAGTGTAGCGGACTAGCTTCGAGCGGACCTTAGGGTCTTTGCTGGTCCTAGATTCTGTAGTTCTGTAGTTCTTCTTCTTATAAAGAATTATTAGAAATAACTTTGATAAAAAAATTAAATCTACTTAGGTGACAACCGAACTAAAAGAAATAATCTTATTCAAACCTTCAAAAAATCTCGTTCTTAAAATATAGGGTTATGGATGTCCTGGAACCCCTTTAATGATTTTTTAGACCAAAGGTCCTTTGCCGCAAACGAAATATCTGCCTGCGAAGCGCAAGCTCCTCCTGTAAGTATTAATTCAACCAAAGTTGTATTTTTATATAACCAAATTGAATATGTGAAAAAACTGTGAGAAGAAGGAAGCAGCTCGACTTTATCCAATGTGAAAAGACTTCTTTTTTCGTATTCCAGGTGAGCTCTGATATCACAATCTTGGTGTTTTCTCTTAACTTCTGAACGAAACATATAATTCATCCGAAAAAAAGGGGAATAAGTAAAAAATGCGGTCATTAAATATTGGAACATTTTCTCAACCAATTAAGTACCGTATATTGTCCATATCTGTGTTGATTTTGTTATTTTTTTGTTTAATTTCCTCTTTTGTTTAATTATGGATTCAAGAGAACTGTTTTATGTTCAGAAACTAGTAACTCTTAGGTTAACTTTACATCTATGGTTGGCTCTATATTTATTCTCAAAATTCTTTAATTATTTTCATCACAAGATGTCTCATGCCATCCATCAAGACCTCTAGGTAGCGTGAGTCAAATGCTGAAGATGAGGAAGTAAACTCACTATACGCAATGAAATAGAGTTTGCGATAAAATATTTCGTTTGGTTAACCAAATTCAAATATTTATCAGTTATGGCGAAAGGTTTTTTCAAATGCAAATTTTGTTCAAAGAATACCAGTATGAATAAAATTGGTAACTAAATGTCCCCTAAGGCCAACTAGAAATGATCTAACAGAATTTCGGCTGAAATTCTTGTGTTTTCTGGCATGACAGAGAGCTTAAGATGACCAGATATGAGTGACACGGATCACTATCACCATTTATCGGGTCCATTCGCCTCAAGGAGTCTTTCGAGAAATCGAATGGAAAAGTTTGGGATGATCCTGAAATAGGCGAATTAAGAAGCGTAAGACCTCAAATTATTGAAAAGCCTGCACAACACTGTTTTGGCTCCTCAAGTTGACAGCCAGCCAGAAAAAATTGACTCTTGAAGTTGCTCATAAATTTGATATTCAGGTAAAAGGAATTGTCGCCTGAACCTGCCCCCTGAATTTGGCTGCTGAAATTGAAGTCCAGCCACACAAATTGGCTGCTAAATTTGCTTCTGAAGGCTCCTCCTGAAGTTGATATCCAGTTAGAACTAATTGGACCTTATATCGTTCTTGATGTGGTGTGGGAGTTATCAAAAGAGCTTTGAAGATTATATATATCATTTCAACTGTGTTGTGAAGATGAGCCAGGACTAGGTGAATGGTGTACCTAAATAATAAATCTTAAAGACCACAAAATTTGGCTCTAGCAAAACTTTGGGCTACGACTATAGGACACTATGGTAATATGGTAGATACGGTTTTAAAAGAAACAAGTTGCACTCACCCAATGTAGCTCGCGTATAAAGTTCTACAGAAATGGTGACTTGCTTTCTTTTCTAATAAGAAAATAGAAAATGGGGCTCTTTATGGGCAGAGTATAGGGTGAGTGAAAAAAGAATGACAAAATTTTAGAGACTCTAGAAGTAGAAAAAATATAGCGATAAATTAGTAGAGATGGGTATATAGTGAATTGAATTAATATAGAACAAACTATATATTTTTTAATTTTAATATTTTATATAACAGGCTATGTCACAGGTGTTGGGAGGACTCTCCTCACGGCCTGGTATGTTGATGGGTAATTGCTCTAAGTGTTGTGGACTCAACACTGTTTGGCGCAACAGATGTTACTGTAAGCAACTGACGTGTGTTGTTTGTTCTATAAACTTCCCGGGCCAATCCATGTTGGCTCTTCGATCCTCTTTTGTAACGTGACTGGGATGAATCTGCAAATTGTCGTCCGGCGGGGAGGGCGAAGCACTCCTCTGACTAGCATTCAAACCCAAGCTAATTTTAACGAAGATATTAGAAGTTTATATACTAATTTTGTGCCAGTAGGAAAAGCCTAAACTGGAGTTTAACTCCAGCCAACCACCGCACAATATGGTACAAAGGGTGGGTTTATCCAGACCTTAAGCCACTTGGTCAGAAATGCCTGGAGAAGACAAACATAGATTCAAAGTTTTAATAATTTAAATGGGTCGAAGTCTAATATGGTCAAAATGTATGTGAATAAGGATAACATTAAGCCCGAGCACTCTACATGCGATGATATACTCACTAGCCAAATTTAGTTCTGTCCTGTGTTTTATAAAGTTGCCTGAGATCCTTGCAGTAATGATGTCATACGTGGATAGAACATTTCTAAGTAGGTTCAGTAAACGAAGGTGGGGGTTATGACGGCCATCCGCCGTCGTGGATGAATCGCTCCTAATATAAACAGATTGAGATCAAAGTAATAGTATGAACAACCCCAGTAATGTTTTGTCCCAGAAACACCAGGAATTCATGAAGGCACTGAAGTACAATGTAAATGGGAGTATCAAAGGTTTCCGAGAGATAAAGGTAAACTAGGTTGGAAAGCTGAATATCATCAGCCAGTTAAAAAAGGCGAGATGTTACTTTTAGAAGGAACTCAGACTTGTGTCCTGACTTGAAGCCACATTGGAATATCTTCTCATTGCCGGGGAAAGAAATGTGATCAGGAATTTATCCCAGATTTTCAAAGATTTTTGGAAAGTTGATTAATTAGGCGATAGCTTGCAGGGGTTTATGTCTCTATGTTGAGCATCATAAGGATCGATTAGACATAAGCCTGTTTTAAATCAGATGGCATCACACCATATAAGAGGGAGACGATAAAGATATCCATGATTTAAGGGAGATGAAGAGGGAGTACTTCAAGATAGTGACTTGGAGGGAACGAGTCAAGAGGTGAAAATGGGTGCGAGAGAGAGAGAGATAGAGAGAAGATTTAGGGTAAAGAGTTAGCAGGAGTTACCATATATCGAGTTAAAGAACAGAGGTTGTGCCAAATAAAATATGAACTGCCTTGTTGGAAAAGAAAGAGGAATTTGCCAGATTGATTATAGGAATGAATTGTCACGTCTGGTTGATCACAGAAACATAATTAGCTTGAACAGTGTTGTTTGAATTTTGTTGTTATTAGAAGGGAAACTGTGGGTGTGAGCTTTACAGGCAGATTTCACAATGGTGAACTATGAATGAGTAACAATGATATATGAGAGGGACGAAGTACCCGTCTCAGTCCACGAGCGCATTCTGCCATAAGATGCCTCTTTCGGGTTCTGAGGTGTCGCTTTGCTCTCGAATAGCATCGAAAACATGTGCAATGCCCTCGATGAGAGGAGCGGTAAGGAATGCACGCATGAACTTCGAAACCGGAGGAGAGAATCCGAGAATGAACGTTGGGCGTTATTGAGAACAACTAGGTGAATGCTATATTCTGATGGAGAAAGGAAGAAGGTAAGTGATGGCTTGGTTTAAGGAAAAAAAGATTAACAGATCTGGATAATAAAATAGTCTGAAATTGCCGTCGTGTGCTCCCATATGATAAGGCTATAAATTGTGAAGGTAGAGTTGACGAGATAAAGTATATTTATATGTAAATTCCTGGTAGAAATTTCGCACGTGAGAAAATATCGTGTGGTTAGAATTTCATCTAAGAATTAAAAAAAAAAATGGATTCACAGAAGTTGGTCTTAGTCTAATTCCAGTAGATAACCGAGGATGGTAGGGAGATGGAGTGCTCTGAATCTGCATGACACGCAACTCCACTAAACCTGTTACAGTTCTCAAAGAAGCGACCAAGTTGGTTCCAAGCGTTTAAAAGCTCTCAATCTTCAGTCACTTTAGACAAGAGGATTAAAGGGAGAACTTATCCAAGTCCAAAGATACTGCAGGGTTTGGATAAAGCAAAGGTGTATTCTTTCGTCGAGTTGGAAGTGTGTGAAAGTTGTTGGGGGTGGGGGGCTATTAGGCGTCGTGTGCGAAAGAACAAGAAGTGACGGTTATTAATTGAAGACTTCAGGATTTGAGTCAAATATGGCTAGGAAATAATTTACGAATAAAGTAGTTACTTACTGGAAACGTTGCAAATTAACGTCGTCGAGTCATTATGTATAAATATATTTAAAATCGCTTGGATTCACACTTTAAATGTTTGTAGAAATTCACCCAGGGATGTTTGCTGTCTCCGTTCTCTTATTTTCTTATAATGTAGCGAGCAAGTTTCACTTTTTCCACTGTTGTGTAATATTATGTAACATTGAGAAGATTATGAAATATTAAAGTAATCTAATCTCTGAAATTACAATCGCAAAAATTTGCGAGTTCTAGAGTCAATCTTTTAAAGATGGAGGAAACGAAACTTTGGGAAAGGATCAATCAATTCTCCCATTCGCTTGTGCTTATTTATTAATTTCTTCCTCTGGAAATATTGACAAATATATCCTTGATCTCTTCTTAATTAGTCAAATTTCATTCTTGCCTTTGTTTTCTTATCTTATCTCGTCTTTGATTGGCATCTTCCGAAAATTTTTAAATATAGAGCTTTAATCTTTTTATTATATTAATCTCGTCTTTGTTTTCGCATATTCTTTGTCATCAATGAATGACTTCTCTGTGGCATATTTTAAAATATAATGCATCGGTAATTTCCTTTGAATAAATTAAAGTTATTTGTTTTCCTATTCTTTGTTGTCTTTTGTTACCTTTTTTTATTTATATTTCCACTCAATTGTCCCTTTTCTATATTGCGACGGCTGCCATATGCAGGTGCGAACTGCGGTTCGAATCCCACGCTATTCTATAGGTCATAACTGAGATGAGCTCCAGACGGTGATTAAAAGATTACTAAAACCTCACTTTTTTTCTCCCCTTTACTCCATATTTTTTAATGATTAAAATGGGTGAATGGAATCCTCAGTACAATTTACGACCAATTGAGGCAAAGAAATTGTACCAAACTCAGAATGTTTTAAGTAAAGGGGGGTTTGAAGACCATCGGATTGACCTACCTTCACTATTTTGAGAAAGTTTGTAAAGATTTTCATCCAAAATTCGTTTATCTGAAAAGAAAAAAATACATGAAAAAAAACAACTTTTTTAGGGTCTAGGGTGAGGGCTCTATAAGCTTAAAACTCCTAAATTTGGCTTAAAATTGACAGGAGAATTTAAATAAAAGAGAACTAACGATCGAGGGGGAATAGAACGTCCATACCTTCAAGTAACTGACTTTTAGAAGATAATTTGGGAACTCTTTCTCCCTTCACTCCACCGGTCAACATTTGGTCGCTATGCTCTTCCTGGTTTAAAAAAATAATTTAGTCTTTATTCTTTACGGTTGATACATATGTAATCTTTTAATTGAAGACCCTTTAGCCCCAAAAGGTAGTGCAAATATTTTGAACCGCAATTTGGGCAACCACTGATTTGAGAAAGTGCAGCTGTCAAACTTTGCAATACGTGTCCACGATTTCTCTCATACAGGGTGCCCCCCCCCCCACACACAACGGGCCCTAACATTCGATAGGCCGCATTTCTTAATTTTCTGCAAGGATTGAATGAAACTTTGGTCATAACTTGAGAGTTTTTGGACTTTTCTTCTCTATTCTAGACCACGTGTTCGAGATGACCTCCATTTAGCTCTGTGCATTTCTTGAGGCACAGCACAAAGTTGTCCATGACATCCTTGCAAACCAACCGAGTCTTGGCGCTTATCTACTTCTTGATGGCTTTCTTGAGTTCCGTGATGGTCCTGGGTCTCCCTGCGTACACTCTGTTTTTAAGGTAGCCCCAGAGAAATAAATCTGGGGGGCTAAGGTCTGGGTTGTGAGGTGCCCACTCAAAATCAGTCTTGGGACCGATCACACGGCCACCAAAGTTCTCTTTCAGTCAATCTCGGGACAGGTTTGAGGTGTGAGAGCTTGCTCCATCATGCTGGAACCAGAACTTTCCCATAAGCGAAGGGAACAGGGTCTGCTACTCCATCTTGAAGGTTTTTATGACCACATCCTCTCCTTGGTGACCTTCAATATCGCGCCAGATTCCTCAAAGAAGAATGGTGCGATGATGCCTCTGGCTGAGATTGAAGTCCATACCGTGCAATTAGGGGAGTGTAGGGGCTTACTGGCTATCTCATTTGGTCTGCAAGTTCCCTAGAAGACATTTGTCTTCCAGTTTATCTTTCCTTCAAGATTGAAGTGAGCTTGACCTGAGGTCCAAAGGAGGTTAAGGAAACTTGGGGTCTCCTGAAATTTCTCCAGTATCTTGATTGCCATAGCCTTCCTCTGCTCCTTGTCTGAGGCTGTAAGGGTCTGCTTCGTCTGTATTCTGTATGGGTTGGCCTTTACATCCATTACTAGCACTCTCCTGCAAGTCTTACGGGATATACCGAGGGACTGACTTCGCTTGCGTACAGAACGTTTTGGACTCTGCTGAACTGACTCTCTCACGCTCTCGACCAGCTCAGCCTTACGCTTCCTGGGGCGTCCTGAATGCCTTGGACGGTTGTCACTGGCTGCATTAAGGTTATCCACTGTCGCATAGTTCTCGAAGTGGTCCACCCAGTCCTGAATTTTGCTCTTGGAGGGGGCTTTTTCACATTCGAGCTGATGCACGAAGGTGTTCTGCACTTTCTTGAACGAACCTATCTTGTAGTAATGTTTGACACAGTGTATTCTTTGCTGGAGCTCCTATTGAGATCTAATTGTGTTCACAGGCCTTGCTTCTATCATGTCCTTCAAATTAAGGGTGATTAGTGAATGAATGAAGGATATATCACAAAAAGTGTGTGCAGGCACGTTTCTTAGGGTCACCCTGATATTACGTGTGATGTTATAGATGAGCAGTTATCATTTTACTCTCTAATATGCTTGAGAAGTACTTTTCAGGCTTTGAGAAGACCTATATCCCTGCATTGTTGAGCTCGAAGGTGTCAGATAAAGAAATTTCTGAGAAAACTGGCAGGGGTTATTTGACTCTGCAATGAATCAAATGCTAAACTACAGCAGTTTCGATGTCTAGCCTTACAAAACCATTCCAGGACGACCTAGATAAACATCCCAAACTACTGACAAGCTCTTGCAGAGAGAAGTAATGAAGTAGCCAAGCCTTACCCAGCCGAGTTAAAAAAAACTCTAGATTTGTTAGAAGTGTTTGGACGAACGATACAGGAGTGGCTATTGAAGATTTCATATTGCCTGCCCGCTGCCTAGCTAAAATGACTCTCCTTACTAAAATAATAAGACAAAAAGACTCATTTTGCCAAGCGTTACAAGGAGTGGATACCAGACCAGTGGTGTATATTAATGTTTAGCGTTGAATCGACGTTTTGCGTCTTGTATCAGAGGCCAGGTACCGTTGGACGATCCCTTAACTCTGACCCATATGATGAAAAGTGTACCGTTAATTTGATTAAACACCCCGAATATGCAATGTACTGGGTTTGTTTTAGTGGTTGTATGGGGAGAAGAGGCTTATTTTTCCTCCTCAAAAAAATCAAGGAATGCAGAAAGTTACAAAACCGTCTTAGAGTATCATATTTTGAATTTTTTCCACCTCCATGAATGTGAAAATTTTTAACATGACTCGGCCCCTTAACATGACTCGGCGCTTTAAATATCTGTAGCGGAAAAATGGAATCAGATCTTGAAATGGCCTGGCAACAATACAGACCTCAATCCTATTAAAAACTGCTGGGGGTGCAAGCAAAGCAAGCTGAGATACCCCCACACCTTCCCTATCCGTGCTTAAGGATGCCATCACGAATGTAGATCCTCGGTATGGACGCCAATTGCTTCAACAGATTGGGTCAAAGCATGCTGACACTCCAGAAGATGATAAATAAGAAGAGAGGGATCACCAAACATTTACAACTATGTAAAAATTAACTTTTTGGTCATGTTAAGGAGTTGTCGATGTTTATATACACCCACGTAATGTTTTCCCGGTCGATCAAGGTTTTCCGCAGAGACTGTATTATAAACATAATATACACATTCTTCTCGAAGTAACGATGGTTAATGATAAAAGAATGAAATGAGGAAAGATATAAACAAACTAGGGTATTTGTCAAAACACGAGCTCAAGCGATTTTTGAGGAAATGTAAATAGTATTAAGGTGATTGGAGAGTGTATCGGTCCTTTCAGGATGACAAGGATTTTCTTAATAACTATATGGATCACGTAGGGAGGACATTAAATGAAAAATTTCAAAATTAATTTAGTGTCGAAGATATGAATAGCTTACCTACAGTATAACACGTGATGAGTTTTGATAAAGAGGCTACATTACCAAATATTGACATACTGCGAATGAAATTAGGGTAATACTTCATTCAGATTAGGGGCGCACGGTAGGTGGTGCTGTTAGTAGGCTACAATTTAGGGCTACAATATATGTCTTATGGCTTCAGACCGTAGCTGCAGATGTGACCAATCACCGCGTTATATTTTTTTGTTGTTTTGGAGCTTTGTAACCTTTATTCTGTATTATTTACTAAATATCTGCCCCTCTGCTCGTTTATAGTTTTTTCTAAGTTAGGTAAAGTTTCTTGATGTCTTTTATTGTTTTTTTCCTATTTTTTTTGTTTTCGTATTTTTTGTTTCGCTGCGAACAATAACAGCTTTTTACTGGCAACGTCGGAGTTATAAATAGGACCAGCTGCGCAAATGCTTCCGTTTCGCCATGGCTTCTTCGTGCTCTAGTTGTGCTTCTTCGTTATTCAAATTCGGGTTTATTTTGCATGACTGCGAAAAACTTTTAGATTATTTAGAGGCGCATAAACTAATCGATAAAACTATAAAATGCCCGAAAACCAGTGTGAATTTAAAATTTTCAGAAAATTTAATGTTTCGTTGCGATAAAATATATGCAAACGAAAACAATAAGCGACAGCGGTGCCGTTTAAAACAATCAGCGCGTAGTGGTACATTTTTCGCGGGTTCCCATTTAAGTTTAAAAGACATTGTTCAAATTTCATATTTTTTCGTAATTAATCGTTTTACGTAAGTAAGTAAGTATTGTTTGTCATTAGGTTACCAGATTTTTCTTCCAGTAAAAAGCTGCTGTCGTTCGTAGCGAAACAAAAAATATGAAAAATAAAATAGGATAAAAACATTAAATTCAAAGGGCCTGCTCATGGGGAAGATATTACTGCGAGGGGACCACCCTATGATGATCCTGAGTTTCAATAAATTTGGGGGTCTGGGGGGCACAGCCCCCCAGTATATACTCATATAAAAAAAGATATAACGCCGTGATTGGTCACATCTGACGCTACCGTCTGACCTCATAAAACATATATTGTAGCCCTAAAATTGTAGCCTATAAACAGCGACACCTACAATGCGCCCCTAAACTGAAGTGTTACCGAAATTAGTTTCTGCATAGAGAAAATGCTCATAGTTTTAAGTCACTATAAAATCTATCAAGTCTATCTTAAAGAATTAGTAAGTATATTGCTAGGACCTCTTGGCTCCAATTTTCAAAAATCCTATTAGTGAGTTCAAAGTAGTTAATCTACAGCTACTTTTTATAAAAGTTATATAGCTTGATCCTAAAAAATTCCGGCCCATTTCCCTTAATTTAGTCGTTGGTAAGCTGCCGAGGCACATTGTTACAAATTGGATAGTGGAGCTTCTGGGGTAAATGAGTTATTAAAAGATAAATAGCATGCTTTTCAAGAAGAACATTCATGCCTAATTAATTTGTTAGAATTTTTTCATTAAATGAACATAACTTTTGACCAAGAAAAAAATGCAAATGTAGTTTATGGCGATGTCAAAAAGACTATTCGAAACCGTTCAGCAAACAGTTACTATTTTCTCTCTTTCTTTCTCTTTCCTTATCTATAATAAAAGTTTATGTGTTAGAAAGAATAGATACACAAAAGCGAATCTGCCACATATGTAGTGTCAGCTTAAAATATTTTGACTTAAAGAAAAATTGCTGTTCTCTGTTTTGACGTGGGGGCCTTGAAGAGGCAGTTCATGATACAGGTGACAAGGCCAGCCATTGCCCCCCAAAATGACATATTAAAAAAAAATAATACCTCAGTAACTTCCTTCCAATTTATGACAATTTTCTTATGTAAGATACTTTCAATCATCATTTTTGGAATGTAAAAAACTGAACTTAGATAACTTTTATAGTTTTCTTGCACTTTACAAAAAAATATTATACGGGAATTTTCACGTTCTTACAAAAGCCTATAGGAACGAACATGTGATATTTTAGATATCTTTATTTACAGTTTCTCAGTACCCATAATGACGTTGTCAGAAGAAGATCGCATTCCCATTAAAGCTTGTTACTGTGAGAAATTTCCTGGAAAAATGTGGAAAAGACGTACTGTGGAAAGACTCTTAAAAAAGATTCGCGAAACTGGAAGAACTAACAGAAAACCAGGAAGAGGTAGGCGTAAAACAGCTTCAGAACCGGGAAATGTGAACTCATTTATCCCAAAGAATAATTGCTAAAAATTTGAATATTAAAAAGAATTCTTTACCTTGATTAATTAAGACACAAAAACTAAAAGCTTTCAAAAGAATAGTATCTTGTATAAAAAGTGTTACTTCTACGGATAAAAGAAAAATAAGATGCCGACAGTTACTTGATAACTTCTCTGTTGCTGATGTTAAAATATTGTCTTCACGGATGAAAAAGATTTCACTTTAGAAATTCCACGAAACCACCGAAATGATATCTACGGGCGTGGTAAAAAGTGTGACATTCCGATAAACAGATTGAATCATGAAACTTCAAGATTTTCGAAAAAGGTTATGATATCTTCAGGGGTCTCTTGGAATGGCAAAACATATGTTCATTTTATTGATACTGAAAAAAAAGAAGTTAATTCTGCTAATTACATTGAACTCCTGAAAACGAAGTTGTTGCCTGAGTGTCGTCGCCTGTATCGAGAAAATTACTTTATTTTGCAACAAGATGGAACACTTTCGCATACAAGGCACGCCATACAGTTGTTTCTAATCAGCAATACACCGAGATTAATAACGAAAAATGAGTCGCCACCGAAAGGTCCAGATTGTAACTCATGGAATATTCAATTTGGGAGTTACTATAAGAAAAGGTTTACCGATGTCGGAGAGAAAGATTCATTGAACTCGAATTGAAAAGCAAAATACGTGAATCTTGGCATTAATGAAGTAAGAAAAAGTATGTATGTGTGTGGAAAAGACTCAGATTAGTGATCCATCAAAGTGTAATTGATCATTTACTGGAGGTAAGTTGAATTTCTGATTATTTATTTCTTTACACTCAATATTCGTTTTTTTTACCATGTCATTATTCATGTGAAGTGTAAGAAAACTATAAAACTATAAAAGGAATTTAAATTACGTTTTATGATTTCGAAAAAGGAAGATTAAAATTATCCGCATATGAAAATTGTCACGAATAAGAAAGAGGTTACTGAGATCATAATTTTTTTTAATGCGTCATTTTTTTAGGGGGGAGCGGGAATATATTTTTGATTTGTTTTTAACATTTACTTCCTGGAATAATTATTCTAATAATGAAATAAATTTTGCATTAGAAAAAATAAGAAAATACACTGCATTTCTTCACTGAATCCAAAATCGCGCTCTTGTCCTGCTCCTCTAGTAGGTGCTTTCAGGCCTTGGAGCGTTGCTATTTGATTTAAAGGCTAAAATGATGACAAATATGGGTTAAATGACTAATGTTTGGTAAATATAATCTATTTTGTAGTACTTTTTTTGTAAAAGTAAAGTTTTACATCTTTTTCCATTCCAGAAATGGCTCTTTCCAAAGAAAAACGTGCTTATCATTTTTGTCCTGTCCCCACAGTAGACTGAAATGCAAGGAAATAGTTGTGAAGCTATTGTGAAGAAGTTTTATTGACACCCAAGAACTTCAAATGAACGCCAATATCCATTTTAAAGACTTAGGAAACGATAAATTAGAACTCTTTGTTAAAATTTCCAATAGTCTCTTAGCAAGAAAATGGTTCCTAAGGACTTCATAGAGGTAAATGTAACAAAAAATTTGCAAAGAAAACTGATCCTCGAAATTTATGGCCCATCTCTCTAAGTTCGGCCCTTGTTAAACTTTTGGAGTCCATTGTTTAAGATACGATCGTGGAGCATCTGGAGGTAAATAACTTATAAATAACTTCGGCGGGCGCTCATGGTTTAATAATTTATTGAATTTTCCATGAATTCCTTCAACGTTTGACCAAGATGAAGCTAAGATGTATTTTTATCTCAATTTTCGCAAGGATTTTGACACCGTTCCAAGCGAAAGGTTTAATAAACCTTAAAGTGAAGGAAATAGGTGAGAACGTACAAAATATGACTCAAGGGGACGCTTGAGAGGGAGAGAGAGAGAGGGGGAGGAGAGGTGGAAGTGGTGTACAGGAAGACGACAGATTGCGAATCACCTTGCTCCACTCGCAGTTTGCCCTCCCGTTGCTATTATCTACAGGAGGGCCCTGCAAGATATCAGGCGACATCTCCCAGCGACTCGAATGCTTGCAGGAGAATCCGTAGCCATTTATCCTTCACAATTTGTCTTCCTCTAACTTCACCACTTTTTTGACTGATCTATTCTTACAAACTTTCTGCCGATTTGCCCTCGTCGTTGTTGCGCTTTCAAACTGAATGGCAAAAAATCACAAGGGGCAAATAGGGTTCTAAGAGAGAGATTTTTGTTTAAATGTAAAGTTTTATCTTCCCTAAAATAAAGAGCTTTCAAGACCCTCATTTGGTACTTCTTGATCCGAAATGACCTTGAGATTTTAGGACTCGTCCAACGTTAAGGGTCGAAATTAATTCTTCAACTTAGAAATAGATCGCACAAAGAAAGAATGAGGCACCGCAATTTAATTTCTCTAGAAGATTAGCTTCAACGTAGCCACATATTGAAGACTATCAATTATTAAAATGGTTCACTACCATAAATTATGACTCGATATTTGAGTTGAACAGTCAAATAACCCCAAAGAATAACGGTATCGAAATGGTAAAAGAAAGATTTAAAGGAACTTCATTTATTATAAAATTACACAAATTAGAATATCTGGCCTACGGATGTTATTTAGGGTCCTTACTGGTTCGCAATTTGTGAGCTCCAGCAACTGATTTTAAGGTAAATCAATTTATAATTCACAATAGAAGAGAAAAATGTTTTAAAACACTTGGAAGACCATTTGACTTGAAAGGATACTTCAGACTATACAATAAATAGCATTTGGTATAGAAAAGAAAATATCTTTGCTTCAGCTGCCATGGTTTTCCTTTTCTTCAATTCAGAAAAGGTAGTCACTCGTTTCGTGTTAAACTTTATGCTTGAAGAGATCTTAGCTCAATAGTCGAGTGGTTGGTTGAATGGACACGATCATTATTTGTCTTAATTGAAGAGTTCTATGGTTATAATTCTTATTGGTCGCCTCAAGTCAACTCGTGTAGCTTGAGAGCCTTCTTGGAAGTTGTTGTGAAGGTTGGCTCTTGCAGTGGAGCGATGGTGGCAGCCGAACCAGAGAGTTGTGAGAATGACACTCAACTACCTTTTCCACGTGTGCAAGAAGTAATAGTCCACGAATGTTATGAGGTTGCTAGATGTCACTATCAAAGGGTTGCCAGTGGTCGCTGGCTGGGCCAATAAGCTTTGATTTGGTCGCCTTCAAAGCCCCTTCTTTTTCTTTTCTTTACTAAGGTGATTCACTATGCTTGAGGGATTTGTATCCTTACACTATCCTACTTATCTGAACATCCTATCTGCCTGATATCGGGTGTTCTTGCCCTCATACTTATCTGAACATCCTTTCTGCCTGATATCGGGTGTTATAGCCCTCATACTTATCTGAACATCCTTTCTGCCTGATATCGGGTGTTTTGCCCCCATACTTATCTAAACATCCTTTCTGCCTGACATCGGGTGTTCCTGCCCTCATACTTATCTGAACATCCTTTCTGCCTGATATCGGGTGTTCTTGTTCTTTTCTTACAGCGTTGAACAAGATACTCTCAAAAAGCTTTTTAACTTGACATTGCTACTCAATTTAAGCACTTTTAAGTGGTAAAATATAGCTTATAAAAGTGGTTTTGGATGTTTTCTTCTTCGTTCTTTATATATGACACATTTTATCCACTTTAGTGTTAACAAGGTCAAGAGGCCTAAGTCGCGTGCTCTCATTTATCCTGGATAATGAGCTTATGACCTTCAAATGTTTCGACAAGTGGGGAAATCCGACCCATAATTAGTTTTATTTAAATAATTCCTGGACTAACCTTAGGAGGACCTTGGTAATTGTATCAATCGAAAGAGAATGTAAAACAACTTTAGGGTTTCAAATTTCGTTAGAATCGGCCAAAAGATTACGATTATTGCCAAAAAACACATTGAAAAGTAAAATGCTTACCATCCGACCGACGACTACTGACCGATATAGTAACTTATAGAATCGTGTGCACGCAACTAAAAATTACATAAGATCAATAATTCCCTACCGATTATCATAGCTTACGGTATTCTTAATTACCACCTCTATATACCAACACAATTGACATAATAGGAAAAGTAAAGTTTTCGTCACTATCTCTTTTTTTTAGGAAGGGGATTTTGGGGAGTATTTGAATAATAATTTCATTTAGTTTGGTTATGCCATGTTTTTTTATCAAAATTATTTCTAATAATTCTTTTGGTAAATATGTAGATTAGCGACTCGGCCGAAAAAGTGTTTTTTTGATAAATATTTTCGTTCACCCCTTCCGGAATATTCATGCGCGTTCGAGTCGTCTGACGTCAGACCCCACCCCCACCCCCACCCCCATTATAATTTGCAAAACGATTAAAGGCGCTGACATGATTTGGTTAGATCATTCACATCTGTAAACATTAGGACATTAGTCTATAAACAATTAGGATTATATAGTGGGGGGCTGTGCCCCCCATACCCCCCAAATTCAATGAAACTCAGGATCATCGTAGTGTGGTCTCCCCATTGTGTTCACCCCCACACGAGCCGTGCCCTTAAATGTACTCCAAAAACGTGAATCATTTTGGAACCTGAACGAAATAGTACGTCCCATCGTTCCAGTCGCTAATCTACATATTTACCAACACTTTAATAATATCCAAAAACAAAATGGTGAAGTTCAGAAATAAATATGTTTCGAAATTTAGTGAATTTTTTAAAACCCAAAGAATTACAAATGGTGAAATTCAGAAAATATATTTTATATATCTTTCTTCTATAACTCTATATTTTAGCAACGTGATATTTTTAAAGGGAGGAAATTTATTTTAGAGTTCATTTTAAATTAATATAATTGGCGAAGTTCAGAAGATTTCTAAAAATTTAACCATAGCTGCTTTTTATAGATTTTAAATTTTGATTTTAGTAGCGAAGCGCAAGCTACCCCCGTTTCGGGGAGTGACAAAGCCACTGCCTGGTTAGTTTGATATTTTAATCAGGTGATAAAACTACATCAATATTGTATGCATTTATATTAACGACGAATCCGCAGAATTGTTACATGAAATTGACTCTTTAATCTTTAATTCAATAACATATAAAAAAATCCCGAGAATTCTACCCGTTAAAAGTTCCAAGTTACAGAAACCTTTTGCCATCTGTCTTGTTTTAATGGCAGAAAGACCCACTTATTTCCTTCAAAGTTTCTAATTATGAGCTGCATTCAATCGAGAACAAAAAATCATTCCCTAAGGGCCAGGTCACACATAGCCGAACTGCTTCCGATTCGATCCCGAATCACATCGGGATCTCGCCATTCCAACTTGGTTCCGATAGTTTCATGTTTTATAAAATGTTACGGCAACTTTCCGAATCATTTCCAAAAGGGAGAAAAATTTGTATCCGATTCAAAATCGAATGCAAATCGAACGACATTCGGTTTGCATTTGGACTCAAATTCGGCTATGTGTCACTAGGCCTTAAAGGTTACAACTTGGACTTTTAATTAAACAAGTAGCAAAGTTCTCGGGTCGCAAACCCTATTAGACGACCCCGAGACTCAAAGTAAGTGTGCGTACAAAGTTGTTGCCTAGAATAACCAATCCCCTTTTCATCTACACAAAATCTTCCATGATCATTTCATTTTCCTTTCAATTTTTATTTAACTTCTATATATTTACATATGTACATTCTATTATTTTTCCAACAATTCTGAATATGATCGTGTTTACCTCATTAAAGGTAAAAACATAAGAGGTGTACAAAATAACTCCAAAATTAGACAGATAATAACATGAAAAGATTGAATAAATATGTGTAATAGCGAAAAACTGAACTGAAAGACTGTTAAATCGCTCCTTATTCACCCTATAGCAGCTGTTGCAGTACAACAACACTGCTCAAATCTGGCCAAATACAACCAAAACACGCAGAGACTCGAAGAGTGCTAATTTTGATTCAAGCGATGACAACTCGATTTAAAGTTATGGCCGTATCTTCCTTATTTATAGGAAATTTCAATGGAAATAGGCAGCGAATAACAAATGGAAAAGCTTTTAAATAATTACCTCATCGGAACTAAAACCTTTTATCACTTTATCAAGATATTATGGAACTAAGAACCCTCATTTCGGTTCCATTAAAGAGAGATAAGACAGTAAAGATATGGAATTGAAGCAAGAATCAACCTAACCTTTGACCAAGTAGGCAAATTTAATTTATTTTAAATGGAAAAAATAAACAATGAAATTAAGAAACTTTTAACTGAATAATGAAATTACGGATTCTATGGTAGAAAAAAATATACATTTGCTTTCTCCACCGTTTGGTTAGTTTCTACCATTCAACCATGATGGATGCCAGTAGCATGTAGTTTTATTGTACAGAACCTTCAAAATATGACGTTTAAAAAGCTCATTTTGATCTTTGTCCTTTGCTTCATTTACATCTTTCCTCTATTCTTTTCCGAATAGGAGGAAATGTCTCGTCTCATTGCCGCCCTTTGACTTTCCTATCAATGTAAATGTTTATAGAAATGACATTTTCGGATGCCAATCGTGATAAAAAACCACAACTCAAGGAAAAAATTCTTAGCCATAACGAAATAAGTGGAGAAAATCGGAAAAAAATTAAGAATAGTAAAGACAATAGCAATTTGAGCGATAAGAATATGACCCACCCCCAATCACGATAAATGAAATGGGTAGTGGTAATCTTGATATGATTTAGTAACGAAAGCGCAATGATAAAGAATAGAGCGACATAAGATCCAAATAATATATCGATCGGTCTCTCGTCTTATCTTCAAATTGATGGCATCTCTCATTGTAGCGGTGTTTCGGGAGACCAAGAATCCCTTTGTCGTGAAATATGTACATCAAACGCCAGTCAGCGATGCGTGATCGCAAGGGAATTCTAATATTTGTGTCCTTTGTTCGGTACTATAATAGCAGTTATTTACTTTCAAACAATTTCAATCTAGTTTTACATGGTAGCGGATCATAGAATCATATTATGTCTAACATACAATACACATACCTATATAATCATACCTTAGAGAAACGGAGAGTATTTTATAATGTATATGTATTAAGACGATTACTCAAAATTAACCATTATTTTGGAAAATTGGGTAAATCTCTGTCCACCTTGTTGACTGCTTGGGCGATATCAAGACAGATGATGTCCAAGGAAGTACAGTCTTCTTCTGGTTGGTCGATTTTCTCTAAGATTATAATGACCGCCATTTCCGCGCTTCTGATTTTCCTTAAGCCATAATGCCGTTGGTTGTAAGAGTTTTCTTCCGCATGGTAACGGTGTCTTTGGTTAGGATTTTCTCGAATATCTGAGCCCCAAATTCAAGGAGAGAAATGGAAGATAAAGCTCCTAACTCGTAGGAGGTTTCTTTAGTTCGGCTGCACATATCATTGTGTTAATCGAGAAAGTAGCGGTGTTTAGCAGACGTTGAAGATGTTTTTTCATTTCTTACAGAATGCAGTACGGGGTTTCGGTGTAATTAACTTTGGTTAACCCTGTGTCGCCCGGTGTTTTCTGGTTGAATGAAGGGAGGGCGCTTGATATTTCCTTCATTGCTATCATCTCGCGCCATTATTTTCCTCCTTTGGTCCAGCTGGGAGTTGGAATAGACCCTTAAGATGTTTTCAGTAAGATAGTCGATAGTTTGGTTTTCGAACTCAATATCGAAATAATCGATTTTTTTCACTGATTTAGAAGATATTCCCGTTTTTGATATATTATTCTTTAAATTTGATTTTTCCTGTTGGGCTGTTCAGAACTCTTTGGAAAAGGTCTTACCGTCGAGCTCTTCAATCGTTTCATCTAATCTTTGTTCTGGTTGATCTTGTATAAGATCTGTTAGTTTTTCGCTTATTTCTCTTGTTCTTTCTATTATTAGTGTTGAAGGTCCTATTATGGTGTTTCTCTGCTGCAATTCTTCTAGTTCACTGTGTAAACTTTTCATATATGAGTCCATCTGCAGTGTGAGATAATTTTTTGAGGGCATGACATTTATAAAATCTGCTGAGTTGGGGAGTCAGGCATTGTTTATCTGCATGTTACCTATGCGTATGTCTGCGTTCTCGAGTTCTTTTTCTCTTTTTTCGGTTCGTCTTATTATTTATTTCCTTTTGGGGCCTAGCAGTTAATGCATCTCTTGTTTTGGGAGTTACATTCCTTATGTCTAAGCTTTTCTTTACGAATTTAAAGCATATTTTTGTCTTTTCGGGACAATATGCAGTTGGGTGTATTTGCGATTTATAATAAGTGAAGCAGAGCTGGATGTTGGAAAATTCCTAACTTATATATTTTAAGTCGGGATCCTTAGCTTATAGCTCTGATCGCCATTTTGGGAGTGTCGGAAATAACCTTAAGCAAATAGATTTGTTCGTTTAATTTAATTATTTCTTTTATTTTTACCGAATTTTGTTGAGTTTCGATTTCTTTTTGAGGTTGTTTAATCGTTTGAGCACCGACCCTTAACTCTCTTCCTTTGAGTGACACATTAGTTGGCTTCCAATTGCGTAGGGTCCTCGACTCGAGCCCGATTTTCTTCAGAGTTTTTTTATCGTTCTGGAATAGAGCGCAGTTGACCGCCGTTACCTGCATATAAAGCGATGAATTCTTGTGTCGATATATTAATCTTACCAGGGCTACCTGGATATCTGTGAAGAGAGCTTTGCACAGTTTTTGCTTTCGGGGGAGGGGAGAGGCGTGATATTTGACACCCATAAGTAGGACTCTTGTTCGTGCAGGGGAAGTGGTCATAAAGTTCCTTTGACCTCTCTTGACAAGTAATATAGTGTTGTATGACTAATCCTTATCAGATTTTTAAGTTATACTTTTAGAGGGCACCCACCTCGCATATTCCGTGCCCCGCAACCTTATTTCGCTATGATAAAGTGGATGGATGAACCATTTGGACCTTTGTCAAGTAATAACTCATAGCGGACTTATTGAAACTCCCGCCCCCTCGCGTGTTTTGTTCTCTAAATTGTTACCACCATACACAAAGATGATTTCATCTCCTTCTGTTGTTCTGGCCGGACCCTTAGATTATTAAGGTCAGACCTTTCCCCAATTGTTGCAACTCCATTCCTTCCTAGCTCCCTCTAACAATAGGTTTCACAGTGGGCTAATCCTCAAACCTGCTTTCCAAGCCTCCTTCAATTATGCCTTTCCGAATGACGACCATAGTTGAAAAGAAGTGAAGAGTGATAGAACTGCGTCACAAAACCATCGTTACGGGAGGGAGGGAGAGTATGTTGAAATTGAGGTAGTCATGGGTATGTTTTATTCTTTTATAAAAATACTAAAATATCTCTTTTATTAAATACCGATAAAATTTCGTATAACCTTCCTTATGGTTGCTTTGTAAAAATGTTTTTCGTATATTGCCGAATAAGTGAATTTGAGCAAAAACGTCCATTTCACAGTGTAATAGGTAAAAATGGCTTATATGTAGTCTTTTTATTCTCCATAATGCTATTGGAAATATGAAAGCATTGAATCTTCCTTAAATGATTTAATCAATTTCACTCTGTATGTAACTGTTGTTTCCAATAAAATCTGAAATGTTGCATGGTTCAGTTGATGCACCGAACCTTTAAAATGTTTGTGGAAGAGACCTTTCCGATAGGCAGTGTTAATATTTTATTTGTAAAAGTAATATGAAAGATATAATTGCATGGAACTGACTCCACTTCCCTCCAACATCGGCTTTCACACACGACTTGCACCGACACACTTCGCATTCTCGGGCGACAAAGCGAAAGAGATAGAGACAGAGGGGAAAAAACCTTTCCTTGTCTTGCAGATAAGATTCTTTCTAACTCTTTTCTCTTTCCACGACAAGATTTCCAAACGATTTCTCGTTTTAGTTCTCTCTCCATCATTCTCTCTCTCTTTTTATTATTCATAATGAAATATGAACGCGGAATATCAATATATGTGCATTTGCTGGGCGTTTTCAGCTTTTAAAATTTTATCTCAACTTAAAAGTTTTAAGTTGGCGTAAGAAATATATTTAAGGTTTATGACCCCCGAAAGCAATGTAAGCATCGGAATATTTTTAGTAATATTTAGATTGAATTGAATTATCTTACGAAGAATGGTAACTTCTCTTCCTTATTCCAAATTAAATCTGGTATATACTGTTCGCCTATTGGTTCGTCTACTGTTTGATACAGGAAGTTATTGCTTATAAATTCTAGAAGTCTATTCACAATATTGCTAGGATTCTATTTAGAAAATCCTCGTTCGGATAATTAATTAACCGATACCTTTTGTCTAAAACAGGGCGAGATTATTTTTATAAGAATAATATCGTACTATTCTCTTTGCCTTTGTATTCAATTAATCACAATAAACTTATTACTATTTCTTAAACTCGATAGCTAAAACCCATATTTCCATGGACCTTTATACTTTTTATATCCTAGTAATATAAATTATACAATAGGAATTCCTTTATGACTTACGTTCTAAGTCTCCCTATCTCTCATAATATAAAAAATCTTCGGACGCAACTAAAACTTTATTACATCGATTTTTCCCTCAAGCTACATAAGTTTGTGTAAAAATATGAATAATTTCCTCTTAGATTTCTTAGAAATTTGTTGCAAGATTATTAGATTTTTACTAGCAAGTTTGTCCTACATGGGGGGCGGGGCGGTAAATAAGTTTTGCAATTCGGATATAAGGAAACGAGATATGAGGAAAAGTGTTTTATTATTTTTCAATATAACTACCCTCGACTTCAATGCACTTGCGCCACTTGTCCCTGAGGCTTCGAATTCCCGACAACCAGAAATCTCCCGACTGCTGTTCAATTCACTCCTGGACGGCAAGCTGGACATCTTCATCGTCCTCAAACCGGCGTCCACTCAGTGCAGCCTTGAGCTGACGGAATAAAATGTAGTCGCTAGGGGCCAGATCTGGACTGTAGGGGGCATGGTTGAGCTCCTGAAATCCGCACTCGCGCAGGGCAGCTTGTGCAACTCTGGCCTTGTGGACTTTGACGACGTTGAAGTCGATCATGGGGCGTGACGTTTCTAGGGACCCAACGGGCAGAGACCTTGGTCATGGCCAAATTGTCGTGGATGATGTTGATAACACTTCCATGTGATATTCCAAGTTATCGCTCGATTTCTTCGACCTTCATCCATCGATTTTCGAGGATCATCCTCTCCACACGGGCCACATTGTCCTCGTTGGTCACGTCTGACGGGCGTCCTATACGGGGTTCATCTTCAAAGGACTCATGACCATGGCGGACCATGGTTGCATAGGAAGGGGCGGTGTAGGTGTACACTGCAACCATGCGTTCATGGATCTCTTTTGCATTCTTGCCTTCCTTCGTCAAAAGTCTGATCACTGTGCGGTGCTCAACCTTCTCCATTGTTGAATAATTTGTGACTGACGATCTGCGATCAGCTACTGTTTCTTAAATAGACGAGGCAGGAGCGTGCGGCTGCAGGTCCTGACTTGTCATAACTTGTCCTAACACCCTCACAAACAGCCATCCCCCTTCGTCTGTTTTGCTCTACCGATTCGCAAAACTTATTGACCGCCCCTCTTATATCTCCTCCAGTTTTTGTTGCACACTTGTCGGAAATTCTATTCAGTATTTAAGTCGTCTTAGTGATGCAACACGTTATTTTCCGGGGCCCCCGTCTCTTTAGAAGAGTTTGATGCGTTCATAGACCTCTTCCGATAGATAGATTTCGTCCTAGTAAAGAAATTTTGAGAGTTTTCAATTAAAGAAGCTCTTTGGTAAAAAAATCGCTCCCCCCCCCTATTCGAGAAAGCAGGCCTGTAAAAGCTACATTGATCTTCTTTTCGTTCAGCGCTTTCATAAATTATTGGTACCTTCCCTTAAGTTCCTCGGATCTTGTAGATAAACCATTATTAGTTCTTTCATGCGTAATATTGCTTCTCTTGTGGATCCATTGTTAAAATTATTCACTGGATCGAATGAATCAGCAACTCTACCTCTCAGATATCAATATCTCCCCCGTTGCGTTGGTTTCCTGCCTAAGAATTCCCCTTGAATATAGTTCCTAGTACTAGAGTACTCTACAAGACAAGCTTTGAACTCATCTTAGTGCTGAATTTTTTTGTCATTATTATCGGTAATCTCGGCTTTGGTAGTGTCGGAAGAGCAGGAATGAACGCGAGGTGCTTGATTGCAGAAGGTATGAATCACAGGTTCTCATGACGAAACGCGTCAGCCGCAGTTGAAGGCTCTGCATCTTCATCGTCACCTTCAATAGAAAAGTCTGTCACAAGTGCGCCGAAGTGTCTCCTCAGCAAATCTATGTCAGAACACGGTTCCTGTAATTCTCATTGAAGGGGGAGAATATTAGGCTCTCAATCCGTAAGTATAAGGTACCCCCTTCAGCTTTTACTGATTTCATCGAAGTATGGTAAGAGGAAAAGTCCCTTGCAGGCGGGAGAGCTTCGGTTTGTTGAGTTATTCTTACGGAAAAATTAAACACTTAGTAGAAATCGAAGGAGGAAAAAATTGTTTGCGTGTCTGGAAAAAACTATATATCAAATTCTGTTACAAAGAATAAATAATTAAGGAAAGTAAAAAGGGGTAGCGTTTTTATCAAACTAGACGACTTTTCAGTATTAAAAAGGAGTGACTAAAGACTTGCTAAGACCCTTTACAGATTAACGCGATTTGCAGGTAGAGAAACGACATTCGGGTACCTCAGTCAAATTTAGGCGGATTATCACAGGATTAAATTATTGCAATGCTTTGATAAAGCTTCAGAAGTAGATGAGGAAAATATGCAAATAAAAACTTAAGGTCAAAAGGAAATTAATAAATAAAAGTATATATATATAATTAAAGACCTGAATATTTTGGCATTTCATTTTACTAGTCATAATAATAAACTGTTGTTTTCCTAGTCGTAGTAAGTTGACTAGGAAGAAGTTGAAATTCCCTCTTCCGATTCTTAGTTTGGCATATTATTTATTATGCCTTCCCCTAGGCAAAATAATGACCTATTCTTTCGCTAGTCCTAGTAAGTTGACCAGCGAAGTTGAATAGCAAGATGTTGAAATGACCTTACCATACTAGTTATGGCATCCTATTTATCATTCCTTTCCTTATTAAAAGTAATGAAATGTTATTCCCCAATTCCTAGTAAGTTGATCAGCAAACTGGTGAAATGTCATTTCACTAGTACTACTCATTTTACCACCTTTCTCTCTCTAGTCAGAAAACTGACCTGTTATTCCCCTAGTCCAAGTAAGAAAATATCACTGGCTCTTTGTCTTTCGCATTAACCAGGATCATTTTCATAAACATTACTTACATTATTTTTGTCTTTTCTTTTTTTTTCGTTCTTTGTTTTTTGTTTCTTTTTTTCGTTATTTTTTCTTTTTTTCATCCAATCCTTAAAAGAGAAACTCTTTCCTGAGAAATCAGAATGGGCTGAGAAAAGTGCCGTACCCCGTGCTACTGCGCCCCGAGTACTATCCTCTTTTGAATACTCAGGATTTAAACATTACCGATATTTTCACTTCCTCCAACTTTACCTCTTACCTTATAAATCTTTTCACCTACTATCAAAGGAGATTCCTTGTTTATTGTTGACTTAAAATTACCTCACTATGTCACAAATAACTAACTAAATCAAACATCCTTAATTAAAAATAAGCAACTAAATAAATATATAATTAATGAGTAAGACTAATTAGGTAAACAATTACTAACTAAAGACTAAATAAATAAATATTCAGATATAAATAAATAATTTTTCCCAACTATTCATTTTCCTTAACACAACCTGCACCGTTATATTTTGTTTCCTTTTCATCACAAGCACAAAATTTTGTCTAGTTACTGGTTCTTCTTAGCGATAGATATTCTTCACTTTAGGTTAACATGAAAAATATCTAGTACTTCTATTTCACTAGTTCACTAAAATGAATGCTGTTAATCAGTACTATTCAGCTTTAATCGTCCCTTTATTTAACCTTAAGATAAGGATCTTCTTTTTAATTTATTTATATTTTAGATGTCTCATTTATTTTTCAAGCGTTCAAACGCAGTGTAACAAGAAAATTCCTATCATAGACCCCAGTTATATTAAATATTTCAAACGCATAACATTTAAAAGCATTCAAATGGTCTTCATCGCATAGTAATTGATAGAAGCTCCGTGCATTGGTCGAAGAACCACCTTCAAGATCATTTTCAAAGACTAGAAATCAATCGAAATGTTTGATCTTCGGGGGACTAATTGTTACTTGTTTGCTTTCAAATTCCTAAACTTTTGAGAAATCTTCTTCATCCAAATGTGTCCCCTTCATACTTTAAAGCGACGAAGCTTTCAAACACGGACTAGAGAGAGGACATTTCTATACTTGGACTGAACGAAGCACAGCATAGAGGTAGGACTACGGGAAGATTTTTTTAATTCAGTCCTAGGGATAGACATTTTAATGCTATTATTAAGGAAATAATATCTCACTACTTCAGAGGGGGGAAAAGCATTTTTAGTAGGCTTTGGGGACAGACAAGTCAATAGGAGGAGTAAGGGAAGGACATTTTATTACTAAGACTATGGGAAATTTCAAAAGTAAAACTAGGGAAAAGAAATTTCAATACTAGAAATAGGTGAAAGCTTTTAAAAAATAATACAAGGAGATTAAAATGTAGACTAGAGAAGGACATTTTAAAAAATAGGGCGCGGCCCGAGAGCTGCCGGTCATCATGGGCTTCTGCAACACACACTTAAATCCTGGGACACGAACAAAATCAGAGTCCTGAGTCCACCAGTGTCTTTCAACACTGCCATGTTAAACTAACTTCCACCACCACCAAGCAATGTACCATCACCCCTCTTTTTCACCTCCCCTTGAAGTTCAGAGTCCCACAGTCCCCTCTAAACCCCTACATATTTCCACAATCCCCTGCAAACCCACACGCTCCAAACCACACCACCACCACCACTCATACTCAACAACATACAATGAACATTAAAGGTGCACGCAACAAACAAATGCAACCCAAGGAACAGCTCATCAACCACCACAAACATTCACTCTCCCTCCAGAATTCAAAACTCACGCCGTAACACAGAAGCAACACGGTACACGCACATCCGGGTGGATCAAACGAAGAAACAACCGCAGCGGAGGCCTAATCACACATCAGAGAGACAAAGATACCAATCATCTGAACATTTACACTAATTTTTCAGCCGTTTTTACCTTTAAAGAGTCCTTGGAATAATTCAGACAACACCTAGATAAAAATCATCATACCCTAATTAAGTCTTTCTTTTTCATAAACTTCAAGAAAATAAGAGAAAAACTATATATTTTATATGATAACTGGATTAACCAAACAGCTTTGTTTAGCAAGTTTATTATAAAGGAAACAATTAAGTTAAATTAAACACATTTTGCATCAACAAAACCGAAGACAAAATTGAAATATAATGGCTTTTAATATAAGAGCTTTAAAAGATGAAATGGCTGAAGACATTATTTCAATACCCAAGAAATTTCAAGTATATGACGTAGGTGTATAATAAATTCGCGAATATTAATTAATTTAATGAGAAATAAGGTGTGACGACAAAAATTGGCCCTGTTTTTAATAGCTTATTTCTCAGTCATTATTACTACTTCACAATTATAATAAAAACATTTAAAAGAGAACATTTTAAAGATATATGTAATCTTTTCAAAATCCTCGATATAAAATCTGTAATCACAAAAAAAGACGGATTTATCTACCACAATCCTGGATTATTTGAGGGGTATGCAACGTGTTTTCATCGCGAAAGAGATAATCAAACATGGTTCGTTAGTTGCCACCCAAAGGTCTTTGATACAGCAATACGGTTAGCAAAGGACCAGAACCACAAAATGGAAACATCACGGCTCAATCAAGTGCATGCATAAAGCTAAGACTCGGCGCAGAAAAGGTGTATGTATCGCTGAAACCATTGATTCATTCACAAATAAGCTTGAACCGGACAACAAAAAATCTGGGAGAAGACTATCAGCTATGACAGGAATCAAACGGGAGAACATTCAAACTTTTGTATTTGCCACAGCTTAGCGAACAATATTACAATGTCGTGGTATTGTAAGAGGTGAGTTGGTGTATATGTACGTAGGTTTGTTACGTACTTGAATAACTCCTTGATTACGTTTTTTATAATAGTGCTATATGATTTTTACGTTATTTAATCTTTGAAGATTTCTAGTGCCAAGTGCAGCGTTTCGAGGATTGAATTAAATACTTCTTAAAAACAATATATCTTTAATTACAACATAAAAAAAGTTAAATCTAAAAAACAAACTATACAGATATGAATTAAACGAGTTTATGTGAGACTTACTAATTCAAACCAAATGAATATAAAGTAGTGGTTTACCCAAAGCTCACTTGGATATTGGACGCTAATTGATACTCAAAAATAATGGAATTTCTTTATCTTTAAAACAACCACTCGTGAATCCGGCTGGAGAATGACCTTGGCCTTGATTTTTTATGTAGACGAAAAAAATGTTTTTGCCGTTAGGCGCGTGGGCGTGTTCACAGAAACCCAGCTGTTTGACTGGTGCGGAGACGGGCTTGAAGCAACAGGTGATTGCGGTCAGGGCGACGGATGTCATTAAGCACGTTGTCTTAGTCAGATGATTTAAACAACGGGACCGTGAAGGTATGCTTTTTCCAACCTCCGAGTTAATCTTGGAATAGTTCGCACTGACGAGCGATGAACAAACAGTGAATCCTGTGACGAATGGGAGGATTTGAGGGAGTTCACCTTGGGTATTCCTCAATGGCGAGGACTATCTCTGTTTTTTGTTGCAAACCCGGATATGGGGTTTCTCTGACGAGAGATGTACGAGAGTAATTCTCAATACAAACAAAACTAATTTTCGGTGTGACCACCAAGACCTGGCTCAGCCTGAGCTTCTTCTGTGTTCCTTTCTTTGATTGCCAGGCAGTACCGCCGGACTTCGTTTTGTCGATCTCTAACTAGATCCTTTTGGATACAAGATGCTAATTTTCGGTGTGACCACCAGGAACTGGCTAAGAGTGAGCTTGTTCTATGTTCCTTTCTTTGATTGCCGGGCACCCTCACCAGACCTCGTCGTGTCGATCACTAACTCGACCTTCTTCGATACAATATGCTAATTTTCGGTGTGACCACTAGGAACTGGCTCAGAGTGAGCTTCTTCTCTGTTGCTTTCTTTAATTGACAGGCACCCTCGCCGGAATTCATCGTGTCGATGACTAACTCGATCTTCCTCTTTTTTTTCTTCAGTTATCCGCCTATATAATTCACCAACCCACTGATGGTAGGGAAAGGAGAGGGGAGAAGAGCTCTTACGAATTAAGCCTCTCCCCTCTAACGGCTCTTCTCCGAGCGTCGCTCACTTCGCCTTAAAGGCATCTTCTGGCTTTTGGTCACCGCTCCTCTAATTTCGTCTATGACGCAAAATTAGATCCCAACTCTTGGGGGAAATAGTGCCGGTTTAACCAATGTTATGCTCGCTGGCCCAGATATCTGATGATTCGTGCATCTCGTGGTTGGAGGAGGCCTTCTGGTGGTCCGCGTTTCGAAGGGAGAAGTGTTAAGTAATCGGGTTACGCTGCCAAGCGCCAGGACGTTGTGGTGACCAACAGGGCCTCTGTTATTAGGGTGGGATATCGATTTCCCGACATTCCTTCCTTCGAGGAGGTTAATGGGTGAGGGACTCCAGTGAAAAACAAATAAACAAACAAACATAATCGCCAAAAGCAAACTTACATGTCTTAGAACATAATACTGATTCTTACCACTAGCTGGGTCAACCATCCTGTTAACTTAAGTTTTTTTTATCTCGCGCGCACAAAGGCAGGTGATTGACATAGGCATCGCGAGCCTACTGGATACGTCTCACAACGCCCAATTTAACAGTAAAAAAACAAAAAAAAACAAATCATCGATTACACAACGAAAAAATGGATCCTGGCTCTTAAGTGGTATGTAGCCAGCTACTTCCTTACACTTCTAAACCTTAAGAACTTAAATATATAAACACAACACGAACTAAAAAAGAATGGTTTTAAGATTAACGAGCGTAGAAACAACCCTCGATGGGGGTTTCGGCTCAGGTTATACAGAGGCTTTACCTTATCGGCACCTTTGATATAATTAATATTCAAGTGGTGCTCGATGACCAATACTTTACAGCGCAAGAGTCGGTCGTTCTGGTTATTGTGTCTACACAAGTATGTCAAAAACTGGTAATAGAATTCCACCGTACTTGTCTTACATTTTTATGGCAACTGACTAACTTTAATCTACACCTTATGGCTAAGGCGGCCTGTTTTATGGTTGCATAAGTGAGGGGAAAAGGAATCTCATCGGCATCCTTTATCAAGCTAACCTGGGAGATCGTTAATGGGCGTGACTCTCACGGCAAACTGGGGTTTGAAATGTAACTCCGTGGACGTTTCCTTCTGGGGGAAGGCTCCTGAGTGTAGGGGATACTCGTTATCCGACTTTACTATCTGACGGTGTTTATATGGGTCTACCGCTTCCATACTTCCTTATTCATCCATCGTCACCCCATTTAGCTGGGTTTTCATCGTAAGTACTATCCTAGGTCCAGGCCGGGATACACCGACCGTGACTTCCACCTGATCCTTGCTCGATGTCCACCTGAATGCCCGAGCATTCTTTCTTTTTCTTCCCTCTCTTCTCTTTTCATCTTTGCTAGTTCTCTTTCCATCTGTATTAATATTTCTTCTACTTCTCTTTTCACCTTTATTTTTCTTTCTTCTGCTTCTCTTTCCCTCTTTATTCTTCTTTCCTCGGCTTCTCTTTCCGCTTGCGCTAGTTCTCTTTCCCTCTGTATTCTAATTTCTTTGGTTTCTCTTTCGATCTTCATTCTTATTTCTTCTGCTTTTCTTTTCAACTGTATTATTCTTTCTTTTGTTTTACTTCCCCTCGGTACTCTTCTTTCTTCTACTTCTATTTTCCAATGTATTCCTGTATCTTCTACTCTTCCTTTCATCTGTATTCTAATTTCTTCGTCTTCTATTTTCCACTCTATTCTTCTTTATTCGTTTCTCTTTTCAACTCTATTCTTCTTTCTTCGCTTTCTATTCTCTTTTCTTCCAGGAAGAGAGAATTGGGCCCCGTTGGTGGAATTTTTAGAACGATGACATACTGTCTATTTCCGTCTAACTCTCACTGCTGAACTTTTCGACCGATGTCATATTGTGTATGTCTGTCAAACTCTCACCGCTGTACGCTCAGATACCTGTACAACCACTAAACAAGTAGCGCGCTGCCTACCTCACCCTTATCTCAACACTTGCTGCTTATTGGAATACCACTCCAAAAAATTAATTAATAACAGTAACGGGCTATTCACCGAAAATTAACCACAAATTTATAGACAGACCTTTTTATGTTTAACTTTTCCTTGAACGCTATGCACAAATTTACTATTACTGAAGGGAAGCAAGAAAAACAACTATACTGAGTTCTTCCAATACCCATAAAACCTGACACCAAATATCTATGTTGTAGTATTGTAAGGGCCGAGTTGGTGTATACGTACGTAGGTTTGTTATGCACTTGAATAACTCCTTGATTACGTTTTCTCTAAGAGTGCTATATTATTTTTACGTTATTTAATCTTTGAGGATTTCTTGTGCCAAATGCAACATTTCGAGGATTGAATTAAATACTTCTAAAAAACAATATAACTTTAATTACAACATAAAAATTGATATCTAAAAAACAAACTATAGAGATATGAATTAAACGAGTTTATGTGAGACTTACTAATTTAAACCAAATGAATATAAAATAATGGTCGACCCAAAGCTCACTTTAATATTGGTCGCTAATTGATGCTCAAAAATAATGGAATTTCTTTACCTTTAATACAACCACTCGTGAATCCGGCTGGAGAATGACCTTGGCCTTGAATTTTTATGTACACAAAAAAATGTTTTGGCGGTTAGGCGCGTGGGCGTGTTCACGGTCACCCAGCTGTTTGACTGGTGCGGAGATGGGCTTGAAGCAACAGGTGATTTCGGCCAGGGCGACGGATGGCGTTAAGCACGTTGTCTTAGTCAGATGATTTAAACAACGGGACCGTGAAGGTATGCTTTTTTCAACCTTCGGGTTAATCTTGGAATGGTTCACACTGGCGAGCAATGAGCAAACAGTGAATCCTGTGACGAATGGGAGGATTTGAGGGAGTTCACTTTGGGTATTCCTCAATGTCGAGGACTATCAATGTTTTTTGTTGCAAACCCGGATAGGGGGTTTCTCTGATGAGAGATGTACGAGAGCGATTCTCAATACAAACAAAACTAATTTTCGGTGTGACCAACAGGAACTGGCTCAGCCTGAGCTTCTTCTGTGTTCCTTTTTTTGATTGCCGGGCACTGCCGCCGGACTTCGTTGTGTCGATCTCTAACTCGATCTTTTTGGATACAAGATGCTCATTTTCGGTGTGACCACCAGAAACTGGCTGAGAGTGAGCTTCTTCTCTGTTCCTTTCTTTGATTGTCGGGCACCCTCGCCGGACTTTGTCGTGTCGATCACTAACTCGATCTTCTTCGATACAAGATTCTAATTATCGGTGTGACCACCAGGAACTGGCTCAGACTGAGCTTCTTCTCTGTTGCTTTCTTTGATTGCCGGGCACCCTCACCGAACTTCGTCGTGTCGATCACTAACTCGGGGGGGGGGGAGGTCTTAGGAATTAAGCCTCTATCCTCTAACGGCTCTTTTCCGAGCGTCGCTCACTTATCCCTAAAGGCATCTTCTGGCTTTTTGTCGCCACTCCTCTAATTTCGTCTATGACGCGAAATTAGATCCCAACTCTTGGGGGAAATAGTGCCGGTTTAACCAATGTTATGCTCGCCGGCTCAGAAATCTCATAATTCTTGCATCTCGCGGTTGGAGGAGGCCTTCTGCTGGTCCGCAGGTCGAGGAAAGAGAGGAGGGGGGTAAGTAATCGGGTTATGCTGCTAAGTGCCAGGACGTTGTGGTAACCGAACAGGGCCTCTGTTATTAGGGTGGGATATCGATTTCCCTACATACAAGCTTCGTTTGATGTTTTAGCAATATGAATAAGTAATTAAAAAGAGATACAATTAAGTGACATAATATTCTGCGAGAACTCCACATCAATCTATCCCATGTGACACCAATATACAGAATTACCAGTGTTGCTCACAAAACAAGCCGAATAAACCTGTGGAGAAACCTCTGCATTCGCCTAAAGTTACTGTCTAGTATCGGCAAGGTTTATGATGCTTATTTTTGCGGAGGACCTTGAGACAAGTAGACCGTTTTTAGTAACTTCCGTGATATATAGAAATGCTGAACACTTTTTGACCAAATAAAAACTAGTAATAAATGGTTTCAGCAAAACGGAACAACAGTCTACTCAATTAAACAATCCCGGGTATGTTTAACAAGATTTTTGAGCAAAGATTCATTTCTCATCGCTCACAGTTTTCCTGACCCACAAGATCTCTGGATCTATCCCATATGGACTTTTTTCTCTGGTGATTCGTTAAGGACAAATTATTCAGACAAGAGCCCACCTCTATCGAAGAATTAATGCGAGTGGTGGTAGAGAATATACAGTCCATTTAATTCAGTGTTTTGAAAAAAGTAAAAAACATCTTCCTTTTCAGTTATGTGAAATGTAAGAATGGACAAGGATTTCACTTTGAATATATGTAGACTATAACTAGACTTTAAAACGTTCTCTTTTGCAAGCTTTTATTACATTTGTGAAGCTGTAATAATTACTCAATGAGAAGCAATAAAAAACGGACAATTTTTGTGATTTCACTGTATGATTAAATAATACAGTTTTTATATGATTTGCCTTTTTTTATCATTATCGCTCGATGAACCCCCATCCAGCTCGAGTGGACACCTAGAATTTAGTGAAACCCAGATTATACTCTCACCAATCTCTCTTTATACCTCCCCCCCAGCCAGCCCCACTACATCTTATTCACCATACTAAGATCCTGGGTTCAATAGCGTTACAAAAAAATAAAATGGCTCCTTCGTTGCGGAAGACTTTAATGCCCACGTATCCATAGGAGTGGGGTACACCTAGAGATTGTCGTGGTCGTCTTAGGAGCTGTTCACCTCACAGAAGTTAGGTAGGAGGAGGGGGGGGCAAGTAAGTATATATATATATATATATATATATATATAATTAGAGAGAGAGGGAGAAAGAGCGGATTTCAACGAAAGCGTAACTTATTTATTTTAGGATATAACTGTGCCCCTCGTATCTCGTCTTCTAATGGCGTAAGAATAGCAGTTAAGGTATTCTACGGATCCGATGAAACGAGTAGAGGTGAAAAATCTTACCCCATGTAATATGGCTTGAAAAAAAAATGAAGCCCTACGAATATTCACTTTAATATTCATAAAGTTACACATTTGAAAAGAGCGACAAAAAATAGTACAAAAACAACTAAAACAAAAGCTAAAGATACACTGAATGCGAATTCTCCGAGAACCCACCCCTGTCTGCGACGTTCATCGCGGCCAAGGAAAGCGACTCGAGCCGAGGACAACAGAAGCAAGGAATGCCATTTGATCACCCTCGTAAGCAGTCGCCAGATGCGCGCTATTAAAAAGAGCCATTTCAGGACTCTACCGAGGGGATGGACTTCCAATACAAGGGGGAGGGAATGCAAATTTAAATAATTGTACTTGTGAAAGACCATGTTATTTGTAAGGCTAGATAAGGTATATTTCAATAGAACGAAGAGGAAAGGGGTATATTTCATAGAGGGGGAAGCGTAAGGATATTGTGTCTGAAGTGTTTCACTGGAAATGTCCCACTGCTTTACCTGTGACGCTGAGGTAAATGTTGCGAACAATTTTGGGGTCCGAATTCACCTGGCACTTGTAGACGCCCGAATCCCGCCACTGACTGTACTCAATTCGCAAGGTCCAGTCGTCCGTATTTTCGCTGTGCAAAATCTGCAAGGAGCAAAAAGGGAACAAATGAGTACAAGTACAAGAGGTCCAATCCCCACTACTCACTAATCATTTTAATTCAGTAAGCGAAAACTTTTGTGGGCAGAGATTAGAAGGAAGTGATATGGTGACGTTAAGCAAAGCGAATTTGTCGATGGTTAGTTCAAGTAAACAAAACAAGGGAGTACTTGGAGCACTAAAAGAGAGGGTGTTCGAATTGACCTCGGTTTAAAATTACCCAGAGTCCACCAGTGTTTGTTTTACGAACTCCCCTCTTGAAATTCTGAAACGTCTTGGTTCCTCTTATACATTTTCTTACAGGTTTAAAGCCTCCCCCTCCCCAGTTAGATGGCTTTGCGCAGGTGTGTGAAAGAATACGGAAGAAGAGACAGTGCGAAAAATATAAAGAAACAAAAGGGGTAAATGAAGACTCGTATGATTGCTCCGACTTCAGGCGCTCTTTGAAGGACCACGGACTTGAAGAACACTACAAAATTCTGTTATTATTTTATTATTATTATTATTGTTTTATTATTCAAGGCTAGAGGCATTCTGGAATCCGGTTCAAGAGATTATTAACTTAAATGTCCGGGTTCGAACACACCATGAGCAGATGACTCACGGAATTGAAACTCGGACCCTGAACTTACAAAGACCGCAGAAACTGAGAACACCTCGAAGACATCTGCAGGAATGACCCGCAGGAAGTAGAAAATAAATACATGGATAAGGACACAAACAAGGGTGAAAAGAATAAAAGTTTTGAAGTGGAAATGGACAAGATCCAGTGTTAGAAGAAAGGACAGAACTTGGACGAAGTTCTAAAATGTACACCTTTATACCTAGAAAGACTGAAAAGATGTCCTTATAGATCAGGGGTCGGCAACCTTTTTCAGCTTACGGGCCAGAAGCAAAATCTATGAAGTAATGGAGGACCACATTCATAATTTACATTATAAAATTTAAACTATTATCATTATAGATGTTATATTCTGTACCTAATAAAAAATAAATGAAGGAAATAATAGTAAAACAAGAAACTATAAATTATAATAGATTGTTTATTTAAGTTCGTATATATTATGAATTGTTCCTTGAACTATTGATATTTATAAGAAACACAATTAGTGTGATGCTTGATGTTGTTTTGGGCTCGAAAGATTTTTCAACATCACTTGATAAGGAGTTTGAAGCCAGAAACAGTACATTTTCTAAGTGGTGATCCGTGATTCGTGTCCATAGCTTACCTTTGGTGTAGTTTACTTTGGAAAATAATGGCTCACACGCATGTGTGCGACCAAACACCTATGTCATTTTCACCGCATGACCAGCTAAGTTGGTATACAGCCTGGGTTCAAAAAGATAGTTCTTATAAAAATCCAAAGGAGATACATTCTTTGCGTGAAATTTTGATTTTAATACTTCATTTTATTTCATGTCATTGAGTTTCATTCGAAATTCTTCTCCTACGTTGTCCACGTCCACATCAAACGGAATAGCGAACAATTGTTCTTGCAGAAAGATAGACAGTCGAAAATAAAGTTTTTGTCTCAAGACATAAAATACCTACTACAGCAAGTAGCATTTTTCCAGGAATTTCCCATCAGTGAAATGTTTCATCTTTTTTGCTGTCAACCATAGCAGAAAATGTTTTCTGCTTGCACACGTACGGTTTTCTAATTCCATGTTTTTGGGGGGGGAATATCGAACCTTGTTTTTCTAAACTTCACTGAATTTGGGGTGTTTCGTCTCATACTGCCTTTTGATGTTAAACTCCTTATTTAGGGTAACACTTCCATGGCAAATAAGGCAAATGGAATTACCGTAGCGTTGAATAAAAAAGTACTTTTCTGTCCATGTGTCTTGACAAACTCGAAACTCAGTATTTGAGAGTTTCCTCAAAAAATAAATTGCCAGTTAGTTCCAATGTCACCAAATAATCAACAAAAATCATGAACACCTTCTTAATTGATATGTCAAATTTCAAAAAAGAATAATGGATTCAATTTTTGTATAGGAAGGTTATGTATGGGCCCGTAGTCGATGTACAATCATTATTTACCACTATGCCACAAAAATCAATATATTTTAGAACCAAAGTGCCTCATTTTTACGGAATGAACGTTATTTAAATTATAAAATGCATACATATCATAGTTACCTATAAAATCTTTGATTTTTTCCAATGGCTTTTGAGAAATTACATGGGAACTATTTGGTAAGTAATTCTACTAAAGAAATAGACTTATGTTTTATAATTTAATTAGATCATTTCAAACCATTAATTAACTTGAATAAAAATTTATTTTATAATTTCTTAACACCAGGAAAGGGCTTTGCCACTAAGATTAAAGTTTAAAATCTAAAAAAAAAGCAGCCATGTTTAAATTTTTATAAAGTTTCTGAATTTCGCCAATTATAATAATTTTTAAAAGGAACTCTAAACTAAATTTCCTCCTTTCAAAATATCACGTTGCTAAAATATAGAGTTATATAAGAAGAAGATATATAAAAATAAATTTTCTGAACTTCACCATTTGTAATTCTTTGAGTTTTAAAAAATTCACAAAAATTCGATACTTATATTTATTTCTGAACTTTACCATTTTGTTTTTTAATATTATAAAAGAATATTAGAAATAACTTTGATAAAAACGGTCATTAGATGAAATTATTATTCAAATACTCAAAAAAAAATCCCCTTCTTAAATTATAGAGTTAGTGATGATGATGATTACGTTTGAGACATACTTAGCTTCGTTTAAGTCACTTTAAAGTTAACTATGTAAATTCGTAGAATATAATAACTCACTTGTTATGTCAGGACACATCTAACTGCATGGATTTCTGAAATTGATTACCTTAATCTTAACGAACCCAGCAAAATTTATGCACACGCAGAACTATTCCAGAATATTCCAGAATTCTCTCGCGTAAATTTTTGCTAACTGCTTGTTCTAGAATATTATAGAATACTTTGCAACATTCTATGACTTTACAAGTTACTTTTAGAATCTAAAAGTCTAGAAATAAAAATCTAAAGTTTAGGTTTTTAATTCTAGACACGACGAGCCGGGTAGATACTATATTTCGTTTGGGGACTGCGGGCCGAACAATTTTGGCTGACGGGCCGTAACTTGCCGACCCCTGTCGTAGATGGGGTGTGGATGAAATTGACTCAGTGGCATTCTTAGTAACGGGGTAAACTCGATCAAAAGACCTTAATCAACGAAAGTTATGTTGAATGAAATAATCACCTGTGATGATAACAATGATGGTGATAATGACAATGCTGCGGCTGGTAATTACTATTCTCATTCCTTTATAGCGCCCAATTTGGACACAGCTTCCCCTGGGCACTGCTCGTATGCCCCAATCCCTTACATAAGCCTAAATCAACGATAGAATTGACATAATTAAAGATTATGGCAGAATTTCCCTCAAGATTACCCGACAGGAAATTCAGGATTATTGACAATTATTTTAGATTAATTAAGGATCTAAGCCGTTAATTTTAAGACTACGAAAAGAGGATTATGTCAAGATTGATAATGCTTGGTTTTGTTCATTTGTAATGACATTAAATGATTTTTCCATCCTTTATGGCAGCGCTGAAGATGCAAAGATTACTACAATTCTTCTAAGACTACGCTTTAAATGACCCCCAAAGGAGCAATATTGTGTTTCCAAAGATGTATGTTTGTATGCAAAAGTGTATGTATGCAAGAGGGTATGTGTATATATTTATGTATATTTCATGTTGGCTTTAAACCCCGTCTTGCAAAACTTGTCAATGATGAATCGAACGGAAAAGGAAAATGGCATTTTCACAGAGAATGAGAATGACGACAGACAGGTGTAAAAAGGGCTGTGATAAATAGAACGGAAGCAATTAGGGATTGCAAAGAGTGAATAGCACATCCCAAAAAGAGGAGAAAACAGGATGAATTATTTTCGGGTTCATTTGACTCATGCCTCCTCACTTATTGTGACTTAAGAAGTGTTTGTATCTTACATGTTATTTAGTTGAAGTAAGGGTCAGGTTAGGTTGGGGTTATTCAAGTATTGATTAATACAGCCTAAATTAATTAAGTTGCAGGTTAAAACACCCAAAATGAAACAAAGAGAGGCGCAGAAATCTCAAATGATTCGGAGTTTGTATTAAGAGACTCGAAATACGAGCACTACTAGAAAGGATAGTGAAGATTAGTAAGAAGTTACCTACTGGTAGGGGGTTTAGGGACCGCACCTAATGGTATGCAGGAACGAGCCCGGACACGTATACGTAAGGGCTTCGAACCCTTTGAGTGTTTTGTGGGAGATTAAGTGGTTTCTATAATAATAATAGTTATAAATGAGCATATAAAATTGAGTGATCAAATCCCACAAGGAAAATGAAACGAAAATTTCCAGTACTTTCGAACTCTATTCCAAATTTAGTATCAAAGAATAACGGGAAACAACAGAAAACTGTAATATATTATGCGGCAGAGTGAGGAAAAGCAACGCCTTAAACAAGAAATTTAACTGCTAATAAAATGTATTAATGATTAAACGTAGAAGTCGAAGTGAAAAAAATAGACAGATGAATACAGAAAATAAACTCATAAATACCAAGTAGATTAAATAATCTAAGGACTGGCCAAAGGACGAAAAGAAGAGAAAAATAATTATTTGTTATATATTGTGGAGGGATAGAGTCTAATAGAGGAACCACGTAGCCTTAACCCTGGAACAAAAAGTGTGAGAAGCAAGGAAGGAATTGGGTTAACATGGTTTTATCAGACCATCTGTGCTTATCTTAAGATTGTCTCCCATAATCGTGACGCGAGAAGGAACCCGAAATAAATGTGGAGTCGGAATCAAAGTGAATGAAAGAAAATGTTTTTAGGTGGTATTTATTCCGCCTGGTTGATCATAACGTTAGACCAAACAAGCCAATCCGGTGAGTGGAATTTTAAAGCAACTTTAATGTTTGATTCCAGCTTAACGCTTGACTATTCATGGCCGTTTTTCTTCGTTCATTAAAATGGCTCCTAAGATGTTCAACCTAGATTTATTTCCATATTTTATTTTAATTACGGTGTTGTTAACGAGAATATCTCTCGTTAGATTGATGTTATGTGCGCTTTCCATATGATTTTTAACTCCTCTGCTTTGCAGATACATCGTTAAACTTGTCGAAAGTGTGGTTGTTGCCATGTCAATATATTTTGGGTTATTATAAAGCTTGCAGGCTTTATTGGGGCAGATGAACTCTTAAACTATGTTGGTTGACTTGAAATTCGAAGAATTGTGGTAGCTGTTGTTTGTCCTAAAGAGGGTGTTGGCTTTTGTTGTTTTATAATAAATAATCAGTTGAATTTTATCCATTTGATTCTTAACCTTGATGTTACAAATAATAATCTCTTTGATGTTTTTTTATTTATTGTATATGCCGTGGACATTTGATTTCTGTAGTATAGTTTGATGTTGTTTACTGCGCCTTGATTACTTTTCGCTTTATCATTTTTAAATAATCGCTTCAAAGATACGGATACAACGAAAAGTAGGTAGAAGAATTCATCATGTCTGGTCGTAGGCAAAGGAGGAAAAGTTAAATGGAGCTAAAGTCGCAGGTACGCTCATAGCCTACTCCAGTCCTTTTTAACCAATTTTTAAGCGAAGTTTTGTTACCTAAGAAGAATAAGCGAATCCCGCAAGTTGGGGAGCTCCATACTCAAAGGGGCCCATGGGGTTGGCCCCACAGGAAAAACAAAAGGATCCCCCTTCGAGCGCTAAGGGGGTGGGACAAAACCAACGAGGGTGACTACCATGCAGTCGATTTTTGGAGTTCTAAGCATTTCACTACTACGGTTAATTGAAACGCCCTCTGGGTACTCGGTGGATGTAGAAAAGTTGGTCTCCGAAGAAAAAAAGAAAAGCTTAAACAGGATCGGTCTGTAAGACACAATACCATACAAGGTATTGGTTCCACGAAATATAATCATGCGAGGACTAGACCCATTCTTTACTGACAATTCAACTGAAGAAATAACAGAGGAATTAAGTTCCAATCATAAATGGACAAAAATAACAAGAGTCTAGAAATTCGGCAATGCCCAGAACATAGTAAAAGTAGTGTTTGCCAACCTTGAAATGTGTCCAAGAGCTATGAGCGAAGGACTAAACGGGTTCTACCTTAGGGTTTTACCTGATCAAATTGAGGGAAAAGAATTTATGGCGATCAACTGTTGCTTCAAGTGTTACGCAGTCAAAAAACATAACACGAGAGACTACTCGTTGACAGGTATCGCCTGCTCCAACTTTTCCAGACTCGGGCACGAGTGGAAGGAATGCAGAGCTGAAAAACCAAAATACATGAGATGCTTCGTCAGGAAGAAAGCAATTCAGGAGAAAAAGGAGAAATTGAAAAAAATAAAAAAAGGCAAAGTCAAGGACATACCTCAAAGCAGCGACAACGCCGAAAAAATTTGAAACTCAACAACTCCTCTACAAATGACAAAGGAAGAGACAGAAATAATGACAATGATTATGTTTGCACTTCTAGCAAACCTGGCTAACCCCGGAACTTTTGAGGAGGGGTTAAACCATTTTCAGCAGATGAACGGGGTAAGAAAGAAATATGGTTTCCACCGAACCTCGCGTCTTAAGAAATATTATAAATACAATTCACCGATGACCCAGAGGAAAATAAGGCTCAAAAAATTACAGAAAATCAAGAGGAAGCACCAAAGGATGAACAACAATCGAATTTATCTCCAAATAAGAATCCCGAAAAGCGAAGGAAAAAAGAAAAAAAGAAAACAATCGAAACAGAGGAAGAAACCACTACTACTGAGGAAGAGTCCGAGAAAGAAGAAATAATGGAATACAAAAATCCAAACAAAAAGGCTAGACATAGACAAAAGAAGATTGAAGAAAAGAGGAAACAGCGGATAAGGAACGCCCAAAGTTACAGGTGATACCATTCACGGAGGGGAAGTACATCCTGGAGAGAGGATGCTTCTACGACGTCAGGGTCCTGAACTTCCAGCTCCTCGGGACGCGCATTCCTCCATTGGGAGACCAGACGATACTGCGCCAAGGAATCAGTGATGGGAAGTTTAAGTGGATCTTCGATGGACCAAACTCAGTAAATGAGATCGATAAAACACTGGCGGACAACACGCTTTACATCCCAGCCAGTGCTTCCCTGAGGTGAGTAAGAACTCTTCTAAAAAGGTTCGAAACGGACAAAGAAAAATGTCAGTGGGGCAATTAAACTACAAAGTAAACTACCTCCCCCAAAAAACTAATAGAAGTGAAAGAAAATGTTAAAAGTTAAAAGTGATAAGTGAATTGAAGATAAATAAAGTGACTAAGAACATAACCAGATTAATAAGTGAATAAACAAATAACTAGGGAATAATTAATTAACAAGTGATAAATAAAGTGACTAAGCACAAAACCAAAATTACTAATCAAGTTAAATGTTAAATACTGAACAAACCAGGATAAGTAAAATTAATTTGATAGAAGAATATAATATTGTTAAATAAAAGAAAAAGGAAGAAAGTAATTACGAATAAAAACAAAGTCAGGATGATAACGTGTAAAATACAGTAATTAATCTGGAAATTCAAAATGTGATATATAGAATAGAAAAAGAATATAATCATTCTGTTAACTTAAAGAATGTGGAAATAAAAAAAATATAATAAACTCTAAACATGTATCTATATAAATTAATTCTGTAAATTGTAAAAATTATGAGTGTCCTCCACCGATCATAGAGCTTCGTTCTTCTTACTTTTCGATATAACTTTCCCTTCTCTACTGTCCTTTTGTGTTTGGGTTCTTCACCACAATTAACCTAATTACTTTTACTCATATGTTTGTAAAAATACTCATTATAACTCTTTCTTAATAAATCTTATCTTCTTTCATTCGCTCTGATTCCGACTCCACATATCATTGGTAAAGGAGGAAAGAATATATCAAAACGCTCCGTAGATGATCGAATAAGATCGAAAACTCAGCAATTTTTTTTTTACCAAACCCATTCGTTTAAAAGAGAGATGGATACAGGTCAAGTGATCTACCATCTACAAGATGGAATAAAAAACATAACTCTCTATTCGAGGAGTAAGGGACCTCCTTTCAGACAAAATGTTTAAAAGTTAGAAAGCAAAGAGATCGTATCGGTATTACACTCTCGTTTACGAGAGTCTACTTACGTAAGACGATGAAGAGGAGTTGCGTTGCCTTCTTAATTAATACCTTTCATTTTCTTTAGTAATCTCATTAAACCTTTTCCAATTAACTTCTCTTCAGTTACTTATATATTTGAATATTAGCCTTGTGTATGTATTAACGGTTAGTTAATTTCTGCTCATTATCGAAATCAGGTTAGTGTTTGGTTTATTGCTTTATCGTGGTGTATCCATTTATCGTCAAATATTTTTACGTAGCAGCAAAATGTTGTTTTCTTTGCGTATTTTCAAATTAGTCAAATTCCTTTTAGACTGCAACACACTCTTTTCTCAAATTCATTCTTTTTATCAAACATTTAGCACCTTTATCTACAACTGCCTGTCAACTAACGAGCGGATTTGGGACTCAACCCTTCTCGATGCATCCCTTGACAAGGCGTTTAACATTTCCAAAACAATCAATCCGAACTTTGCCTCCTTTATAGCGGTTATAAAACCAATTAAGACTGCCCTTTGACAACGGGGAGTTTAGCTATTAACACATATTGGTACAACCCCAAACCTCATGACTTCAGTCATGCCTTGTTGAGAAGACTAGTATCAAATTTCAAACAGTTTTTGTTCTCAAACTAATACTAGTAATATCATGCTGATATTTGGCAAGTTAAGGCGACATTTGGCAACCATCTCTTTCGGCTCTAAACTTCCCAATTTGAGCTCAAATTATCATTTATATTGGAAAGAGAGTATCAGATAATGATAATAGTAGAAAACGCAATTTCACACGTAGTGTTTCCAATATTAAAGATTTTATAAGTAAAAAAAAATGTGTTTGAAAAAAGAATTTTGAGACCTTTTGTTTAGCCCTTTTCTCGAATGTCGTGGATAACCGGATTCTCTTTTTCTTATCAAATAACGATTGTATAAAATTGTTTTTATAGCTGGAAATCAATTTGGCTTTTCCAAATGTGCATTGAAAGCAACGAAAGAAAGTTTGGTATCGAGAAATAAAATATCTAAAACCACTTTATTACTATAGCTGATAGGATCAGCTAAGTTCTGGAAATTATCAGGGTAACAGATATTACTCAATACTCATCTATGTTCTCTATATTTTAATTTGTTATCTTTACACGTTTTTACTACCTTTTTCTCTCTCTACTTGGGCTAAATATTTTTTTTATCTTGGCTAGCACTTTATTTTTTATCTGATTGTTAATAAATATTAATCTCATTTCCCTTATTTATCCTCTAAAAACACATCTTTACCGCACGCATTTTTAGGCTGTTGCTTTTTCTCTCTCGGAATTCTTCCCTTAAAATAAATAAGAAATAAATATATCTTCTTTGCTTACGCTTTTATCTTTCCTTCTGACCCGTCAGACCTTGTTGATGATTCTTTCATCTCTCAGTTATCTTTTTTTTCTCTCTCTCAGTTATATGATTCATCGCCTCCTGATACGAGAAGAAAATCCCTCTCTCGGTCGCCTTCGAAATCGCCTCGCGAGAAGTGTTCAAATCGAGGCGAATTCTCAAATATTCTCGAGGGAAATTCAAAGCAAAAAGGAGAAATTGTCCGTGGATATTAAAGGGATGTTTTCTTTATCTAGTAAACAAAAAATAACAAACGAATGGAGTTAAGTAATTTTCCAAAAAGATATTTAAAAATAGAATCATAATGAAAAGAGTTATGGTGGAGGTTTGGAAATGTGTACAAGGAAAGTGTACTGAAATGGAAAAGAATGGTTTGGAGGAATTGTAACCAGGAGGACGCGCAATTCTTCTAAATTCGTTTTTGGGTGATATTATGATCATTTGAGTCGGTAACCCTATAGTTACCGCTTCTAAATCTATTTATTTCTATTCAATATATAATGGATTCTATATTTCTTTTTAATAAAATCGCTGATTATATTTCAAAACTACTAGAGGTATAGTTAATTCAATAGAGTGAATACTATTTTAAATACTCACTTAAAGATCTCCTATAATACAGGGTGTCCCTAAAGTCTAAACACATAGAAAGTGTTGGAAAATTGATCGGAATGAGAGATGTAAACAGACAAGACACAACGATTAACTCAAGAGCACCTATTCTTCTTGTAGCTCTAGGAACATGGAAGTAGGATTAGCGATTGGATTGACGGCCGCTGAATAGCAATTAGATGCCTGAAAACCCGTCTCTGGCATGGCAAAGAGAAACAATTTTCAGAGGTGTTAAAGATCACTAATAAAATCAGACTTATTTGTAGACAAGGGCCGTCATTTCCAAAAGACTTCAAAGAGAGGACAAAGGAAATATAAAGTAAGATAAATAAGTAAGGTGGGGGAGTAGAGTGCGTGATTGGGAGTTTCTGAACACGAGTACGTAGTTTATATAAACAGAGGAGCCCCTATTACAAATTCTGTTAGAAAGCTCTTAGTAAGCTAAGGCACGTAATTTGGGGGCAGAAAGTGTCAGTTTAACGCATGACTTATGAGCGAAAGGCCGTAAGGCTTTAAGAATCATAAAATGTGAAATATATATTGTTGTTTTTTTCTATATTTATGCTTCTGAAACACGATATTTTAATACAAATACATTTACTCCTAACCAATTTCTTGAAAAAGCCTTCTTGTGTAAATAAAATTTTGTCATTTAATAAAGGATTTTTTTTTTTGTTTTTCTTAAGGACATGAATATTTTATGAAATGAATTCATTAAGGATATAAGTCGAAGATGTTTTGGGTTTGGTTTATTGAGGTTATTTACCTATGGAGTTTTTCCATACTTCTGCTTTTCTTTATTTTTAATTAACTATTTATGTAAATCATTTAAGTAATGGATTTCAACTAAGAACACTTTTACACATAGATTTGTATAGTCGAGTTTTAAACAGACCAGGCCTTATAGCAATTTATTTATATAACTTATTCAGCTTTGGTATATCTCAAATTTCTTTTTCTAACACGCCCTTGTTTTACGTGATTCTCGAGTGACAAATCAGGTATTCTGGGTGGTTATGATGTATAGACGGTTATTTTGCTTATTGGCAACAATATAGATTTCGCCAAATAGTAACACTTGGCAACCCTCACTTGCCAAGCACAACGATCAAAACAAAGACTGCAATAAGGGCAGTCATTAAAGAGCAATAAAAAGAGCAAAGGTTGTAGCACTGCGTGATGTTTCTGGTATGATAGTTTGAGAGCTAGCCAGTAAGCTGTGGCTGACAAAGTCGACTGTGGATCGAATCATCAAGAAGAACGAAGTCACCGGTAATCCAGAAGTGGAAAGACGTGGACGATGCGGTCGAAAAAGAAATGCACACGATGACAAAATATTGCTACGCAATGGTTTAAAAGGCCCACGAAAGTCCAGCCAAGACTTACAGGGTGATTTATTAACTGTCGGTATCCACATCGACTCGTCAACTATTCGCCGAAGGCTTCTTGAAGCCGGCAGGCTCTAATTACCGTTAGTATAAAGGTAAAACGTTTGACTTCGGCCAAGAAATACAAAGAATGGACTAAAAAAGATTGAGAAAAGCTGATATTCTCTGACGAGGCCCACTTCGAAGTTTGTGGGGTTAGATCACAAGTCGTGAGGCGCAGTGCAGCAGTGCCAGTGAGACCGGGACACATACAGCAAGCCCCAAAACACCCCCTAAGAAGATGTTTTTGGGTACTTTAACGTAGAAGTACCAGGACGACTGATACCAATGGTGAATTCCGACAACTATCAAGCAACTTTAAGGAAGCATCTATTCCCGACACTTCATGAACGCTTGCTAAACGGTCATATCATCTACCAGCAGAACAACGCCCCATGTCATGTCTCCCTCAAAATGCAATGTTTCTTCCAAGACGAGAAGATTACGGTAATGGAATTGCCTGGAAACTTACCAGACCTTAATCCAATTGAGAATCCGTAGGCAGTCATCAAGCAGACGGCCATGGCAAAAGACTGCTCTACAATGGAAAGGCTGATCTGTGTTGTTATACAGGTCTGGTATCACGATGAGGAAGTACAGAATATGAGCCATAAATTGGTTGGATCCATGCTAAATCAGATTGGTAAGGTTATTAAAGCTAAGGGAGGACATATTTCTTATTAACTGTCAACATTATGATCTTATACATGCTATGACTTTGAGAATAATACATGAAGAGTCAAATTTTGCGTTTTTCTATCAATGTCGCCATTAATTTGCACATCACTGTATTTTGTTTGCCATCATTCTTTTTGATATTTTTAGTTAGTCTATGTTAATATTATGTTATTTGTTAACCTATCAATTATATAGCCAGTTCTTTTTATTTATTCTTATTACAAGTTTTTCCTTTGTATTTTTTATGTTTATTTATTAATACTTTATTTCATTTAATAATATCTATGCATTTTATGCCTTTTATGATTTCATTTATTATCTACGAGAGCTGAAGCTTTCCTCAGTTCTAAATTTATATGCTGTTTTTATACATTCATTTGATATTTTTGATTATATTATTAAATTATATTTTATTCATCGTTCCCTCGGATTTTTTTTTCTATTTACTAATGCAATTTTCTAATAATATTTCATCAGTTTCGTAATACTCATTTATTAGCAGTTTATTTTCCTTAAAATGTTTATATTGATAATAGGTGAAATTGAGCTCTAGGAAAGAAAGTGACGAATTGAAGGGAAAATGGAGAAGTCTTGAAAGAAAAAAGCCAAGGTAGTCTCAATCTCGTTTGAGATTGCCGTAGGCACCAGGGTCTGGAGGAAGTTCTACTCGTCCAGGTGTAACAGTCTACACGTTGTGCAGACACCCGTTGAGAGTTTAAAACAAATGGAAGCTGTTTTTAAGGATAGCGATTTTTAAAAAAAATAAATCACAAGGTCAAGAATTGTTTTGGAGCTTCGCGCCATTTCCTTCAGCTGAGACCCTTTTTACTCTAGAAAAATTAGTGCCATTTTTCACCCTTTGTTTGTCTCTACAAAAGAGGGGGGAGGGGAATGGGAGATATAAAGATATGCAATGTCTTTCCACTTCCCTCTTCTTTCTTTCAGTGTTGTTTTTACTATCCCTTTATTCGTACAAAGTTCTTTTCAATAACCCGTATTTTGGACGATGTTTTTTTTTGCTGTCTTTTTTCGATACTACTTATTTGTGCGATATTGTTTCCGCTGCCATTTATTTTGTGCGATCTTGTTTCCGCTGCCATTTATTTTGTGCGATATTGTTTCCGCTGCCATTTATTTTGTGCGATGTTCTTTCCGCTAATCTTACTTTGGTGCAATGTTCTTTTCGCTAATCCTTACTTCGTGCAATGTTCTTTCCGCTAATCTTTATTTCGTGCAATGTTATTTTCACTAATCCTTATTTCGTGCAATGTTCTTTTCGCTAATCCTTATTTCATGCAATGTTCTTTCCGCTAATCTTTATTTCGTGCAATGTTATTTTCGCTAATCCTTATTTCATGCAATGTTCGTTTCGCTAATCCTTATTTCGTGCAATGTTCTTTCCGCTAAACTTTATTTTGTGCAATGTTCTTTTCGCTAATCCTTATTTCTAGCAATGTTCTTTTCGCTAATCCTTATTTCATGCAATGTTATTTCCGCTAATCCTTATTTCGTGTAATGTTCTTTTCGCTAATCCTTATTTCATGCAATGTTATTTTTCTAATCCTTATTTCATGCAATGTTATTTCCGCTAATCCTTATTTCGTGCAATGTTCTTTTTCTAATCCATATTTGATGCAAAGTTCTTTTGCTAATCCATATTTCATGCAATGTTCTTTTGCTAATCCATATTTCATGCAATATTCTTTTCACTACCCCTTATTTCGTGTAATATCAATCTTTATAATAGTCAGGCTTCTCGTAAGATAATAGAATTTACTTCTAATCCTCGGTAGGTTCAAAGATAAGACACATTATTTTTTCGAAATTTCTTTATGCTGTCCCTACCCGGTTTGCTTGATCTGCATGAAACTAGTTCCATTAGATTTGTGGCCGGCATTGCCCTGGTACAAAAAGCGCAAGGAGTTATTTAAAAGCCTGCCATACCTAGCGGATTATGCTCCGTTGAAATGCAGTCCACCGGGCATAAACATATCGTCTCGTTGTTCGAAATGATTCCAAAAGTTTAAATGTACCCGTTTTTTTGGGTAAAGAACTTGTTTGCCATGTACGAAGCCCGCCCAAGGAAGAGGCTGCCATAACTCACTCGCTGGAGCACAGCTGAAAGAACAATTCTACAGCTTCTCTCTAAGATTTCTCAATAGCGACCTATAACTGGCGACGAGTTTGATGTCTAATCCTCTTTTTAACAGCTTAAATCTCTGAGTGAAAACAATTTATCCCTACATTCAACCCGCTCGAAAACCACCCTTTCTTCATCCTCTTTCAATCTCTCACTTCTATAAACTAAACCTCATTCATTGTTTTCCATACATTTTACCTACAGCACTCAAAAGACCTATCACCCTGCACTTCTTGCATTCACCTCTCTCTCTTTTAACATTATACAACGGTACTATTCATCATCACTACAAGTCCAGAGACACTCTTTTACTTTCAAATACCTTACAAAACAGCCAAAAACCCATTTCATCAAACAATCAACGTCACATTTTCGCATCTCGAAACTCTATTATCTGCTTCATCGGCCTCATTATTTTTCAAAACACAACCCTACAATGTCTTGCATGCTTGTTTCCTCCATAGCCAGACACATAACCAGAGTTTCAGCCACGAAGCCAATCATATTTACATTCACATCATCTTGTATATCCATATTATGCAATACCATATACTTACCCTTCCACCTTCTTCCTTGCTGTTAAGTTTTGTATTTTTCTTCTAGTTTCTTATCTTTCTTACTTCCTTACATAATAGTTTCCTCTTTTATCGGGATCCTCATTCATCTTCCTGTTCCCATCGGGTTCCTTATTCACATTTTGTCTAAACGTTTCATTTGCTGCGTTTCTACTCTGTTTAATCATTTTTTTGCATTTCTTTGTTTCTATTGAACCTCATCTCTGATCACTTTATTGTGGTGTGTATGGTTAAAATGAGTGATTCAAAGATAATAAGAAAGGGAAAACGGAGGGAAAGGCAGATGTGAAAAGGTATTGAAGCAGAGAGAAAGTGGAGAGGTGAAAATTCTTGAGAGTAGAAGAGAGGAAATAATTGTAAACATGGAGATAGAGAAAATGTGGAACAAAGTTATGGAAGTGCCACAATTGGAAAAAGACACCTGTAAATGACATTCTCATCTACAGGTTTCACATCGTCATTCCTCGCCTCATTACTTTACGGTCTTTTTCCAAGTTACTTAAGGTTACCAGGGAAAATATTCTATATTTCTAACACAAAATTCATACAAAATTCTAACACATATTTCTAACACAAGTCATTTCTTAATCATTGATTGTTGGAATTCAGCTCTCATTCTTACCTTGTTTACCTGTCCTCTTCAATTTTAAAATTAATATAGAGTGAAAAAAGTAGAGATGATTGAAAAAGCTAGTAAAATGTAGAGCTTTTTGAAGAAAACTAGTAAAAAAGTAGAGCTCGTTGAAAAAGGTTATGAAAAAGTAGAGCTGGTTGAATAAAACTAGTAAAAAGTAGAGTTAGTTGAAGAAAACTAGTAAAAAGTAAAGCTAGTTGGAGAAAACTAGTAAAAAGTAGAGTCGATTAGAGAAAGCTATTAACAAGTAGAGCTGGTAGAATAAAACTAGTAAAAAGTAGAGCTGGTTGAAGAAAACTAGTAAAATAGTAGAGCTGGTTGAAGGAAGCTATGAAAAGTAGAGCTGGTTGAATAAAACTAGTAAAAAATAGAGCTCGTTAAAGAAAACTCGTAAAAAAAGTAGAGCTATTTGAAGGATATTAGTAAAAATTAAATTGGGTTGAAAAAATCTATTAACAAGTAGAGCTAGTCGAAGAAAATTAGTAAAACAGTAGAGCTGGTTGAAGGAAGCTATGAAAAGGTAGAGCTGGTTGAAGAAGCTATTAAAAGTAGAGCTGGTTGAAGAAATCTCGTAAAAAAGTAGAGCTAGTTGAAGAAAACTAGTAAAAATTATAGTTGGCTAAAGAAAGCTATTAACAAGTAGAGCTGGTTGAAGAAAACTAGTAAAAAGTAGAGCTGATTGAAGAAAACTAGTAAAAAGTAGAGCTGGTTGAAGAAAACAAGTGAAACAGTAGAGCTGGTTGAAGGAAGCTATGAAAAAGTAAAGCTGGCTGAAAAAAGTTATGAAAAAGTAGAGCTGGTTGAATAAAGCTATGAAAAGGTAGATCTGGTTGAAGAAGCTATGAAAAAGTAGAGCTGGTTGAAGAAAGCTATGAAAAGGTAGAGCTGGTTGAAGAAGCTATGAAAAGATAGATCTAGTTGAAGACAACTAATAAAAGTAAAGCTGGTTGAAGACAACTAGTAAAAGTAAAGCTGGTTGAAGACAACTAGTAAAAGTAAAGCTGGTTGAAGACAACTAGTAATATTTTTTTAATTCAAATTTGTAAATAATTTTGTAAAAAACATTTATCCAAAACCTCATCGAAAAAGATTTTCGACGAAGACCCTTTTAATATATCTATCTTTTCAATGTTCTTTTCTTCTTTCGCACACCTTGACACGCACCACAACTCCTATATTATTATTACTTCCCCAAATCATCTCAAAACATACTCGGTCTCACCAGAGTAACTTTTCTCTCATACGATAATATTCATTTACTCACTCTAGCAAACACATTCATACTTAATTAACTATCGATTTGTCTATTTAAACTGCTCTCACTCCTTTCATAACATATTCTGATTTCAGTACACTGTGGGTGGAGCTGGTTAATCTCTGGCAATTTTCTTTCAAATCTTACACTTAATTCTTTCCAAGTCATTTCCGCGTTAAGTGTAGCATAAGATTTATTTCCATTTATAACCCGATTAACTTTAAGTGCCCAATACCAACACCAATACATACATACATTACTCTAGATCTTTAAACATCCTACAGTCAACCATACACAATAACACACTCACTTTGCTTTAGATATTTAAAACAACATCCAGCCCGCCTCACCCACAAACACCCTCATATTCCTCTTTTCTGATTTTACTCCTACGGACACCATTAGTAACCATTTCGAAATTACTCCACCCTCTCTTGGTCCATAGTCAACGACCTACCATGAGAGGTGGCAAATCACCCGCGCGATACCACACACGTGCCTCACGTATATGAGAACACTCACTGAGGCTTTCGTTTACTTGATCGCTCGTCCTACTTCCAACCTAAAGGTTTTTCGAACCAACCATTTATTAGTTAATATATAAAAAAAATGAAGATTATTTTGTACCGAAGTCTAGATTTTTCCAATTTTCACCAAAATTCATAATTGTATACAAAGTTTTGTCCGATAAATAACATTTGTTCAAGAAAGCCAAACATTATCCTTTAGGTGGTCGAAATTCCATATATGCAGTGCCTCCTATCCGACACATCGCGTTATACAGTATATAAATAATTCAATCTAATTACTGTAGCCATAGAAACTACACATCATACAGAGAGCGGTAGGTATTATATCAATTAACCGAAGTTTCGTTGTCATAGAGACCTCATAATTACAAGAATATCTGCGTTTAATCAACGAACAAAACTTTGGTATAAAATTTTGTGTTTCCGCCATCTTGTTAGCTGCTTCATGATTGAAGCTTTGGCAAATCAAAACAAAATCAAAAGAAATCACAATTTTTTTCTTCTTGCAAATAATTTCCATTTTATATTTATTTATTCATGAAGTTAAAGCAAATGGAGGCAATCTCAGAAATATAAAATCTCTGATTTTATCTTCAAAGTCGATTTGTTCCATATTCCTCTTATTGGATATAATATAGCAAATGTTATCTATAAATTCACTAGTCCCATAATTAGGTAATTCTTCTGATATTCATTATTCTTTATTTTATTATTATGAAATCTCATTTAGAATTGAATGTTGCTTTGGCTTGTTTCATGATCCCTGGATAGCACCGAATCTCAAACGCATTGAACGAGATTTTCGAACATATTCCCTCTGTGTTCGTAGACGGAATTCCTGGCATCACTTTGAAGCTCTACTTTGTCCTTTGAAGAGGTTTAAGGAATCGTTTGTTGGAATATTAAATAGTATATTTGTATATGGAATTTAGAGGTTCATTTGAAGATGATTAATAACCATATTCTTAGATGGTGATAAATGGCCCATTCCTAGATAAAGTTAAAGGAATTATTTATCAAAGCTTTGCCTTAACATTTTTGACAGCTTATTTAATTAAATTGAAATTTTACTATACTCTTAAGTTATTTCTACGCTTACTATATTTTATCTACACTTCTCTTAGTGAAGACATTTCATAAGTGTTAATAAAGTACTTTGTTGATAAAATTCTGAGGAATAAAGTAGCTTGGAAAAAAGACGTAGTATTATTTTATTTATCCTGCACCAACAAAAGAAGGATCGATATGGATGGTGTTTTGTTAGCAAACAAGTCGCAACGTTTTCTTCAATGCTATGATGCAACTTTTTTTCTAATTACTCGAGTATTCTTTCTTTAAATTCGTTTTGAGATATCTTTTCCGTTCACCAAATGCAATGAATTATCCACGCGATTGAGAAGGTTAGTCATATTTACAAATAAATGAGATCGCCTCTTTTGCAGATAAGCTTCTGTAAATGTACTCGTAAGAATTGGTTCCCCAGTCACGTTGCAGGATGAAATATCACTGGGCTGTTTTTTCTTCTTTCTTTGTACGCCTGAACTTTTGTTAGGCGTTTTTTTTTCATAGATAGTTATTGAGAAAATTGTACCAAACCTACTTTATCAAAGTTTATTAAATTTGTAGGGCAATATCAAAATAGATTTCAGAAAGACGCGGTAAACTAGTATGATCGTAGATCTCATACTTAATAGTATATTTGATATAAATCTCAGTGGCGTTTTTTTCCCCACCAAGATATAAGATAGAATTAAATGCCTTTAATCTATCCCTAGTGACCTCTTTAAGCCATGTATAGTTACCTAATGAATGAAGATAATTTGCCACGGAACAAACCAAAATACCATTGTTTCTATTCACACAAATAATATATTTAAGTTTTTAAAATTATAAAACTGAAATACAAATATGAAAAGGGTCTCATAGATGGAATGAAATTGAGTATGAAGTGTGCAAGTGAAATTGAGCAAGGCTTTACACAAATTTAATGCCCTGCTGAAATAGGGGAAAGTTGGGGTTACAGAACAGACGGATGCAAGAAGTATAGCAAACTATTCTCAGGTGCAAACATTACAAACTAGTACTATCAATTTTTATCCTCAGACTATCTTGAATTTGAGCACTAACCTTAGTTCCTAATTTAAATCTATCTGAGGGTCAATTTACAGAACAGAACAGACGGATGCAAGAAGTATAGCAAACTATTCTCAGGTGCAAACATTACAAACTAGTACTATCAATTTTTATCCTCAGACTATCTAGAATTTGAGCACTAACCTTAGTTCCTAATTTAAATCTATCTGAGGGTCAATTTTCTTTTAATCCTGTAATAAGAAAGCAAATAAACAAAATAGTCAAATGTCAGCCCTTCAATATGTTTAGGCCTACTCCCTCCCCCCCAGATTAGCCACAAGTAAGGGATTGGGGAAAAAGAGGGGATCTTTCACGACCTGACCTTGTGTTATGCTTGTATGCACTTTTCTTATATTTTCTATCCAGTGTCAGTTGAAAAAGGGTGTGAGATACACCGAAACTGTTCTGAATTAAATTGTCTTCGGAGAATGTGGTTTAATTCCTCATCTTTTCTTGCGATATTGCATTAATTTTCATCATATATATATATATATATATATATATATATATATATATATATATATATATATATATATATATATATATATATATATATATATATATATACATACATATATATATATATATATATACATACATATATATATATACATACATATATATATATATATATATATATATATATATATATATATATATATATATATATATATATATATATATATATGCATATATCTCTCATGAGAGCAAGAGAATATTGAAATAAATTCAACTTCACCGCAGGAAAGACAAAACGGAATATTCGGAAATAGTTATTTCTTACTTCGAACAAATCCGAGCTGAGGTGGGATTCGAATCGTGCACATTTAGGTAGCGAACAATCGCTTTGATCTCAATTAACTAGGCGTAGCCGAGTTGTCTAAAGGCGGATTAATTGAGATCAAAGCGATTGCTCGCTGCCTCAATGTGCATAGTTCGAATCCCATACCAGCTCATAATTTTTCGAAATGAAAATTACTTATTCTGAAGAAAAATGATTCCGTTTTCTCTTCCTGCGGTGAAGTTGGATTTATATATTAGGTTGAAGAATAAGTTCTTGCATTTTTTTTAATATTGTGTTGATTTAAGTTTTGTTGACGTGATTTGTGCACATATTAAGAAACAATAATAAATAATGAGAGCAAAATTTGCAAAGGTTAGGCTACGTCTCTTAACAGCGTAGACTATTAGGCTTTTGCTTAGGCTACGTCTTGAAGTTGAGTAATAAGTCATTGCGGTTTATATAAAAGTTGCGTTAATTTAATTTTTGTTCTGTATCCTCAAAATGGAATGTCAAGTTGAAAGAAAGGCGCATTATTGACACTTCTATCTATTTCATTTTCAATCGAGATGGGAACAATGCAAACGCAGCCAAAGCTCGTCGCGATATTTGTGCTGTGTACGGAGAAAATAATGCTTTATCAGAAAGGACAGTCTCAATGATGGTTTTCACGTTTCAAAAACGGTCATTTCAATCTTAATGACGAAGAACGTTCTGGTCGCCCAAATAAGTTGGATGAAGATCGATTGAACGACTTTCTTCATGAAAATCCTCGTCAATCGACTAGAGAATTGGCTGTACAATTGGCGTGTGATCGGAAAACTGTAGTGAATCACCTTCATTCGATGGAGAAAGTTCAAAACTCGATGCATGGGTTCCGAACGCAATGAGCGAAAGCAACACTTTCAACGCTCCACGATTGCCGCAGGTTTGCTTGCTCATCATAAGGTTACTCATGGATATAAGAACAGATTTCTTCACCCCATCATCACTGGCGACAAAAATTAATGTGTTTATGTCAACATGAACCATCAAAAACAATGGCTTAGCCCGAATAAAAGCCCACTTTCGCGATTAAAGCAAGGGCTTCATCCACGAATGACGATGCTGTGTGTGTGGTGGGATTGTGAAGGCATTATTCCTTATGAGCTCCTTGCGGACAACGAGATTATCAATGCAGAACACTACGTTCAACAAATGTATCGACTCGCTGAAGCTATTCGTGAAAAGCGACCTCATCGACGTTATGGAGTCCTTCTGCAACACGACAATGCTCGTCCTCACATTGCCAATATGACAAAAGACGCCATCCAAACGCTTAATTAGGAAATCCTGCCGCATCCTCCATATTCGCCAAGCTTGGTCCACCGGATTTCCATCTGTTCCGATCGCTCTCCAACAATTTGCGCGGCATTTCGTTCAATACTGATGTGGAATTAAGAACCTGGTTAGACGAATTCTTCGAGTCAAAATCCAGAAATTTTTATTGCGGAGGCATTGAAAAACTAGTTGAATGTTGGGAAGAAATTGTAATTAACAACGGAAAATACATTATTGATTAAATTGCATATTGTTAATGGTAATGAATAAATTTGATAAAACCGCAAGAGCTCATTCCTCAACCCAATATATATATATATATATATATATATATATATATATATATATATATATATATATAATATATATTAGTGTAGTTGGGTACCAGTCTTTCTTGAATGCAAATTTTGTTTAAGACCATTGTGTATTTTGCCTTATTACTTTCCTTTGGCAACTTTCTCTTCTTCTAACTATCTTTTTATTCCATCTTATAGATGGTGGATTACTTGTCTAGTATTAATCTCTTTTTTAAATGAATGTGTTTGGTAAAAACCAAACTAAATTGCTAAGCTTTCGATCTTACTCGATCATCTTCGAGGCGTTTTGAAATGTTCTTGCCTCCTTTACCGATGTAATGACTGGAGTGAGGATGTGGCAGAAAGTAAAGTGAGAGAACCTTGAACCTTAGACCTTGGACATAAAAAGTGGTGAGCTTTATGGAGAGTTAGAGAGAAAGATAGTAAGAAAGGAAAGTAGTGAAAAGGGGGAATTTAAAGAATAGAGGATGTGTGGGAGACCGAATAAATAGGTCCCTGGTAAAAGGGTAGCTATGTTTGTTTTGTTTTTGGATGAATTTTGTTTGTCTTTTGTTTTTTTATTTAATAAACTATAAAATTTATACTTTATTTAATTAAATTGATTTTGTTAATTTATTTTTTTAGATCTTAATGATCTTGATGATCTTTTGGCATTCAAGCCTTTATTTGAGGCAGGGTTTTTATTCTCGCTGTGGGTTTTCGAAAGAGTTTATTTTGAGTTTCATTTGAATTATTTAAAGTTGAATTCTTACTACAGAAACTTAAGCATTACACTACTCGTTATTTTGTGTTTTGTCGATTTTGTCATGTGTATTTTGGAGTCACGTCACCGTCAGACTGTGTTTTACTACTTTTAAATGGTGTTATTTGTCGGTCGACCTCGATGTCTAAGTGTGTACGAGAGAATTCAGGCGTCAAGTGGGCACCAATGGCTTGCCAGATCCTCTTAGCTCTCTCGTGAAGCGCCACGTTGATCGGAGATAATCCAACCGAGTCGTGGAGCTCCCTCTGTCGTTTGTGTTCGCTTCTTTGGGTGTTTGTAATGAGAAGCACCGCTTTATTCTGGATCACTTGTAGTTTCGCAATGTGAATCTTGGCCTTCCCGTTCAGCGGCACTGAGGAGTATAGGAGTCTCGAACGAATGCGCGCATTGAATATCTTGAGTTTATTTGAGGGATTTAGTTCACAAAACCTATAATATTCCCTCAAATCTCTCTTGCTATTCGCGACCCCTTCTACACGTATATCATTGAAGGTCTTGCGAAACATGGGAATTATTTTTAATTTTTGAGCATTGGTTGATATCTTCCATTTCCTCTCGAAAGAGTTGATGTTGGATATCTCCCTAGCCGTATTTCTCGCCATAAATTCCCTGTGAACATAAGCGGCGGTACAAATTTTCGATATATCGTCAGCGAACTGAACGTATATCGTACTCTCAGAGAGAGGTTGTGGTAGGTCGCGTGCCTAAATGTTGTATACAAATGTTGTATAATCTTTTGGAAGTGAAGTCCCCCGATTAGTGCATTAGCTTTAGTTACTTTCTTTTTTAAGTCTTCTGTTGGATCTTTTTTCAAGCGTTTAAATTTAGCGGTGTCACTTAAGATGGTATTTAATTCTTTGTTATATTCTCCTTTGTTCAGAATGACGTATATGTTGGATTTGTCAGCTTTTCTTAAGACTATTTCTTTGTTGCTTTTTAGAGAGCTGATGGCCTTACGTATTTCTGGTGTTATAAGTTTGCTCCCCGTAAAGAATCTTCGTTTGATTGCTTCTGCACGTAGTTTGTCTTCTTTCGTTTTAAAATTTACGAGAAAGGAATAATTGTTATAATATTAAAATTATTGCAGGTTTACTAGAAAGTCAGCATTTCAAAAATAATAAGAAAAAAGTGTTCAATCCAAACCCGTGCTCTGGTCGTGAATAGAAACAATGATACCTAAAGTATTGCTTAGGGCAAACCGGGAAATCATTAAGTGTACGTTTAACGCAACATAAATACAATATTAGAAGAGGTGAAACTAATAGTTCCTTCTTTGTCCATTTATCTTATGTTAGTCACCCTATCAATTAGAATTCGGCTAAATTTATTCACAAATCTGATGACTATGTTGAAAGAAATATTGTTGAATGCTCATTCATTAATTCCTCGCCTAATATTAATATATCCCTCGGTCTCTTTAAACTAGACCCTGTAATTAAAATGCTTGTCCATTATAAACCTTAGCCCTTTAACTTAAAAAATTAGTTATGTTTCTTTTGTTTATTTCAATGTATTTATAACTTCATGTATAGGTATGTACTCAGAGCCTTGCGACCTAAATGTCTACATTCTTTTCTCATAGATGGAACTCCCGGAAGTAGACCTTATTTATATGCTTTTATCTTGCACATACGCTATTTAATCACGTCTTTGATAACATTTCTCTAAAGTATGTACTTCCGCTGACATGTGCAGGACACAACTCTGTGCTCTCATATACGAGGGGCGGTCAATAAGTTTTACAATTCGGATATAAGGAAACGAGATATGAGGAAAAGTGTTTTATTATTTTTCAAAATAACTACCCTTGACTTCAATGCACTTGCGCCACTTGTCCCTAAGGCTTCGAATTCCCGACAACCAGAAATCTCCCGACTGCTGTTTAATCCACCCCTGGACCGCGAGCTGGACATCTTCATCGTCCCCAAACTGGCGTCCACGCAGTGCAGCCTTGAGCTAGCGGAATAAAAAGTAGTTGCTAGGGGCTAGATCTGGACTGTAGGGGAGATGGTTGAGCTCCTCGAATACGCACTCGCGCAGAGCAACTTGTGCAACTCTGGCCTTGTGGACTTTGACGAAGTTGAAGTCGATCAGGGGGCGTGAGGCTTCTAGGGACCCAACGAACAGAGACCTTGGTCATGGCCAAATTGTCGTGGATGATGTGGATAACACTTCCATGTGATATTCCAAGTTCTCGATCGATTTCTTCGACCTTCACGTGTCGATTTTCGAGGATCATTCTCTCCACATGGGCCACATTATCCTCGTTAGACACGTCTGACAGGCGTCCTGGACGGGGGTCATCTTCAAGAGACTCACGACTATGGCGGAACTCCCTATTCCAGCGAGCAATGGTTGTATAGGAAGGGGCGGTGTTGGTGGATACTGCAACCATGCGTTCATGGATCTCTTTTGCATTCTTGCCTTCCTTGGTCAAAAGTTTGATCCTGCGCGGTGCTCAACCTTCTCCATTGTAGAAAAATTTGTGACTGATGATCTGCGATCAGCTACTGTTCTTAAATAGACTAGGCAGGAGCGTGCGGCTGCAGGTCCTGTCTTGTCATAACTTTTTCTAACATCCTCACAAACAGCCATCCCCCTTCCTCTGTTTTGCCTTACAGATTCGCAAAACCTAATGACCGCCTCTCGTATATACCACCTTTGTTAAGTATTTTGCTATTCCTTGAGAATGAACAAACAAGTTAATAAGTACTTGGAATCAGCCTTGCATTTTCCTGCGTTTTTTGGGTTGGGGGTGGGGGGGTGCTTTCGTGGTATACAGCCAAGTATGTATGTACGTTTGTTCCGTACATGAATAACTCCGTTCCTTCTTTCTCTAAAAGTGCTATATTTTTTTTTCTTTTGTTTTGCTTCTTTAACCAGGGAGAATTCGTAATATTATATATCTATTGCCATATGCAGCGTTTTGAGGATTTAATTAAACAACTAGGGCAAAAATATACTTTAAAATTACATAAAAAATCAAATATTAAAACTTTAAATATACTAAGGCAATAACAAGAGGATCTAAATAAAAATTAATACTACCAATGAGTAATACACGATGGTTGACACAAAAATTCACTTTAGTACGGAATGGTAACTAAAGAACATAAATAAGTTGGACTCCTATTACCTTTAACTAAGTGGGAGTCTATTTGGCGAAAATAGGCATAAACAATAGGGGGGGGACAGTGAGCCTGTTCATAGATTTTTATTCTAAAGGCTCTCCCACCCTCCTTTGTTTGATGGTAATCCATTTTTTGACGAGTGATTTCGAGGATTGTTTGGACAGCGGAACAACAGGGAAAGGAAGGGGAGGGGGAAGGGGTGTAAAGTATTGGACCATATTGAACGTAACTGTTGACCTTGTGTAACTAAATTAGCATCTGTTTTTCCTCGCGAAATTTATTTCCCCACAGGGGCATATATATATATATATATATATATATATATATATATATATATATATATATATATATATATATATATATATATATATATATATATATATATATATATATATATATATATACAGTGGAATCCCCGTTATTCGTACTCAATCCGTTCTAAGAGGCTTTTCGAATCGCGAGTGGACTAATGGCGAATCATTTTTTCCATAAGAATAAATGTTAATTGGATTAAGCCGTTCCACACCCACAGGATGATTGCTTATTTAAACCTTTATATTTAATAATATTTTTAGCATAAATACATAAAAGCTATGAAAAAAAGAAATATTTCCAGTACTGTACATACATGAACTAAATAAAAATTTAACTGCACTTTGCATTTACTGAGGTATTCTGGTGACATAAGTGGTAGGTGGGGAGGAGGAGGAGGGATGTTAATGTTACTGTTTACAAGGAAAGTCACCTTCCATAAAGCATCAGGGAACATCCGGTGGGGCGTTTTCTCTCTTTCTGGTGTTCTTTCTTTTTTTATTCGCTTGGGATTTATTCTTTCTTTAAAAACCTGTTAACTGTTGTGAGCCTTTGCCTATTTTTCCAGAATTTTTCTAAAATAGTGAATAACGTTGTCATTAATAGGTTGATGCTCCTGTTGACAACTGGAGTATTAGGATGGCATTTTCTCGCCCTCTCTGTGTTTTCTCCCAGTTCTTTACTTTCTGCAGTGGAAATGCTTCCCTTACTTTCTTCTTCCCCTGAAGAAATTTCTTCAACCATGCGTACGTACGTAGCATATGCAAGCTAGCACGAGACTGACCTGGAGGGTACGCCGGCGACGCTGTCTGACTCGCCGAGCAGCGTACGAATGACGAGTTGAATTTTCGTGAACAAGTTGTACGAATGACGAGTTGTTCGAATAGAGAGGCGTACGAATGGCGGGGTTCAACTGTATATATATATATATATATATATATATATAAATATTTAATTTTTCAAAGAGACACATTTTGAAAATTAAACTCTACAATGTTTCACTATCAAAAACTTATTAATTACTTATATGCGGAGTTTTTTTTAATTTAGAGGATATTCCTATCGATGTCCTTTCTCTTAAAATCTCTTCTGAAAATCGAAATCGAGGCACATGTCATTTAGGGAGTGAGAATAATAATATAAATAATCCAGATAAACCAAAGTTATATGATGCTAATTAACGATTGAACACTCGAAGGATACTAATTGACTCCACAGAGTCATAAACCATTCAGATTGGCACCGTTGCGAGGCATTGTAAGAATTTCCTGTCCCTAATTGATACACGATGTCAAAAGGGCTGAGAAAAGCGGGAATAGATTTGCCCTAATTTCTAGTAAATGCTCTTGGGAAAGTCATCAGCGTTTGGTTCATTTTACCCTTTGCTCAACGTGGGTATTCTTGGAAGCTGTGGAGGTGTAACCACAATGATGACTATAAAAGTATGATCCGGAGCGTAGGTAGAGAAGGAAAAATTTAATGTAAACTTAACCGGAGTTTTATTGTCTATCAGATGGCGTGAATCGGCCCTCGGTGGAGGGAGAGAAAGAGAGAGAGAATATAAATAAAATATAAATTAAATAGGGCTACAAGAAAGAAGGGAAGACATTTAAATATTCGATGAAGCGAATGTATAACAAATGAACACAAGACAAACAGAGAGGCAAACCCTGTCTCGATGAGGACTCTACTGATGTGATGCGAATGGGCGTGGCTCATCTCTCTGGTGAAGCTTCACTCCCTTTATAAAAAACGAGTTGTCTATCATGTCGTTGGTTGGCAATGTGGTAGCTTACATTTGTGACCTCTTCATACCTTCTACCAACTTATACTTGAGTAGTGGCAAAGGTTTCCTATTACACATTTGCTCGTTTTTATCTTCAAGTCTTCTTTACTCATTTATTCTTAAATTTTATTGTATTCTTTTTTATTTTACTTTCCATTTCATCCCTCTCTTTTTTCCAGTATTTTTAATTAGGTTTTTTGCTTCCTTGTTCACTCATGCCTCAAATAGGAAAAAAAAACTTAACCCAAGTTATCCTTGAGAAAGTGTTGGACAAGGAGAACATGCCTTGAGGAATAGCGCTCTCAGCCCCACCCACCCGCCCTCTATCAAATACTGAATAGACAGAATCCCTTCAATGGGAACAATATAGTGCCTCTTGCGGAAAAGAAAGGAAGGATAAGTTGGATTTTATTTAAAGAAGCAACAAGAAAAAGAGAGGAAGAAAGAAGGAGAAAACATTTTTGTTAAATATATTCAAATAAAATATTCACGAGAAGACATGATTCATAATTAGATATCTAGATATAAACGAAAATAAACAAACGGTGAACGAAAAACATAAACAAAAACGGTAAGATGATAAGATTAAATACAACGCACAAATAGATAGAGAAAGACATAAGCAAAATGGAAAGAAACTAGAGAAGCCTCAGTTTTTTGGTCAATGTTACCCTTAATATCTGTTCTCTTATTTTTGATGGCAACCCTGCTACGAGAGCCAAAGGTCCAGATCACATACTGCCATTTTGCCTGGTCAACATTAAAGGTGTTGGCAAGGAAAACCGGCATAATATCTCTTATCCCAGTATTCCCTCTATAATTCTACCTATTCTGCCTTCTGAGGAAGTTTCAGTTCCAGGTTTTAATGATTTGCCTTCTATGAAGCTGAAAACAGTAAATCTAAACAAGAGTTTCAAGACATGATCTCAAATTCCGAAGCCTCCTTATCTAATGCGAAAGAGTAATTAAGCTTCATTTCCTGATTAGTCACTTTCAGCATTTCCCCAGAACGATAAAGCTGTAAGTGATGAAAAGAGAGGGTGCTTTCACCATTTCCCAAAGAACCTTGGAGCTGTAAGTGATGAACAGAGAGAGCGTTTTCATCTTTTCCTAAGAACTTGGGAACTGTAGGTTATGAATAGAGAGAGCGGTTTCACCTTTCCCCGAGAACTTAGGAGGTGTAAGTTATGAACAGAAAGAGCTCTTTCACCAATTCCTTAAGAACCTTGGAACTGTAAGTGATGAAAAGAGAGAGAGCGCTTTCACCATTTCTCTGAAAACCTTGGAGCTGTAAGTGATGAACAGAGAGAGCGCTTTCCCCTTTCCCTGAAAACCTAGGAGCTGTAAGTGATGGTCAGAGAAAGCGCTTTCACTTTTTCACGAGAAATTGGGAGCTGTAGGCGATAAACAGATCTTGCGCTTTCACCTTTCCCCGAGAACTTGAGAGCTGTAAGTGATAAGCAGAGAGAGCGCTTCCACCATTTCCCCGAGAACCTTGGAGCTGTAAGTGATACGTAGAAAGAGCGCTTTCACCATTTCCCTGAGAACATTGGAGTTGTAAGTGATGAACAGAGAGAGCGCTTTCACCTTTCCCCGAGAACTTGAGAGCTGTAAGTGATGAACAGAGAGAGCGCTTTCACCTTTCCCCGAGAACTTGAGAGCTGTAAGTGATGAACAGAGAGAGCGCTTCCACCTTTTCCCGGAAACTTGGGAGCTGAAAATGATGAACAGAGAGAGCGCTTTCAGCATTTCCCCGAGAACCCTGGAGCTGTAAGTGATGAACAAAACGGGCGCTTTCACCATTTTCCCTTGAACTTGGGAGCTGGGAGTGATAAACAGACAGAGTGCTTTCACTATTTCTTCATCCTATTTTGGTGATAACAGCGCATTTCATATTTATTTCTCTTTGCATATCAAGAATGAATACGGTGGAGAATGTGCCAGTAGCAATTTGGCTAATGGAATTAAATGCAATAAAATCCTAAAGAAATTTGAAATTCGCTAACATTTAGGGGCGCGAAAAAAATAGGACGATACGCAAAGTGGGAATCAAATGGAAAGCAAAGGGTTTTTTTACAAGATGAGATAAAAATCTTTACCAGAGACAATAACCGTATGTTGAACGAGGTCAAATATGCTCATCAGTTTAATTATCATCTTATATGTTGGTCACTCTTTAGTAAACCTCCTTTTAAACCTTTTTCTGATTTGATTTTAATTCTTTTCTTCGATTTTCCTAATTTATAGTGACACATATTCCTCCGTATCTCTTCTAAAGATGGTAAGAGAAAGAAAATGAGAATTTGCCTTATCTCACCGAAATACAAATGGATACTAACTTTGTGTAAATCTCGTATTCAGTTCAAGGTCTAATAATATTTATTATTTTTAATTTTATGTTGTTACTCACGATTTAGAGACTAAAAGGTGTTTAAGAGTATTTTAAAATAGAAGAAAGCATTAAATTTCTCAAAAAAGTACGTGTTCTGTTTTCCTAGCATTAGTTCGACGCTCACCATCGTAGTTAGCATGAAGCAAACAACTTTTAAAGTCATTAAAGTGGTGCGATGGCCAAATAGCTTGGTTCAGAGCCGACTTCACCTCTATGTCGTCACTGAGGTAAATAGGAGCCGGTGAGAATTTTTGCTACAAAACATAGCAAAACAACAGATTGAAAAAGAGTGATTTTTTATTTGAGTTAAAGGGAATTTAAGCAGCCAAACATCTTCGGAAAACTTATCTACGCATGTTAAGGTAACTTCAAACTTATTTGGTTATCTGGTGCTAACTTCTGACTCTAGTTTACCTGCCTTACTTGTGGTGACTTCAAACTTATATGTGGATCTGATGGTGACTTCAAACTATAGTGACTGGAGTAGGTTCGTGAGAATTGAACACCTACTGCACCTTCTTTGACTTTGCCTCTAGATATCTTTACACACCGCTAACTTCGCCACTAATTTGAAGAATTATTTATTTTTAAAAGACACAAGCCTCCCCTTAATAACCGAAAAATTATCACGGGAAAATAAATATTCTGCGAAATTGAGAATAGAAGCGTATATTCGAGTCATCAGTATTAAATATGATAAATATGAGCGTCTTCCACATAAGACAAGAATATTATTGTTGAATTTGAAGAAGATGAGAAGAAGTACTGAAGTTTGAAGATTAGCGATGAACAAGAATAAAGTAGATGGGAAGCTCTAGAAAAAGCAACCTACCTTATAAAAGAAGATTTTAATTTTAGTAAGCTTATAGAGACTCCCTCCACAAGGGTCCGGCCACAGACGGAAAAACAAGAAGGGCGACAGGAAAAGAGTTCCTCCGAGGAGTCCTGCAGCATTACCTTGAAAGCTCATTATTGAAACCTGTATACAACATAACCTAGGTTCGGCTCTCCTCTCCCAACCTCTAAAGCAGGCACGGAAGGTTGAGACCCGTTGTGTTGAAGAAATATCACCGACATGATATTTTGACAGACGAGAAAATATTAATAAACCTATGTATAAATTTGAATCCATTTTAAAAACTCTTCCGTTGATTCAATCCTTGAATAACGCAACGCCGAAACTGTTAAAAAAAATGCAATAAAAATGATTACAAAAGGTCAAAAAGCTTTTGATTAACTCCGAGGTCAATGGTGAGGGAATAGGTAAATGAAAAGGGAGAAAAATAGGGGAGGAGGATTTTATGAATGAGAAGAAAAAGGGAAAAAAATGACGTAAACTTATTTACATGGAAGAAGAAGCAAGTATATACTTATTGATATTTACGATATAAATATTTCGAAGCTAAGCTATCATTAATAACTATAACTAAGAAGAACTACTGAACTAGAGAATGAAGTAGAGAAGAGCCTCGGATCCACACCTGGCCATCCAGAGAGAAGAGAAGAAGATGAAAATGACTTTATTTCTGCCTCCAAATTTATAATAAATAAAACATTTACCATTTTCGTTGCTTAATTCAACTATAAAGACTATTTCTCAGTTACTTTTTCAACTGATCTCAGCTTTTTGATATTAATGGCTCGTAGCTCTGCTCCATTAATTTTCTTTACGACGCTATGTGATGATTTCAGAGATTAATTAAGTTAATTACTTTGTGTTTTTTGAGATTTTTTTTTTAAAAGCAATTTTGCATTCATTTTTCGTTTCCTGTTCCTATTTTATTTTGTTTACTTATATGCTGTTTTTTTTTTACTTGGATTCTTAGAATTGACTTTAAATTGAATTTGTTTTATTAAATATGATGAGTCATGTTTCCCATTTTTTATGTTTACTATATGGTTCGTTTCTTCTCCTGTTATTTAATTGATTTAGGTTTCTAACTTCTGTCCTTCTCTACTTTTGTTTGGCTTAGCTTTTGCTTAATTATTTTGCCATTGTCTTATTTCCTAGTTACTTAAATCTTAATTTTTCTCCATTTGTACGAGCGTTCTCAGTCTTTTCCAATACTTAATCTGATCTTTTCCCATTTATTCATTCGTTTATTATTGCGTGTTTCAGTCAACCTATATTTCGTTTCCGTTTATTCAGCAACGAGTTCATTATTTATATTAAACCAAAAGATTTTTTCCAGTTGTCTACTGATGTAGTGACAAAGAGGATAAACTTTTAAAATATATCCCATCGTAAAATATCTGCCAAAAGGCTTACAGGATCTTTGCTTACGAAGCTGATTTGATGTGGGCAATTTCTAAACCAGAAAACCACAGAGCTAAATTCAGAGCGAATGTATAATAGGCTTGATGCGTCTCTGTCCAAACAAGGAATTTTAGTCTGTGTCCAAAGAAGGAATTTTAAGGAAAGTGACAAGACTACTAAGAAACCATGGATTATGGAAACAAGCAGACAACACAAACCATGTGTTTCATGCTGGGAAAAGATATTTCCGACATGCAGAAAAAGTGTAATAATTATTATTACACTCGTAATTTGTCATAATTTCTTATAATTAATTAGGCTATTACTCTTCATTCTTTGTGATTATGGCCAAGCATTAAGTGTTAATGCTTCACCCAAAATGAGTTAATCTCACGAATAAAGTTAGCGACGATGCCTTTGGAACTCCCCATGTTTATAGCCATGGTGCTGAGCATTATTGTCTCTGGCTTTTGTAAATGTTTTTTCTATTAATATCCCGATAAGGAAGTATATATAGTTGGAGTATAACTAAGTCTAAGTGTACATAATCAGAATTTTATCAGCAATATAAGTTGTAAATATCGTATTAATAAGCATCAATATATAATTTTAAATTCGAAGGCCTAATGTTTCCTTTCTCCCATTTAATTGACATTGGTTATGGCAGAAGAGCTAGAACCTAACTCATTTGGTGTGGAAGGAAACCCATACTAGTCTCTTTAATATTATCTACATTTTGTGTGCACAGACTCGGAATATTATATAGTATTTAGGTAGCTCTATGCTTTAGAGTTATGGCTTGAAAATTAGTTAAGAGTATCGAGTCCTTAATTAAATAACTTGTTCTTAGTTTGGTGGTCCGCTAAAATAAGAGGAAAACCTCTTGAAATTTCACTTTAAATAATTTTGTTATTTGCAAGAGGAATGGTAAAGAAAATGAATAGTCAGGCCTCTTAAAACAATAGAATATACGAAAGACAATAATACCGAAGAATAAATTCAATCTGCGGGGAAATGTAAATTATTTCAAAGGCACTGAATTCAATGGACTAACCTTCACGACTTATACTATGAAACCAGTCATATCCTAAACAGATCGAATCACCAGAAGTTTCCATACATTATTGGTCAAAGAATGCAGTGCTTAAGCATCTGCACTGTTTTACCTGAAATGAGCATTACCTCGAGGCCTACGATCTACTTCAAAGGACTTGATGAGGGAAACATTCAATTGTACTATCCCTTCTACATGTGATCCTCGACATAAGTAAACCTTATAATAATTCAACCTCATTTAATTAATATCACACTGCTTCAAAGTATCCTTTGCTTAGCCTAATGGTAGGCCCTTGTGGCTTTTGTCATCCGTGAAATTATGTTAAATTATGTTATGTAATGTGTTTAGTAGGCTTAGGTATCGATTGGTTTGATTTTTCATTGTTACATAACTTATAAGGAAACTTCCTTCTAATATCAGAAACCAGGTAGATAGATCAATGGATGAGAAAAGCTAGTACACATTGGGATCTTAACGAATTGAAGGAAGTTTTGGGACGGAAAATATATTTGTTGACTCAAAGAGAAGGTCAATGAAACTATTTTGATTTCTAATCTTAATTCTGGCGTTGATTTACCTTTTGTACAAGTGGAAATAATTGGTGCGAAGAAGAGTACGAAGATTATGTAATTTGACCATGATTCCCAGAAAACCTTCCTAAATAATATTCAGTTAAAATTGAGTTTATTTCTTATCCGCAAGGTGGGGCTTAAAAAGAAAGTTAAAATATTATGGTTTTGCCATTTAAGATTAACAGTGACAATTGATCTCTTACGGTTAGAACACTATGGTTGTATCATTTAAGATTAACAGTGACAATTGAGCTATTATGGTAAAAACATTATGGTCGTGTCATTTAAGATTAACAGTGACGATAAACCTATTACGATTAAGGCGCTTGTTTTAGCAAAACTACTAAACAGTATCCACATCAATGGCTTGAAAAGGGACAAGATTAAGCTCGCGAATCTAAATCTATAACTTGCGGATCTTTCTATAGTGTATTCTGTTGTAATGTTATTTCCGTTTTGGAGGGTTCTCAGATTTATTTCAAATTTATCAATGAAACAATCATGAAAAATCGAGAAACATTCCTTTGACTCGATGATTGGAGTCCTGCCCTCTGTCCCATTCTAAGGAATTCATGTCTAAATGCGCTTCTTTTCTAAATGCTTATGTAGAAGAATTGTATGAATGGAGAGGAGCCACCTAAGACATATCACCCAAGATGAATATTAATGCTCATTTGGAAATGAGTTCTTTATGGCCTAATACCCCAGTACTTATCCACTACTAATCAAAATGTATGCTTTGGATAAGCACAGTTTAAATTCATAGTTTGGCCTATAAATGGACGCCTCATGGTTCAATTGCCTTGGAAAGACAATCACTCTGACTTACCAAGCAATCATGCAATCACTAAGAACAGACTCTATACTATGACGAATCGTTTAAGCTATAAAGGATCCGGCACTAATAAGAACGTACCAAATATTTAAACTGCATTTAAAAAGAGTAAAAAGTGAGGTGGTCTATGTAGGGATTATCTGCCAATATTTAAAATATCCAAATCCATCTTAAAAGAGGCACTTTTATGTAACCTTTTCATGCGGTTAAGACAAATACGAGTATCAACAGAAAATGAAATGTGAATTTTAATTTAATAATTTTTTGGATTGACTATTTTACTGTCAAAAGATCATTTATAGATTATATTTAAAAGGAATAAAGCGTTTTCAAACTAAATATATAAAAAAATCATATAATAAAAAGGTCAAAAGTATTTAAACATCTTATATGAATTAGTTGTAGGATATACAATGAATGGATGATGTTATTGTTGTATTGCTCCCCAGGAGGAGATGAAGAAAGATTGATGGTTTTCTGATTTCCTACCAAAGGTTCCTTACGTTGACAATTTTCTTTGACCTTTCCTACATAGGAGGATATGATAGGCTATTTTTAAGGGACAAATAAGATCCCAATCTAAGAGGGGTTTAATCTTGGAATTAGTCTACCAATTCGATCCTATTAAATTCCTTTATAAGAAAAATACTAATTCGATTAAGGACCCTATGAATGTCCATACCTTGATTGGGCTACTGGAGGTGACTTATTGTACTTTTTACAACTGATATAAAACGATGTCTGAATTACGGTAAATATTTAATTGTTCATATTACGATTTCAATGCATTTTTTTATTATAATTAATCAAGCCATTACTCTTCTTTATTTGCGAGTTTGGGAAAGCGATAATTTTAAATGGTCGCAACTCGCAATACGAGTTAATCTGACGGATGTAGTTAGCGATTTTGCCTTGCGTTGAAAATATTGTCTCTTATTTCTCCTGTTAATTGGCTGGTATGGAAGTCGAAGTGTACATTGTCCTCGTTATAGTATAGAGTGTTAATATCCTAGTGTTACGACTCTATGTATGAACTAACCCAGCTCATCTGATATGTACAACCGCGGCCAAAGGTTTTCTGGCACAGAATAAATGCTCTCGTCACTGTCAAGGGACTCACGACACGCTACTGACCTTCCTCCATCACTCTGTTATGATGTAATTTTCACAGAGCTTAATTTGCTTATTTGTTTTATGTTGCTGATGTTTCCTGTTCTGGCAATTTTTGTATTTTGTTAAATTTTATTGAATGTTTGGGTCTAGATAGCGTATTGCTATCTATTCCTTCTTATCTCACAGTTATATTCCTATCGATGTGCAGATAAAAACTTTATGATCCACCATTTATCTAATTTCCTAAAATTGACGAGGTGTTCGGGAACTATCGCCTTCTATTGTAGATGAAACCCAGTTTAATCTCTGAAATTTTCCCTAACTCTTCATTAATAGATAATTAATGAATAATCGGAGTGAAAAAATCGCATAATCGTTGGGATAAATGTAGCAATTAGAGTAAGAAAAATAATTAAAAGAAACTTTCCAAGGGAAAGTTCGTCTGTCCTCAAAAGTTGAGAATTTAGAAGAAGGTTCTTATTTTTTTTAAGGGAGGAATGATGACGATTAATTAAAAGGGAGAAATGTGCAACTGATAATTAATATATAAGGTTGAAAAGGAGATATTTGTATTTTTTTAAATAAAATGAACTATACCAATCACGCTCGATGATCTCTACTTAAATAAGTCGAGGAAAAAATGTTCGTAGTGGTAAAGCTAGGAGCGATGGAAACAAATTGAGGGCACATATACGACGATTAGCAATGGAAGTAACCATTTGTGTCAATGGAGACCAAGAATACTAAAAATATCCTAGAATCTTTGTTCATTTTGCAATGAAAGTTGGTTCCCTTGTGAGGGAGCAGAGAAGGGAGGTTCACACAGTGCATCAATCAGTATTCGTCTGAATATAACAAGGTCAGCAAATCTAAGTCGCGTGCTCTCACTTATTCTGAGTAATGATCTTACGACCTTCAAAACTTTCAGTAATTTCCTGACGAATAGGTTCAAATTTCGTTAGAATCGGCCGAATAGTTACGATACTATTGTCAAATAATTGCCGTATTGAGCTTGCCACGACCTTAGCTATTATAACACTCAAAAGAGAATGTAAAACAACATGAGGGTTTCAAATTTCGTTAGAATCGGCCGAATAGTTACGATGCTATTGTCAAATAATTCCCGCACTAAGTTTCCACGACCTTAGCTATTATAACACTCAAAAGAGAATGTAAAATAACATGAGGGTTTCAAATTTCATTAGAATCGGCCGAATAGTTACGATATTATTGCTCCAAAACTCATTGTAAAGTAGAACGGTTACCAACAGACCAGACGACTGAATATTAACTGATAGTGTCGCCTCCACGTGACCAAAAAGCTAAAAATCGTGCGTAGTCTTTTTCAAAAGAACTTTGACTCCATTGTCGTTTTTTCTTAAAAAAAATCCTGATTCTCGTCCAGACGATTGGTCCGTTTTGTGTCAATCCGTCTCAAATAAATTAAACTCTTAACTACTTTGAACCACGCTTTGTGGTATGAAAGACAAATTTCGATACTTTAATGATTTATTTATAATAAAATAGGAATATGTATAATCAAATGATGGAAATTAATATAAAAATAATGTTACAACAAATATAACGCAATCAAACTAGAGATGAAATAAATACCATGAGCCGCATTGGATTATATTTAATTGCCTGCCTCTTAGTGGAGATGGGGAGAGGTTTCGACTGACTACAGGATTCCGATGGCAAGCCAAGTTATCGTTAACCGTGGGCTTATTGATACCCCTGACCACAACTCGAGGGGTATCATATCTGAAAACCTATTGACAAAGGACGACGTTATCAGACGACGGACGAAGGAAGATTGAAGAGCCTCCATGGAGCGGTCGTCAGGAGAGACAATGACTTTGAATCGAAACGTCGTTTAAGGCAGCTGAGGGATGGCAGAAGAAAAATGGTCATAACTTTGCCCTGAATAGTCAAGAGCAAAGGAGTCAATTTCAAGAAAAATCAAGGAATGAGGCTTCTCCTTTCTCCTGCTGGGGAGGAGAACCGGGCCATATCGAGATTGCGGTTGAGAGAGCCCAGCATAAAAAGAGGATGGTGAACCTGACCTTCCGCTTGGAGTGTCGCCCTCTTTGCTTCAATGTTGCTTGCTGGGGGTCTCTGGTTGTAGTTTGTGGTGCCCACGGGGGAGGAGAGTGGTAATCACGCTTAGGCATCGAAAAATTAGCTCCATCAGGGCAACATAGTATTTGATCTGGGCTTTTCTGAAACGCTTCGAAATCTTGGTTGGTGTCGCCCTTATTAGTCAATTATCTCACAAGGCCCATGCTGCAAATCACTTATCTGCCCTTCTTAGTCAATTATCTCGCAAGGACCCTGTTGTAAATCCCCTCTCCGCCCTTATTACTCAATTATCTCGCAAGGTTCATGCGGCAACTCCTCTCTCCGCCCTAATTAGTCAATTATTATTATTTTTAATGCTATTATTATTAATAGAGAAAAAATATGGTAATGCCTCCAACTACTCAATTAAAATATATATATATATATATATATATATATATATATATATATATATATATCCAGTAACTCTCTGGTCCAGTCATTCCTCAGACAAGGCCCGCAAACAGCACAATTGGTACCATTATAGAGGACTTGACGGCCTCCCAGCAATGCCATAGGAACTTTTAAATCTTTCATGGCGCAAATCATCTAAAATAAATCAAATTACAACTTCTGTCCTAATTAAATCGCCGCTGAGGTCATTGCCAACTGCCAAAGTACCCAAATTATCGTGTGCAAAATCCTTATTGCCATAGAATTTATTCCGTCCTTAATTTGGGGAAATAAAGTCACCACCGAATCTGTGCGGCTCGAGGGAATTCTTTCTGCGCCTCGGCACAAATTTGGGCAAGTCACAAATGAAAGGAAAATAAATTAAAGATGGCGAAAACAGATTCCCAAAGGAAAATTTCGCTTCCTTTTTTTAGGAAAAGAAATTGATATCTACAAGGGCATATTTACTCAATGGAGATAAAGAGAAGATAAAAGAATAGATAGATGAGGGGAAGAATTATCTTTTAGCAAAATAAACGAGCATAATTATTATTTGTAAAGTGTGTAATGATGGAAGTGTGGTATTTGGGTAATGTGAAATGTATAGCAGGTACGTAGGATGGAATACTTTAAACGAACCTCCAAACAATTGATAACGATGTAAGCAGATTTTCTTCTTTGACTTGGAGAATGTAAATTGTGTACCAGATTATGTGCAATACCTCTTTAGAGCCTCAACATTTTACAGGTTTAGTTTGTTTGTTTTTTGCTTGAGATATGTTTATTAATGTAATAAACACACTTTAGTAGATACAACGCTATTTATCAAGGCATTACTTACTTTATAGTCAATTTTCCGAAATTCGATTATAATCACCACTCAGGCATCATTTGCAAGAAGCATTTGCAGATAAAATGGCCATGAACAGATTTAAAACTTGATTATTGCTCCGTCAATAAAATTGTAGAGATTGGCACTCAGCTAATAAAGAAAAAGGTTCCACCAGAATTTTTGGTTGAAACCATCATGCTAGGATCAAAGCCATTTTTCCAGCTTCTCAGGGTCCTTCTGCCCTGAGGGACACAAGATATAAAGCAGTCAGAAAATTTTCTACCTTTGGGTCTGTGACCAAAATTACGTTTCTAATCAAATAGTAAAAGAATAAAACGTCAATTTTGGATCCATACATGATGGAAAGTGACTTTAGAAAAGTTATCTTCACAAATGAATCAAGGTTCACTCTGGATATGCCTAATGGTTCGGGAAAATTGGCTGGGTTCTCTATAGCCGCCATGTAAAACAGCTCACCAGGCTACAACAAGCAGGTAGGGGATTGATGATTTAAGCTTTAATCGTTCGAAAAAACTAGTAGGACCTTGTAAAGAGGATTATGGCATTAAAATGGATTGGAAGGCCTTCTGAGAGATCCTGGCGGAAAACCTCCTACCTTGGTTCAAGATACATCCATTGTGGAGCAGGAAATCGCTTGCCTTCATGCAAAATAAAGCTCCTAGGGATACCTTTAAGTTCTTTAAGAATTGAGTAGAGTCGAAATGATTAGTAGAAGATTCAATCATGAACTGGCCTCCCAATCGTTGTGACCTAAATCCTTTACCCAGTAGCTCTTGAACAGTTCTAATTTAAAATTATATTTCATCTAATTTTCCTTCAAATTATTTCTTGCAATTACTTTACATAATTTGTTTAAACATATTTTAAATTATTATATAATTAATTTATTTATTTAAGTTGAAATCTATTTGTATTGCTAATAATTAAAAATCTGTAAATGTTCTCTTGACAGTAAATTTAGTAATTCCAAATATATTTTGCTCTTTTTTCCTATCACATGGCATTTATATTCCATATATTCACATTACATTTTCTGTTCCTGATTGGCTTAAACTCCATGATGAAAGTTACACAAAAATGCAGATATTTTAATGAAGCTTTGGTCGTTCTCACTATTTGCATATAATCTTTATATGCACTTTATTTCACCAGCTTTGCTCTATAATCCGCTTCTAAATCTTTTATTTTGCCTACATCCAACAACTGTGTTTTTGATGTGGTGTTAGGCGTAAGTAAAAATTTAAATTGATCGTTTTCAGATAGTCCGAAGTGAAGGACACCGAACAGTCGTCAACAAATAAGAGAACGTTCCTTTTTCTTGACTCTACTTCCATATCATTCATAATTCATAAGCCACTCAGTGATAAAGTGAGACAGTCATCCAGGAATTTATGTTAACACATCAGACAATTGCTAAACTCTCTCTACTATTTCCTAAAAGCAGTATGGTTTTGGGCTTTTCACAATCAATAACAGCTTCTTACGTTTACCCTGATATAACTTTGAATTGGTAGACTAATGTTCCCTCTGGAATAGCTCTGCATTGCAAGCCTGTTTCGCTGGAGTTGTAGATGTCGTTGGCTAAAAACTGTCAAAGTAAGCTATGAAATATCGTTGCTTTCTACTGATAAATGTCTACAACATATTTGCTTCTTTCCTTGCCAATGAGGATTTAATTTTGTCACACATTTTAGAAATTGTGGTTTTCCTTGTTTTTTTAACAACATATTTGTGACAATTTATTGACGCTGACACACACGTTTCGTCTCGTGATATCATGTTCACTAGGTACACATATCCTCGCACGAAGAATGAAAAGGGGTACACAAATCTTGAAACGCCTCAGGCATACAGAACCTTATGAAGGAAGTCAGCTCCAATGGTTGTCTCCATCCCAGCCAGAAAACTATTTTAGTTACATGCCTCGTTACCACCGAGCGGAGAGAAACAAATTTAGCACAGATCTGCCGGAAGAGCAAGATCATGGAGAAACTAGACGCAGACTCTTGTATCTCTTCTGTTTCCGTAGGAAGTTTTCATTCTCACCGAAACTTCTCTCGAACCAGGAAAAGACAGCAAATTCACCTAATTTAGTGGAACGAACAACTAAGCTAGCATACTTAGCCAGAAACACAAATCCGTGCATCTTATTGCTATAAGGATAGCTCGTTACTCCTCATTTTTTCGATGGTTTTTACTCTTGATATTACACAGAAACACAACAATACACCTCGCCGTTTATTCTCTGACTCGCCTGCTAATCCGTACTCTTTGAGTAATTTCCTCCTTTTGTGTCTCGACAAGGCAATTACGCGAAAAATATCCGGCGACGAAATCACCGAGCTTAGATGCCTTACTATTCGAATATTAAAAAGTTATATTATTCTAACTTCTGTTTATTAGAGAAATATTATTCTTATCAGCAAATATTTTAGTCAGTGAAATATTAAACCGCAAAATCATTCTATGCAGTTAAATCTTATTAAAATCAGTGAAATATTATTTTTAGGCACTCACGGAGCGGTGTAAGCATTGACCACAAATTGCCTTTTCAAAGTAGGGCCATTAATGTCCACATTCTTGTTTAGACCACGAACCACTCGTTTAAATCTGCTTCAACGTCGGGATTCTTTTCTCCCGTCATTATGGTGCTTTCCTATTGCTCTTGTTTAAAGTACCATAGCGAAGTTTCTCAACAATATTTACAAGTCTAAAATGAACTTTCCGACCGTCTCAAAGATTATCGCGACATGTGTTTTTAGATATGTTTTCTAGAAAAAAGGAAGAAGCAAATAACCAATATTATAAAGAATATTTTTCAGAGAAATTTTAGATAATTTTGTAGAGAAACATCGCTTAGGACAATATTTAAACTGTAAGGAAAGATTTTTTATTTTTTATTTTTTTTTCAAGGGGCTATCTGGCGACTGCCCACTTGGGCATAAGTCGCCGCAAACAAACAACCCAGTTCTAGGCTACTTTAAAATAAAAATTTTAACAGAAAAAACAATAAAAAGAAGATAACAATCAGGGAGCAAGCTCCGGCGTCGGGGGGAGGTCCCCCTCCCCCCGGCGTAGGAGCCTGTGCCCTACAAAAAACAACAAAAAAAACAAACAACACTAACAAAAAAAGCAACAAGTTAAATACAAGGGAGAAGGCTGGCCTCCCCCCAAAAGTCAACAAGTCCACAAGTCAATGTGCACGAATCTGTCCCGAGTACAAGAGACAAGCGGTAGTGACCCCGCCCATCCCGGTACCGGGACAGGTATTGTGCGCGAAGATCACCCAGACTGGGACATTCGACAAGAATGTGCCGAACAGTCTGGGGGACGACGCAGTCGTTGCAGTAGGGCGCAGGCGAGCGCTCCATCAAATAGCGATGCGTCACATGAGTGTGTCCGATTCGGAGACGACAGAAAGCAACCTGAAGCCGCCGCGGCATTGGGGGATAGGTCCATGGGAACAGTCGCGGCGCAATGGCACGCAACTTTAAGTTCCCTTCGACCGTCTCCCATCTTCTTTGCCAAGCAGTCCGAAGAGCTGCCCGTATTCCTGCCATGTAGTCGGTGTGAGGAAGAGCGAAACGCTGGTCTCGTCGTAGAGTCCTCGCGGACTCTTTGGCGCCCTCATCGGCGCGCTCATTCCCCGCAATTCCTACATGTCCAGGAACCCAGCAGAAGATAATCTCGACATCCACTCGGCTCGCCAAAACCGTGGCGTCACGGATATCGCGAACCAGGGGATGCGGAGATTCCAATGCCCCGAGAGCACTAAGGGCGCTTTGTAAGTCGCTATAGATCACAATCAAGTCTCCGAACCGGGCACGTCGCGTAATCTCCCGTACCGAGTGGTGTATTGCCACCAGCTCGGCCGTGAAGACTGACGCAGCGCCTGCTAGAGCCCCGCTGACTTCAAACAGAGGGGATACGGCGTGGAAGCCGACCCCCTCTTGGGACTTGGAGCCATCCGCACGGTTCCAGCGTGACACGAGGTGTGCTCCAAAAAGGTCGAATGCAATACTCCCGGCGCCGTACAAGCTTTGGGAGCAGAGGCGTGGCAACAAATAGCCAAATGTGGTACCCTCCAGGGTGGCGTCCTGGGCAGAACCAGGGGCGCCACCGGTCCGAGAGCTATATCTACCTCACGAAGGAGTTTCCTGGCCCTAAACCCGAAGGGCTGAGGGTAAGACTGGCGTCTCTCGACGGCATAGGCACCATCGAGATCAGCTGCAGGGGCAGTGAGAGCTGTTGGCGACTGAGGGAGGCGCCGGGCTCAAGCGTACAGGCGGGTGATGCACTGCACGCGGCGCAGAGCGAGTGGCATCTCCCCAGCATCGACCAACAGGCTCTCAATGGGTAAAGTGCGGAAGGCACCGGTCGCAAGGCGAAGGCCGGTGTGGTGGATCGAATCCACCTTCCGCAATAAACGCTCGGCTGCGGATGCATAAAACTCGCACCTGTAGTCGAGCTTCGAACGAACAAAGGATCAATAAAAAAGTAAGGCAGTAGCCCTATCAGCGCCCCAAGCGCTGAACGTCACGGAACGGAGAATGTCCATGGCGCGGGTACAACAGACCCTAAGGCTGCGAATATGAGCCTCCCAGGTGAGGCGTCGGTCGAATACAAGACCAAGGAAACGGTGCGACTCAACCACATCCAGGCGCACCCCATTAAGAAACAAATCTGGGTCGGGGTGAAGCCGTGGATGGCGGCAGAAGTGCACCACCTTAGTCTTGGCCAAAGAAAACCGAAACCTGTGCGCTTCGGCATAGCGAGAGACGCGGTTCAATGCCTGTTGGAGTCGACGCTCCAGAGTTGGCATCTGGGCCGCGCCAAAAGAGATCGAAAGGTCGTCCACGTAGAGCGTAGCGAGAACATCTTCCGGCAGCACCGAGGTGATGCCGTTGATGCTCAGGGCAAAGAGTGTGACACTGAGGACACTTCGCTGCGGGACACCCTCTTCCTGCTCCTTTGGTCCGGAAGGGGCTCCCCCCACCCGTACGCGGAATCGACGATCTCGCAAAAATTCAGATATAAACATTGGGAGGCGTCCCCTCGCCCCCATCGTGTGGAGAGTCTCCATGATACCGTATCGCCATGCGGTATCATAGGCCTTCTCCAGATCGAAAAACACCGTGGCGTAGTGCTGTCTACGAAGGAAAGCCTCGCAGACGGCATTTTCCAGTCGGAGCAGAGCATCCGACGTGGAGTGGAACTTGCGGAAGCCGCACTGTGCGGAAGACAGATGGCCTCCACTGTCCAGGAAAAAGGCTAGTCTAACATTTACCAATTTCTCCATCAACTTGCACACGCAAGAGGTTAGAGAGATTGGGCGGAAACCGTTCGGAGTAGAGTGATCTCTCCCCGGTTTGCGAGAGGCGAGCACAGTAGCGATTCGCCAGGATTCTGGAAGAAGACCTTCCACCCAGATTCTGTTCGACAAATCTAACAGAAAGGCCATGCCTCGCTCACCCAGGTGTCGAAGCATGGCGTACTGGACATCGTCCGGACCATGGGCGGTGTCCGCGCACGAAGCGAGAGCGGAATGCAACTCACTCACAGCAAACTTGTCTTTGAAGGGTTCTCCGCCTCTGGAGGTGAAGTCCAGCCGGCGGCCTTCCGCGACATCACGACGGGCATTGAATGCTGGCGGAGCAGCATCACGGCTAGAGAATGCGGAGAAAGCGGTCGCTAAGGATTCCGCCACGGACGCGGGGTCCGAGATTGCGGTCCCATTCTCTGGAGAACGGGAGGGGGGTCCTGCGAGAACTTGCCCCGAATCCTTTTGACTCGCTTCCACACCTCACCTAAAGGGGTCTTCCCGTTAAGTGAAGACACGTATGCCCGCCAAGAAGAGCGGCGGGCGTGCTTCGAAATATACCGGAACCTAGCCCTAGCCCGACGAAATTCAGCGACAGTGAAATCGTTCGGGCGGCGCTTATAGCGCATGTAGGCATAACGCTTCTGTTTGAGGGCCGTCTCACACTCAGCCGACCACCATGGGAGTGGTCGGCGTGCAAAACGGCCAGACGTCCTAGGAATAGTAGTCAGGCCCACGGAGATGAGGTTGCCGGAGAAGAACTCAACGACCTCATCTACCGACCTAAACTCCTCAACTGAGATAGAGAATTCAGTCATTTCCTGAAATGCAGGCCACCGTGCCCGCGCCAAGCACCACCGAGGTGGTCTCTCAGGCGGCAGTTGCCCTTAAAATGATATTTGAATGGGAAAGTGATAACTACCATGGAGGTCATCGACCACCCCCCAATCAAAATCAGGCTGTGCATCCGAAGAGCACAAAGATAGGTCAAGGCAAGAAAATAAGGCGGTTCTCGGACAGTGATGCGTAAACTCATCCACGTTTAGGACACCCATCTCAAGCTCTTCGATCAGATCGGCAAGGACTTGTCCCCTGGGATTTATGGAGTAATCTCCCCAGAGAGGATGTCTGCCGTTCAGATCTCCAAGCAAGAGATAGGGCCTCGGCAACCTTGCCACGACGCGGCGGAAGACCCCAGCGTCGAAGTCAGCTGACGGTGGAATGTACGCAGAAATGATAGTATACCTCCTATCCAGGTGCAGCTGCACAGCCACTGCCTGAAAGGAGGTATCTAAAGAGAAAAGAAGAACGGAGACATCACGCCGGGTGTAAAACGCGCATCCCCCAGCCCGGCCATCCCGCGGTGGTGGGGTCGCAAGACCCTTATACCCCGGCAGGGAAGGCAGGGGGCACGCGCCTAGCATGGTCTCCTGCAAAAAGATAGCTAACGGGAAACGGGACGAGACGAGCCTCCGCAGCTCCTCCCAGTTGGCCCGTAGTCCACGGCAATTCCATTGAAGGAATATGCCCTTCAGGCCTAGCTCGGAGGAGACGCGGGGGCCTTCCTCGAACAGAAGACCCTCACGGGAATGGCCGTACGCTTCCCGTGGGCAGAACCCTGGGCGCTGTTGGCCGGACAAAGCGCTGAAGGCGCTGTCGCCTTCGAAGACTTATTGGGGAAGGTTGGGCTCGCCATGCGAGTCTTTTCCTCCCTCCGTCTCGAAACCTTAGGCGGGCGTTGCGGCTTCGGAGGCGGGGGGCCCTCTTTTCGAGGAACCACCGTCTCCGAGCCACTCACTCCACCTCGGGGCGTGGGCGAAGAAGCCGAAGCTCCTTTGTTGCTGTCCTCCTTTCGGGGGACAGCTTTAGGAACCCCCGAAGATGGCCTAGCGACCATCTTCAGGGGTGTTGCCTCCTGTGAGTCTAACGCTTCGGTGGAGGCGCGTGGCCGTTTTGCCTTACGGGAAACGGTCACGCTGGGGGAAGAGGGGGGAGCCCTGGTTTTAGCCGGGGCTGGGTATGAACCCTTTTTGCCGCCAGCTTTACCAGGGGAGCGCCCAGGTTGGGTAGAGCCCGCAGAAGGGCTCCGAATGGACGCGGCGTTGGCCTGGATGGGCCAGGAGCAGAGGGTGCCTTTCTCACTATTGAGGCATATGACGTCCCAGGCAGAGCCGGGCGCGCCAGGACCAAGTCCTTAGCCTCGCGGAATGAGAGTCGATCCTGGGCCTGAACGGCCAGGATTTCTTTCTCAAGGAGATATGCACCACATTGCTTCGAAGAAGGGGGTGCGGCTCACCGAAATTGACACACTTGGCCACACACGATTTGGACTTATCGTGCGCGACCTTGGAGCAATTTACACAGACTTCAGGTGACCCCGACTTTGCAAGTCTACATGAGCGATTCGTATGGCCGAAGCGGTGACAGTAATAGCACCGCCGCGGCAGTGGCACAAATGCCTTCACGCGGTAGCGGTACCAATCGGCACGCACCGACTCAGGGAGCTTGTGACAGTCAAACGTGACGAAGAGTGTAGTGGTGGGTCTCGAGGCCCCTCCCTGTTTTCTCATCACACGTTCGACCTTGACCGCCCCATGGTCGGCCAGCTCTAGAGTGATGTCCTCAATTGAGTAGTCAACGAGTTCCCTCGCATACACTACTCCTTTCACAAAGTTCATGCGGCGTCACACTCACCGGGGTGCCATGAAGTGTCCGAAGAGCACTTATCTTGGCCGCCTCGGCGGGATTCGCCGCGTTCGCCAGAAGGGTCCTGTCCGAGAAACGGGTCACCTTCGGCTCTCTACCAATTGCACTAGCTAATCCTCTCCTCTGATGGATCATGTTGCCCTTGGACAACATGGTGCCATCAGTGGAGCGAATAACGAGGAAGCGTTCGAAGCCAGCGGGCTCGAAAACGCCAGGTAACCTCTGAATCAATGGCCCCGATGTCATCGAGGCTCCGCTTTGTGCACTCTTGGTGTTAGTCTTAGTCAGGGGCTCCGCACATATGGGGGTAGAGGGGCCGGATGTGCCGATCTTGGCTTGGTCGCCTACCAAAGTGGCAGCAGACCCATCCGACCCCGCAGCCCCCGCGGATGGAGAGGAGCCCCGAGTCTTCTTCGTCTTTCTAGTCTTTTTCTTTTTTGGAGAGGAGGGCGGGGAATGAACCCGCTTCTCACCTCCGCCGGCAGAAGCCCCCATGCCAGATGGGCCGGCCTCGGCAGGTCCCTCTCCGAAATGGAGAAGGTCCTGGTAGTCGTAGGGGCACCTGCCGGAGGAGATCCCTCCCCTCCTTTTACTGCCTCGGAGCCCTCGGCCGTTTGAGGTGGACCTTTCATAGGGGCGGATTCGGGTTCGGTGCTTGGCGCCGCCCCCTGATTCCCCCCCCATGGAAGGCCCTACCATCTGAGGCTGGGTCTCTTCAAGGACCTTGTCTATCACAAGAGGGGCCTCTAGTTGGCCATTCCCTCCCAGGACATCGCAGGTCCCCTTGGCAGTGTCACCAGTCTTGTGTGGGGAGGCACAGGCCTTGACCGCGGCAAGGTTTAAAAATCTTGCCAGCAGGTCTTTTGAGGGAAGCGACCGAAGGGGCCTGGCTTCCCTCTCCCCCCTAAGGGGGTTTGCCCTACCGAGCCGCTTCGATGGGGAGCGGCTGGCTAACGGCTGCCTGCTGGCTTTCTTCGCAGTCCCCTTGGAAAGAAAAGAGGGGACTGCTGCTGGGAAAAGGGAGGTGCCCGAAAGCACCTCCAGAGAAGGGGGTGAGGGGGAGTCCCCTGCACCCGTAGGCGAAGGAGAGGAGTAAGCCTCCTCTCCGGTTAGAGAAATATGGAGGGTCCCCTGCGCAAGCACAGGGGGGGGGACCTCCATTTTTTTTGGTGGAGCTGCACGAGGGCGGCTCCGTCGATGAGCAAGGGGGAATTAGGGGAAGATTTTTTATTTTCTCATCATTGGGCATGGTAACCCTATTTGTGCTACGGGACGCAATAGCTCATCACCTCTCGCAGTTGCCCGCTCTGCGAGAGGTGCTTACAAGCCCGGCAGAGCCAGGCGCCGCCATTTTGGACCACCCCTCCCGCCTGGTGGCCTGGCAGTCCATCGGCATGGCGGCTCCACCTTGGACACGGCGTAAAATTGATAGAATGTGAAGAGGAGAGGAAAAGGGATGTGAGGAAGGTATGGGTGGGGATGAAGCAGGTTGTTAAAAAACCCCCATCCCGAACCGGAGCTCAGGGGTTAGGGAACAATGTCCCCTTCCCCCCCCCCAGCCCCGATCCGGGGTGGTTGGCTTGAGAAGAAGGTCAGCATCTACCCTGGGAAATTAGAGGCTGACCAGAGAAAGTTGTGGGAGAGGTTGTATGAAAAGCGACGAGGTAGGGGAGAAATCGGGCTATCTGAAGGAAGGAAGGGAGGCTAAGCTGGGGCCGGACGGAGCGCTGGATCCCGTCAGCACGGCGGCCAGGATGGCAAATCGCCGCGCCCCTTACGGGGGTGAGGAAAGAATCCCTCATGATGCGAATTGGTGCCATAATTTATGAATTTAATTGTTCTAGATATAATCAGTTGAAATACATTGGCAGTACCGGGCGCTTGCTTAGGGCCAGATTTTGTTCTCACATGAGAATTAGCCATAGGAAAGTCGACGATTCTTTCCAGGAAAGTGTTTTCTCCAGTTCGGCTTCATTCCATAAATTGTAAATTCGAAGCCTCCATAAACAATTTTAAAATTTTGAAAACCATTTCCTATCTAGTCTCATTAAGATTATATGAATGTATTATATCAAATATTTTCTCCTAATTCCGATCTTTCTTCCCATCCCCCAGTTCTGCTATAAAATAATAAACAACCTTCCCTCCATCTTCTGTTTACAAGTATCCGATAATATTTGCGTCTACTCATTGTTTTTTTGTTTAACCAAGAATTTGCGTCACCCTTTTTACAAATTTTAAATTATTTAATTTCCCAAACCTGATTTTTTATGTAACTAAAGTTTAACCATACTTTTTTTTAAATTTCATTTATAATCACCCTCTCCCCCCACATTTTTATTTAGAATTTGATATTGTTCGTTAGTTTCTTGTTTGTTTAAACCGTTAAGCTTCCTAGCTTATCCTTTTTGATTAGTGCATTCTAGGACCAGATGATGGATAAAATGAAAACCCGAAACGTTGTACAAACAAATGGATCTCCATACACGTCCTTTTGTTTATCCTGCGAATTAAATTGAAGCTTTATAAGAACAACACAAACACACACACACATACACACAAACAAAATATATATATATATATATATATATATATATATATATATATATCTATAGGAGAAACTCACGAAGTTGCGCGTGAGTAGAGCAATAAATGCAAAATATCACACAGAAAAATGAAAGGTGGATCTCTAGTACTTTCAAAATTTCGAAAGTTATTATATATATATATATATATATATATATATATATATATGTGAGGCGAGAAGCCACAACCGAATTCGATCTTTGTCTTAGATAAGCATTAGGAGTGACACTGAAATCCTTCCTCAGATATAAACAAAGCTGAGCTCCTGGTCGCGAAGGATCCTGCTCCCAGGCAGCCAACCTTCATATAGAGCATCGGATAGATAAGTGAGTGTGGGTGTGTGGTTAGGGGTATATGCGGGCTTAGGCAGCCAGGAATAAGGTCACTACGTCTACAAGAACTACGAGTGAGGCTCAGAGGGGTTGTACAGTGTATCGGTAAGGATAAAAATTATTAGCATTAATTAAGAGTAATATTAACAATAATTGCAATAATTTACAGGATAGAGATATCTCCCAGATGACAGCTACTTCAGGCGCGTTCCTTGCGGTCAGACGCCACCCAAGGAAGTGAAGGAATAAAACAATACAGCCCCAATTTAAAAGGAATAAAATGTGAACGGGAGAGAGAATTAAGAAGGAAGCGCTAACTAAAACGAAGTTTAATAATAATTACAATAATAAAGATGATAATAATAATATTTATAGGATTCTAATAATTTCCAAGCTAACTGTGGCTGTTAATAGAGTCGTTTAGTTTAAGCGCAAAAGATTATCCAATAAAAGATTTAAGCTCGATTGTGTCTTCTTTCCTTACATAACTAATGATTACATATTTACACTATCATAACTTCACCAGTTTTTTTAGGAACCTCTTTTAACACCTTGATGACCGATATGCCCCCATTCACAATGGTTCATTTATATAGATAAAAATATTTCCTTTATTTACACTTTTTTTCTTCTTGGGTTAAACTTTAGGCATGCTTCAAATTCCTAGGGGTTTCCATTCAGAGACAACCGATAATAAATAAGAGGAAATAATGCACAGGGACAGAAAAGCCCCGAAATGAAATACCATACATTGCAGTCATGGCCAATACTTTTGAGACTACTATGTTTTTAGTCGCGTGCTCCCGATTCCATAAGTTATTATGCCGGTCGGTCGGATGGTAACCATTATACTTTTCAATCAGTTTTTGCACGTTTTGAGTGTCTTGAGGTCATATGGTTATAAGGTCATACATAAGTCAGAATAATTGAGAACAAGCGAATTAGGGCTGATGACCTTAATTCCATATACAATGAATAGAACTAATCAAACGTTGCATTTTATGTTAGTATCATTATATCATAATTTGATGGGGAAATATACTTAAATTAATTAGAACCCTTAAGTGGTGGCGCGGGAGAAATATTTACCCCACACTCAGTTTTTTAAGTTAATTAAACTCGCATTAGACCTGCGGAGCTGTGGTTTTCAGTACTTTCGGGTAAGAGCTGACTCATGCTTTATGTGTTTTTTAACCTGAGTATTGTTTGTTGTTTTGAGCCTGGAGGTTGTTTTACTGCATAATGGCAATTTTTTACCCAACCATTTATATAAATATGAGTGATGAAGCCATAGAAAAGATATTAGACAGAGGCAGTAATGAATAAATATTAGGTTCTGATGAAAGTGAAAGCAAAGTAACCGTACCGTAGACAATGTTGAAGACAGTAATTTTGACATGGATACTGATAAAGTGATGTGGAGAGTGATGATGATATTTCTGGTAAAAATGAATCCTTTTATATGGAATTGTTTTATTCTTTAAATGTAAATAAACACTTCTGTACTTAATTTTCATTATTTAGCCTAAATAAATAATAAAATTTTAGTATAACACAGAAAATTACCAAATTAAAAGGTGAAAATTTTACCCTACGCCACCACATATGTATATTTTGCTTACGCCACTACTTCCGGATTTTAAGAGGCCAAACACATTTTATTAATAAATAAAGACCATTTTTGTTCTTTAGTCGACCACAACTGCTCACTATTGGATTGCTTGTGTTTATCAACCGCCACAAATTCTCTTTTGGGTTCAAATCTGGCGAATTCGCGGGCCAATGTTTCAAAAGTTCCAAAAACAGATGAAGCCAGTTTTGGCACCTTTTGGAGTTCTTATAAGTGTTCTGGACCCAAATTTCTAGTATTCCAGTTCCCTTAGATCAAAAGCAGCCCCAGGCATGAATAGTCTGAAGATGCTTAATCATATGCTCGAGACAGGACACGTCAATGCGCTCCCCGTTTCTCTTCCTTACGAGAGATCATCCAAAAGCTCCAAACAAGCGAAAAGGACCTTCATCAGAGAGTATCACTTTGCCTCAGTTTTCAACAGTCCCCTCTTCATAATTACTAGAGAAGTGAAGCCTATTTATAGGCCTCTTCTTGTTGAGATGAGACTTCTTCACTTCCTCTCTCGACTTGAGACCTTTGTTGAAAAATCTCGGCCTCACGGTGCGCGTGCGCTGAAGCGTTCACACCAGCTTCTTTCCGATCGTGAGCAAGTTTAGTACTGAAGGCGTCGTGATCCTTGGCATTCTTTTGAAGCTCTTGGCGTCCAGAGGACTTCTTCACAGGAGTGTAACGAGTCTTTTTAAACTCATTAATTATGCTAAAATGGTGTTTATTGATTCAATACTTTTAGAAACTATCTTTGTGCATTTCGTGCAACTTTGGTGCAGAGCGACAATGGTTACACGCTTTATTTGGAAAGAGGCATTTTTAGATTTTAAAAAGATTCACGTATTTATTTTTATAAAAAAAACTATCACAAAATAGATTATAATTAAACATCATTCATTAAACCCACATTTGTCATGACTTGACCCTTTTGATCGAAAAGCAAGTCTTCAGGAACTGAAATTCACCTCCTACAGGAATAGGACTAGAACAGGATTTTGGATTCAGCGAAGGAATGCATTTTGTCTTCTTTTTAAAATGCTGAATATTTAATAAACCTGAAATAATTTAAATAATACAATAATTAGTTATATCACTTAAATTTTAAAAACGAATGAAAAAATACAAATATATGTATATTAGTCTCAAAGCCTTTGGCCATTTTCTGGCCGGGAGCGCGGTAACTTTTTTGGTCCCGCTACAAATGTAAAAAATTTATTTAAAATCGTGTATTTACTTTTTCTTCGAAAATAAATTTAATCATTACTAACTCTATAATTTAAGACCTGGATTTGGGGGAGTATTTGAATAATAATTTCCTCTTAGTTTCGTTAAGACTTAATATATTTGAAATTTTTATCAAAGTACGAGTAATTTCTTTAGAGTTTGAAAAAACAAAATAGTTTAGTTCAGCAAAAATAAATATGATTATCCAATTCTTTTAATGTTTTAAAAGGAAATTAATTACAATTGGTGAGGTTCAGAAAATTTATTAAAATTTAAGTAAAGCTGCTTTTTTATTTTATCTATATCTCTATTTTAGCAACGTGATTTTTTGAAAGGGGTTGAATAGTTTAAGAGTTCTTTTTTAAAATTATTATAATTGGCGAAGTTCAAAAATTTATAAAAATTTAACCATGGCTGTTTGTTTTTTTAGATTTTAAATTTTAATCTTAGTAGCAAAGCGCAAGCTCCCCCCCCCATAGGGGGGAGTGGCGAAGCCATTGCCTAGTACTTTATATTAATAAATACTATTTTATGTTTTTCTAAATCATTAATTAAGGATAACGATTAATTTTTTCTTTAAATATGCAGAAATTAAGTTTATAATAGAGTTTAGGACCTACTGTATAATTGCCAATTTTATAAACAGGGAAAATGCATTTTTTAATCCACTAGACCATAAAGATTGTCCTTGCCTGTCCTCGTAAATTTCCGAAAACAACTTTTATATCCTCAAAAATTCGATAAAGTTTGTTTATAAAGTTAATTAAAAGCATAAAACCAATCTGAAATTTCCATTTTCATCCACGGAAAATAAGGTCAAAAATTATTCTCTATTTTGTTGTTATTTTTCATTTTCTATCTATTTCTATTTATTATACTCACCAGTTAGTTATTTTTTATTCGGTTATATTAAATTTCATCAAACCTCCCTCCTCCTATTGATCCAATGGTTTTTACAAACGGGGATGGATAAATCCATTTTCATTAATTCATTTTTCACCTTTATTATTTACCTATAATTTTTGGAATTTCATTTTAATAATTTGTTAATAATTTATTTGGAATGGAGGCTATTCATTATTTTCTTTAGTAAACAACGAATTTAGTTTTATCAATTCATTTGAAAGGGTAATCCTTAATAATTCGGCCTTCACTCTTTTAGCCTGTAAGAATTCATTGCTTGAAAGGAAATCTGCCATCACGTTGAACCAGTGATGGTTAGGATAATGAACTTCACTCGGGTTCTTATGGCCCCAAGTAGACTTCTCTTGACGAATTTGTGGTGTGTAACGTCCACATATTTTAAATCCTTCCAACTACTCATATTTTACAAGCCACTTTTTAAAATCCATTCTGGGGCACGTGACCTCGTTGCATGGTATCTTTCACACTGAAAAAAAGCACATTTCGGCTATTTCTTCTTGGACACTAATTTTTTGTTACCTAAAATGCTTCTTTCGTCAAGGGAAAGTTGCTTCTATTTTTCTTAAGAGAAGAGCCGGAAAACTCGTCTACAATGAAGTGAAGGCATTTAATTTTAGGCTTTACACGACTTAATCTCCCTAGAAGTGAGTATGGATAGTATGGGTATAATTGCAGCCTTCAGACGCTAGCTAGGACACTCCTATTGTTATGGTTGTGAACATTTTATGTGTTGGACACTACTAACTTGTTAATTACAGCATTACGAGATAGGGGAATTTTAATTCTTCAATTTACATCAAGATAATCGTAATAAGAGAAGGAAATCATGAAATAACAATGACAAGACTTTGATAGAAATTAATAATTTCTTTCACCCCTGTGAATTTAAAACAGAATTGGTCTATTGTGAAAGTGTATGTTTTAATTGTGCACCCGAACCATCAAAATTGAGAAACAGGTAGGGGTAGAGTAACATATAATAAATTTGTCGATGGATCTTTGCAAGCTGGTTTATGTGTGTGTGCCTCATTATTGAAGAACATACGCACAAATTTAATTCAACAGCATCCATGACAATCTTATTTACAATTTATATTACACCTATTCCTTCGTCTAAATTGGGTTACAAAGGCTTCATTCAATGCAACCTAACTTGAGCACAATACTAAATAAACAATCCCTAAATAAACATTAAATATCTGTGTCTCTTCTACCACTTCTTCGTATCCTCAAAATCGCTCTCATTTTTCAGAAGTTTCTTAGAACAAGTCACAAAAAGGGGTTTCTCACAAAAGTCATTATTTTCGTTAAATTTCCTCAGAGAAGTCACAAATCCGTAATAAAATGATTCTACCTTTTAAGGACGAGATCTCTTCTTTTCTGTCAGATCATTAAGGCTTTTGTGAAATAAATTATAACCATCTAAAGATCTCATTACAAACAAAAGAATTATATAAAATAAAAGAGCAGTGAGGGGCTTAGTCTAACGCGTAGAAGAGAAGAGTTTGAAGATTGAGGAGACCAGAAGCTTTTGAACATTAGATAAAACAGCACTTTTCATTTTCAAAAGATTTTTAATAAGAATTAAAAGACTCGGTTGTATTATTGATGTAAATTATAATATCGTTTTTCATTCGTCCGCCATTTCCCACAAACGCAGCGTAAAAACAAAGACGAGGCATTTTCCAAATCCCGGAATTGCTCTAATTTAGAAATTTAGCTTAAAAGACCGGTTCGGTTCCTCGTTTATTCTCTGTGGAGAACATTGAGAAAGTAAGGTAGTCCCATGGTTCAGGGAAATGTGTGGGAGATTTTGATCGTAAAATTAGAAGCTGGAGGATGCACTATAAGCGAAAGTTCTTCTCTAATGTACTCCATATGATTTAAATAAAAATATTATTTTTATTTAAATAATATTAGCACTATTTATTAACAGACCTCAAGGGCACATGGATGTATGTACATAGATATGTGAATATGTACACCCTCCCTTATTGGAACTCAGCGTGACTACCAGTACCTCCAATATGTGCGTACTTGCATGTGTGCACACTCTTCTTACTGGAACGCAGCGTGACCCTCTCTTACATGATTGTATATATATATATATATATATATATATATATATATATATATATATATATATATATATATATATTAATAACCATGGACACATGTAAACAAAACACAATAATAACAACCTGTGGAAGTATATTGATGCCTTACAAGATGCCGTAATGGTATATAATAAAAGCGAGCATAGAATGACTGGTCACACACCTTCAAAGATTATGAATGAAAATTAATAATGAAAAAACGAAGCATAGAAATGATCGTATAACATAAAAGACTGCAAATGTCTAGGTCATCGAGAATATTTAAAACGGGATATGTGTCATGATGTTCCGATCTTTACCATATCTCCATTGCTACATTTATATTGTATTCAACATCGGAGGTAAGGAAATTGAAGCAGGTTTTTATTAAGATGGGTTTCAAACGAGATCTACTGACCAAAGTCGCGTTCTCTTACTTATTCTGGTTATGACCTTACGACCTACAGAACTTTAAATATTGCCTGGAATAATGTTTGGAGGACCTTGGCAGTTATACCATTCGAAAGGAAATGCAAAACAACATAATGGTTTCAAATTTCGTTAGATTGGCCGAATAGTTACAATGTTATTACCAAAAGAAACAACACAGAACGGGGACCGACAGACGGACGAACGGATTAAAAATAGAGCTTGAACCACGTAAAAAGAAATATGTGATTGATAAAATATTATGTTCAAATTCGTTGTAAAAACAAGTACTATTTAGTAAAATGAGGAGGTTACCCACAGACATTTAACTCTTACGTAAAAGCTCGTGAAATATTAAATTTAAAAAACGAAAATAGTCTAGTTGGTTCTTATAATTAAATTATATAACTACCAGGTAATGGCTTCACCACTCTCCCCTACGGGTGGTACTTGCGCTTCGCTACTAAGATTAAAATTTAAAATCTAAAAAAAAGCAGCCATGGTAAAATTTTTATAAATTTTCTGAACTTCGCCAATTATAATAACTTTAAAAAGGAACTCTAAACTAAATTTCCCCCATTTCAAAATATCACGTTGCTAAAATATAGAGTTATAGAACAGGAAGATATATGAAAATAAATTTTCTGAACTTGACCATTTGTAATTCTTTGGGTTTTGAAAAATTCACAAAATTTTGATACTTTTCTTTATTTCTGAACTTCACCATTTTATTTTTGATATTATAAAGTAATTATTAAAAAAAACTTTAATAAAAAAACATAAGTCATAACCAAACTAAGATGAAAGTATTATTCAAATACCCCCCAAAATCCCCTTCTTAAATTATAGTTAGTGATGATGACGAGTGACAGATCCATCACAGTAAATAGATTTAGCCTGATACAGCTTAGAGGTTATATTTGTAATTTAAAAATTAAAATATGTATTCACTATATATCGTGACATAAATTAAGAATATACGAGGAGCGGTCAATAAATTTTGCAATTCGGATATGAGGAAAAGTGTTCTATTATTTTTCAATATAACTACCCTCGACTTCAACGCACTTGCGCCACTTGTCCCTGAGGCTTCGAATTCTCGACAACCAGAAATCTCCCGACTGCTGTTCAATCCACTCCTGGACGGCGAGCTAGACATCTTCATCGTCCCCAAACCGGCGTCCACGCAGTGAAGCCTTGAGCTGGTGGAATAAAAAGTAGTCGCTAGGGGCCAGATCTGGACTGCTGTAGGGAGGATGGTTGAGCTCCTCGAATCCGCACTCCGCAGGGCAGCTTGAGCAACTCTGGCCTTGTGGAGTTTGACGACGTCGAAGGTCGATCATGTGGTGTGAGGTTTCTAGGGACCCAACGGACAGAGACCTTGGTCATGGCCAAATTGTCGTGGATGATGTTGATAACACTTCCATGTGACATTCCAAGTTCTCGCTCGATTTCTTCGACCTACGCCCGTCGATTTTCGAGGCTCATCCTCTCCACACGGGCCACATTGTCCTCGTCGGTCACGTCTGATGGGCTTTCTGGCTGGGGGTCATCTTCAAGGGACTCACGACCATGGCGGAACTCCCTATTTTAGCGATCAATGGTTGCTGGTTGCATAAGAAGGGGCAGTGTCGGTGTACACTGCAACTATGCGTTCATGGATCTCTTTTGCATTCTTACCTTCCTTGGTCAAAATTTGATCACTGCGCGGTGCTCAACCTTCTCTATTGTTGAAAAAATTGTGACTGACCATCTGCAATCAGCTACTGCTTCTTAAATAGAAGAGGCAGGAGCGTGCGGCTGCAGGTCCTGACTTGTCATAACTTGTCCTAACACCCCCACAAACAGCCATCACCCTCTCTCTGTTTTGCTCAACCGATTCGCAAAACTTATCGAGATCCAAAGTTCTGCAGAGACGGCAAAAATCTGATAAAGGCCATAAATTAAAAAATTAAGCTACAACACAGGTCGCAATATTTTTTTTGTAATTTACTCACAATTATTGGATCAGAGGTGGCAAAGTCTATGTTTTACATGTTATCTCACAATCACAGCTCAAGGATGTAAAAAGAAAATTAATTCATTCATCAGAATGGTTTTCAAAGAGGTAACAGGAATAGGCTGAATTACAATCCACGATATGCTCACCTTAATGTATACAGTATATATATATATATATATATATATATATATATATATATATATATATATATATATATATATATATATATATATATATATATATATATATATTGTTCTAAGCATATAAATGCATATTTAGAGTCGTAGCAAAATCTAAAGCTAATATATATATAATTTTATTTTTCATTCATTATTTATATTTACGTGATATGAATAATTATTTCAATAGTTAAATTATTGCAGGTTTATTAAAAAAATCAGCATTTCAAAAACGTTAAGGAAAAACTACCTTCTTCCCTGAATCCAAAATTGAGCTCTCGTTTTGTTGGTTTAGGAGGTGAGTTTCAGTTTCTGGAGCTTTGCTCTACCATCAAAAGGGTAAAATGATGACAAATGTGGGTTTAATCAATAATGTTTAATTATAATCTATTTTGTGATAGCTTTTTTTTATAAAAATAAAGGTTTGAATCTTTTTCAATTCCAAAAATGGTTCTTTCCAAAGAAAAGCGTGAAACCATTGTTGCTCTACACTGAAATGGCCTGAAATGAGACCAGATGTTTTCTAAGGGTATTCCTTTAAGGAGCTCAATTATAGGATCATTAATGACTTAAAAAGAATGATTAAACTCATGTGAAAAGTCTTCTTAATACCCAAGAGCTTTAAAAAAACGTGAAAATGACATTCTGGTAAGGTTTCAGCTTAAAGCTCCGGTTGCCTACAGGGCCAAGTTTGCTCACGATCGGAAAGAACCATGTGTGGATACATCCGCTCGCACAGTGAGATGAGAAGTGGTGGGAAGAGACATCATATCACCTAGAAGCACCTGATGGATAAGCTTGACTTTTATTAGTAAATATAAAGAATGGACTTTTCAAGAATGCTGCAAAGGGACATTTTATGATGAAGCTTCCTTCCGCTTGTTTGGACCTTCTGGAAAATCTCTCATTAGGATGAGAAAGAAAGAGTTCTTTTACGAGTCCTGTGTTGTGCCCACGATTAAAGTATCAGCACAACCTCTATTTTAGGGGCGGTTGCTCCTTTAGGGGAACTGAAATACTAACAATTTAGCTCAAGAAGACTGCCAAGAGAACAAACTGGTACCAAAACATGCTTCATCAGTAACATTTTCCAAATCTTTACGACCAAATTGGTGATGATAACTGCATTTTCATTATGATTGCGCGCATTGTCACAAAGCAAAAGTTATTCGCTGAAAAATACTTCGAACCTTTTGAACATTGCCCCAGGAATTCGCCAGGTTTAAATCCAATAGAGAATTTATGAGCGATAACACTGTGTAACACGATTTTTGTTGTGTAGTAACAACTGTTATTTTCTATTTCCTTGTGTCTAGAATACATGAAAATCACTGTTATTTATTTCAAACTTTGCTTTTGTGTTCCAGATAATGATATTTATATGAAATTTACCTATTCTCTCTGGAAGGAAGTATCGAATTTGAACTTACATTTGCATAAGTGAGACAATTAAAATATTAAAAATGACTAGTTTTCCGTGATTTAAGCTTATACTGTAAACTACTTTCATAAATAAGCACCCAAATATAGTCTCACATCAGATTTTCATTATACAATCCCTGATAGCGGCGTTCAAAGTCCAGTAGATCCTAGTGAAAGCGCTCGCCATGCTCCTTGGAGTACACTCTTATGTTCTCCTTAAATTTATGGAGATGGGTGTCAAGAGTATGGACTTTCAGGGACATCCTGCGACTATCTTGCCGTAGTTTCTCATCAAGTTCTTAACAGGTTCTACATAGCTTTCGACTTTGTAATTACCTAGGAAGCCTAGAACCACTGCGATAAAGCTGTCTCACTCTACTTTTTCCGTCCTAGTGAGATTCTCGAGAAACTCCTTGTACTCCATGATCTTTTTTATTTGTGGCTTCCACCTTTGCAGCAGATAGCTCAGGAAAGAAATCTTGGAGATACTTGAAAGCTGCAGACTCCTTATCTAGAGCTCTCACTTATTGTTTTATAAAGCCAAATTTTAAGTGCAGAGGAGGGAACAGTACTTTTCCAGGGTCCAATAAAGGCTCCCATTTGGCGTTGTTTCTCCCCACACTAAACTCGGTCCGTTGTGGACAATCTCGCCGATGGTAGTGTACCGCGGTGTCCCTGCTGTCCCAAAGGCAAAGATAACAAAGAAACTTGGTAAAGTTGCCTTAGAGCCCATCAAGAAGGTTACCATTTTGATGTGTCCGATAACTTCCCAACCGTACACTTCATATTTCAATGCATCTAGCAAGATTTTATCACTGCTGTATTCCTCTTTGAGATGGACCGAGTGAGGAAGGGAAAGAGATGCATAGATGTTCCCACTATGAAGCAGCACTGCTTTGAGGCTCCTGGAAGAGTTGTCAATGAAGAGGCGCCACTCGTTGTGGTTACAGGCGGTTCCGATTGCCTCAAACAGACCGGTCACAGTGTGACCAAATCAAAGCTCATCTTGACGTGTAAATAAGCTTGAAAATGACTGGTGACGCTTTCTCTGACCTTTTATTCGGACCCTGTTATCTAAAAAATCCCACTGCTTAAGTCTCAAAGTTAAAAAAACAGCATTAGACTTTGTGAGACCAAGATATAAGGTCGTTGGCAACTTTTTGGTTGGGGTAGTATGAGTTTCTATCCTTAGTTGCACCTCTGTAATCTGGATCAATGAATTCATCCTCTTCTGAACTGCTTTTTCTTTTTAAAATCGGCTGCTCTCTTTTTGCAAGATTGGGTACAGAGAGCTCAGAACTGTGAGACACTGGCGCAATAGATGACTGAAGGTCTGGATACATGATACCAGGCGCATTTTTGCCTTCTCGACGTTTGGAAAGGTTCACAATGCAGAAAAACAATTGCTTGAATGGTCAGTTGGTTCCCTCTAGATTCGTGGGATTTCGAAATTCATAGCTCTCTTTTCTCCTTTGTACCATCCTGTAATAAACAAAATGAAAGTATAAGTATAAATATCCAGATACTTTTCACTTAATGTTATTAGAAATGTTAAAAAAACTAAAGATTCCAGTATCCAAATAAACAAAACACATTGTATTATATATATATATAACCTTCCAGAGTTCTTTTAAAGAGCTCCGAGGTGAAATAAGGTGCCCAAGGTTTGCCTTGATCTCCTCCCTGCATGCAGAAATATGCCTTGTAGGCCTTACACATTTGAGTAGATCACTCTACAGAGTACTTTTTTGCTCTTGTCTTAATAAATTCGCCGCACGCATAGAAAAATGCGTCTGTCATATGCTTACAACCTCTTGATGCCAAGTGTGACGAATGCTTCTATCAATGACGAGTGACGACTTCTGCGCTGTGACGAATGCTCCTATTAATGACGAGTGACGAAGTCTATGCTGTGACAGCTATAGTTAAACTGATCTGTTGAGTAACATTCTTTGTATTTATACACTCATTACGTTGCCAGAATGTTCTAGAAATTCTTCAAACATATACAAAATTCTCGAAAGTTCTAGAAAGCTCTACAGTTTATTTTTCACCAAATTAATGCTGAATCTATATGGAATGTAAGAGAACTGCCATGGGTGTCCAGGTCGCAAAAAAAACAAAATATAAGCGAAATAATAGCTATTACTACTGTATTACTCTTTCTTTAACTTTTCAAATACAATATATTATGTTTATACCATAACTGAAAAAAAACAACCGTTGAAAATTTCGAATTTTTTTTTACTATTCGGATCAAAATTATGTTATTTACCATAAATTAGCTAATTTACAAATTTAATATCCTAGCCACCTAAACAAAGTTTGGGGGATTAAAATCGACTTTTTTTTATTTAATAGAGCCACAAACAATTGGGAAATAGCACTTTTAACACTAGGAAAAGACAAAAGGGAAATTTTGTTACACAGTATAATCAAACTGGCGCTTGATAAACGAAAGCCATTCAATTGTGAGCAGTTGCGGGTCTCATTGAACAACAACTGAGCAAATTCAGTCAAGATATTATCACAAATTTGGTCTCTAGCAGCCAAATCGAATTGAAGTAGTCCTGAAGAACAATAGAAATCATTGTAAATATTAAGTGCGCGTATCAATTGACTGTATTTATTATTAAAATGTGTTTTGGCTCTAAATTCTTTTATATTTCCCTTCCAAATTATGCAACGTTTGATCAGTTCTATTAATTTCCTCATATTAAAAAAAATAAAATAGTCTCAAAACTATTGCCCATTACTGTAGGTAGCAACCGTTGCTTCCGTGGAGTCAAGATTGTGTTATCATTTAGGCGTCAGCAATAAAACTGGCAAACCTCTGAACTGTAAAGAACCACCAACCATCATGTATCACATCATAGAATGTAAAATCGATATTAGAGCCGATAATTCTATAATCCCATCTCAACCCATTGCAACCATGTCATTTCCCTCCGAATTTTATAATCAATATATATTAAGATGTTAAAGGCTTCCCTCAAAGACAATTCCGTTGCTCTTCCGTTCGTCTTAAATTAACGCCCCTCCCACTGTATCCTCCAACCACATTTCTTTCTTGCTTCCTCTCCATCCATTCGAATTACTCCCTTAGTTCAACTTGGTAAACGTCTCCGCTGTAATTCCGACTCCATTCTTTTCCCTCAAAATTATGCATCTGGTACCGTTCATTCAATTAAGCTATTGCTTACAAATATAATCTTTAAGCATTTAATTAATAATATAATATGTTGACGTTCGTTTATAATTTGCCTTAATGTTAATACCAATATATTTTCATTCTTGTATATTTATTAACAATTGATTAGTTTTGTCAGATCCGAGAGTTATGATTACCCTTCTATCTCTGTTCCTTGGGTTTATCCTCAATATATATATATATATATATATATATATATATATATATATATATATATAAGTGTGTGTGTGTTTATTGTGTGCGCATACAAGCTTATTTGGTTTGGGGGATAGGTGCGGTGTTGGTTTATATATGCGCGTATGTACACATTTGGGGAGAGGGGGTAACGCTACGTTCCAATAAAAAGGGTGGGAAGTGTCCACATGAACGTAGGTATATTTGGATGTACGTTAATGTGCACTTGAATTACGCTGATCAATACAACTAATATTGGTGCATAATAAATATATGACTGACTTGACAAGTTTTTTATGATGCTGAATCAAGATTTATTCAACATCACATGTGAAAAATATTTGCTTCAATGATCCTTAAATTACTCTTACCAAAATGCCTAACTTGATTGGGACCTAAGGACCATCTTGGTAGTACATGAATGCCCCTGCAACCATCTTCTGTTATACTGACTATATACACATGCGACTGAGATGTGAGCTTCGTAGTTTCCAGTATTTAACTCACCACTTTTTGCTAATTTATTGAAGAAAATTAATTGGGTTATACTCATACTTTGAAGATCCATTTTTCTGCACTTAGAAAATCAGAGTACATTCAGTATCGATTCTTAGGGGTTCTCGGCACGATCTAAGTTTTTGTTAAACATGCAGTAGGTAGCAAGAAAAAACCCTGAAATTAAAATTCCATTTTACCAGGTACTTTTAAAAGTTTTTTTAATATATTAATGGTTCATTTAAGTTTCTTTAATTGAAAGAGCAGTTGACTCATCGATTTCCTATAAATCAGTCATCTGGTTTGTTTTCCCTTCAGTTATGAAGGCCTGCGAGACCTTTTGATTTGATCTGAAAACTATCAGCGCATACTTTATAAAAACCTGAAGCAATCGGCAGTGAAACTGGGACTTGAAAGCCATTCAAACTTTTAACAAGACAACGATCCTAAGTATGCTAGCAAATCTAGTCAGAAATACCTACCAGAACACCACAATATTCTATTCAAGTAGCCTTTTGATAGCCCCGTTTTAAAATCCATCGAGCTTCTGTAAAAAGAGCGGAAGAAGTGAGTGCACAAGAGAGGCCCTCGCAATATTGTTGCATTGAAAAGGTTTGTTGAAGTAGAGTGGAATAAAATCCATCACAAACGTGCACGGATCTCGTACATTCCTAGGGAAGAAGCCTTACCGATGTTATTTATGCTAAATGGGGGTCTATCCCAGATGTTAATTTCCAATAGATTTTACCCTTTCGTTTTGATATGTAGTCACAACGGAGTAGGAAGCTTATATAATACCTCTAAATTATGCAATTGAAGTTTAATCCAGAAAATATTTTAAAATTAGGAATCATATATGTGGGTGTTGCCAATATTTATGCATGCTGCTGTAAATATTTAGGAATAATATGATAATTCTAAAATGTTTGATTATATATCTTAAATATATCAATTTCGTTGGGGTAGAGGGTTATAATTTTAGCCAAGGGTATATACAACTTCTACTTATTTTAACCTTTCAATTCTCCTCACTTTCAATACCCGCATATTTTCGACATTTTCCTTCACGTGTTTCGCTAAAAGAAATCATTAACTCCTGATTAGTTTATGGCGCTCAGATAATTCTCTCATCATATTTTCAAAGTTTGGGTTGTTAAAACAATTTCGAGTCAATGAAATGAAACACCAATTCTCGAGGAAATTGGCTTCCTATCAGGTAAAATAAACAATGATGTTAATTAATATCAGATCAAATCAAAAGGTTTCGCAAGGCTTCCTAACTGAAGGGAAAACAAACCAGATGACTCATTCTATTTTATAAGAAATCGATGAGTCAAATGCTCTTTCAATTAGAGAAACTTAACTGAACCATTAATATATTAAAAACCCCCGAAACTTTTAAAAGTACCTGGTCAAAGAGAATTTTAATTTCAGGGATTTATTTTGCTACCTACTGCATCTTTAACAAACAGTTAGATGGTGGCCAGATTCCCCAAGAATCGATATCAAATGGACTCCGATTTTCTAAGTGCAGAAAATTACTTTTAATTCACCAATGCCAGCAGCATTGAAGGTCCCCCCTCCCCCAAATAATCGAAACTTTTTTAAGAGGTCTCAGCCAGATCTAAACGTTTACTTCTTCAATTATATCTAAATTAGTTTGTTATCGCCCAGCTGCTCTTTAGAGAACACAAAACGGCGCTTTTTAACAGCTTTCTTCGATATCGAATTCCTTCTTGGGACATGTTCATGAAATCATTCACTATGTAAATGACAAATAATTCATTAAGCGTGTGCAAGATTGTTTATGTCTTCATCATAGATCAAATATCTCTCAAACTGTTTCTTTGCTCGATCTTCAAGCGGACGATTTTCTCTGATCCAAATGGATGTAAACTTAAAAATTTCTCAATACATACAGGAAAGTCCTTTCTATTTAATAATATGGTCACTTGCAGATTCTACATGCCCAGGGATTTAACCATTGCGCTCTTTGGAATATTTCCTAGGCAAAGTTGTGATAACAATTTACAGCTCTCACACTTAAATTAGCATCTGACATATCCATCTCGAACGTTCGAATTTAGAATCGTTTCGAAATATTTTTAAAATTTCCCGAATGTCGGTTTATGTGAATAAACCACGTATTCACGTTTAGAAAAATAGCATTTATTTAATATAATGTCCTGTTCTAAATGATTTAAATACACCATGAAAGGAATAGAATGTTCCTGCTACAATAACTCCTAATCTCATCGTGGTTCTTTATAAAGGGCTAATGGATAAATAAAGGCACATGAACAGATTCAAATTTAAGGAATATACAAACTATGCACTGCATTAGACTTCCCGTCTGAGGTTGGCAATACATATGCACCAGTGTATGATAATAATGTGTATTTTGCTAATATGTTTAAATTACTAAGCATTTTACTCAAAGGTATCTAATTAATATAATGGTACTTTCTAAAATGAGAATTTATACAATATTTCTTAGCTTTCAACTTATAATTTAAGTTTTGTGTAGTTACTATTCTTCTAAATAACTAATAAGACTAAAACTAAAGAACTTAAATGAGTACAGAGAGTACAAACGAAAATACTTTATAGTCAAGGGTTGGCACAAATATAAATTGCTAAAAAATAAGCCGTTCAAGATAGGTTGTCCAAACCACCCTCAAACGATATTAAGAGACCAAAAGCTTTGTATCAAAGAGGCGAAGTGGGAGAAGACGTCTTTTAACACCTGGAGAAAACATCTCCCATTCGAGCTTCACTACACAAAGGGAGAAAAACATATTCTGAACTTGCAGTGGTACTTCAAGTTAAATATATTACACTTTCACTCTTTTTCCCTCTCTCTTTTTCTAGTTCCTTCTGTTTCACTCTCTCTCTCTCTCTCCTCTCTCTTACACTCTTTACTTTATATTTCCCTTTTCCACTCTCTCTCTTTCCGTTTTCTCTCACAGTTTCCATTTCTCTATTCCCCCTCCTTCTCCCACTCCCTATCTTTCTATCCCCTCTTCTCCTCTCCCCCTCTCTCTCCCATCTCCTCCCCCTCTCTCTCTCCCTCGCCCTACCATTCCGTCTCATTCAGCTTCCCTTTCACTCACCATCGCCCTTTTCCTTTCTCTCTCTCTCTTTCTCTCTCTCTCTCTCTCTCTCTCTCTCTCTATATATATATATATATATATATATATATATATATATATATATATATATATATTTAAACTTGGCACACGCTCTGACTGCATAATAATATATACTCTTACTGGAAAATTTACGAGTGTGTGTGTTTATGGCAGCGGAAGTTGTGTTGTGTAGACTTGGATTCTTTCGCTTCTGCTCAAAGTAAAAGTAGCAAAAACTTGGAAAAGATCCAAAAGGAAGAATCCAAAATGGTGGATCCCAAACGAATGATCCTAAAAGGATGATTGCTGCGTTTCATTTTTTGGATGAAAATGACGACCGGAAAAGGGAAGAAAAGGTGCAGCGAAGTACAAGATTGTTTCAAAAAGATAGTAGTATATAAATATTTAATATATAATAAATTATATAAACTTTAAAGTAGAGCAAATTTCTATCTTAAAATGGACATGTACGCAAAAAAGCTTTTAAAGAAGTTTGGATCTATGAGCAAAGATAGCTAAGAAGGAAGTTCTAACATCATGATCTTGGATGACCTCAGACTTAACAAGGTGTTACACTCCACGATTTTAGTTTTGCCCAAGATTAACCTCTTTATAAATTAACCATTTAAAATCGAGCATCCAACCCTACTGCTCCCAAATCCTGCCTCTCCTCAAATCTATGTGAGGCGAAGCTTTTATTAATAGAGCTAGAGTTGAATGTACAATTTAATCTGCGGATATTAGAGCATATGACATCCGGTCCAAAATCCACCGAATTGAAACTTACCGCAATTGATGTGATTATCTTCCCCTCATACTATTTTAATTATTTAATTCATGTTAAACGACCTAATGGTAGCAATTCATCAGTGATCGGATGCGATAATTTTAGATTAGATGGGTCATAGAATATGTATTTCTCATATATGATCTTCTAGGTTTCCATGATTTTTGCTATGGACGCCAGCCTCGAAATTTTTCCAAACGACTGGGACCGTCTCTTACGGGCCTTCCCGTACAACACAGGAAACCTCCGGCCGAGTCTCCGTCTGCCCCTACTAGAGCCAGAGAGTTTGAAGCAATTCCTCATATGTTTCGCATAAGAGATTCTTGCTATCTTTTTCTGTAAACCTCACTAGTATTTTCCCATTGAAACGCAATTCTTCTACAGGCTTAGGAGACGCCATACTCACTCAATGATGGGAGGAATAAAACCCGCTTTTCTATATCAGATAAGATAAAAAAAAATGATTTCAAACGATTCAATTCAGAGGTCATCCCTTGCTGGTAATTCTTTTTTGAAATAATGCAAAAAATCGAATCTCTTTCCTTGCGACCTTCCAGAGTAACGAGTATTCATTCATCTTCCTTCAAATACAATGCAAGAAGTCAATGTCCTTCGTGGCTTCGGAGGTGAATCAAAGAAAAAGCTGGTGAGTCATATTGCCATAGAGTTTAGTGTCAGTAGAAAAACTGCAGGGCCTATTGCCATACAGTTTAGTGCCAGTAGTAGGGACAGCCATGGGGGTCGCAAGAGGTGTGCCATTTTCGTCACAATCGTAATATATTTATAAGTAGTAAATATTTAAATGGAGTAAATTATTATAACTTTTATTCGTGAACTCCCAACTTCTTTCTTGGTTACCTATTTGTATATTTAAATATCTATCAGTCTATCAGTTTGATCGTCTATCTTACCCTCCACATACTTTTCATTGGCCTTTCCTTCCCATAGCATCAAAAGACCAGGATCTGACTGATGAGACATTTAATCGTGTATTGATAGAATCAAATCAATTTTAGCCTTTGGGGAATCAAGTGTAAATGTTTAGCGATCGAATACTAAATTAGTCGTTCCCGGGATCAAAAGAAAGTAGCTCGTTGCACCTCCCTTTTCCAAAGACGAGTAAAGTGGCGTGAGAGGGGTTGAAATATCATGTGTAAGGTGGAGTGGATGAGTATTTGACAGAGAGTTGACCTGAAAGAAGGACAAGTCGATGGTATGTTTAAAAAAAAGTGTAGATTAAAGGGATTTAGAAAGGATCAGGTTGGGGCTGCTTCTGTCTATCGAAGAAATCAGATAGACGAATACTACAGCAACTACAGCTACATCTTCCCGCGGATGATTCTGACTAGACTGGACGAGTTGTTACATAGAATAGTCCCCCAAATGGCCGTTTATGAACCCTGTCTACAGGAGATGCTACAGCACCTAGCGCTGCATGTGCCATTGCTACCTCAGATAGCGCTGAGTTAGCCTGTGATCGAAGCCTGGCCCAAGCTAGTGATATAACAGATAGCTGTGCATCAGCCTGTGATCGAAGTCTGGAGATAGCTAGCGCTACAGAAGATAGTTCTGCCTCTGCCTGTGATCCAAGCCTGGTCCTAGCTAGTGCTACAGAAAATAGCGCTGCATCAACCTGTGATCCAAGCCTTGGCATAGCAAGTGATACAAAAGATAGCGCTATATCAATCTGTGATCAAAGGCTGGCCTAGCTATGGCTACAGAAGATAGCACTGCATTAACCTGTAATCAAAGCCTGGCCCAAGCTAGAGCTTCAACAGATAGCTCTGCATCAGCCTGTGATCGAATCCTGGCCCTACCTATTGTTACAAAAGATAGCGCTGCATCAGCCTTTGTTCGAAGCCTAGGCTTAGCTAGTGCTACAAACGATAGCGCTGTATAACCTTGCGATTGAAACCTGGCCCTTACTTTTGTTACAACACATAGCGCTGCATCAGCTTGTAATCGAAGACTGGTCCTAGTCAGTGCTTCCTCAGATAGTTCTGATTCAGCCTCTAATGTAAGTCTGGCCCAAGCATGTACTAAAACAGATACGAGTAGCTCTGCGTCAGCCTGTGATGGAAGCCTGTCCCTAGCTATTGCTATAGAAGATAGCGCTGCATCATCCTGTGATCGACGCCTGGCCCAAACTAGCGCTATAACAGATAGCGCTGCATCAGTTTGCGATCGAAGTCTGGGCCTAGCTAGTGATACAACAGATAGCTCTCCATCAGCCTGTCATCGAAGCTTGGGCCTAGCTAGTGCTACAACAGATAGCTCTGCATCAGCTTGTGATCGAAACCTGGCCCAAGGACAGGCGAGCCGCTACGTTCAATGACTGCGTGGAGAAAGCAGATTTGCACGCTTCCAACCATAAACTATATCTGGGTGAGTTTAAAAAGAACCAGCCCTTGTCTCTAAAGAAAGGGGGTTATCTCCAGAAACCCCAACAAAAAAACCCTCCTAAATTTGTCAAGACCTCCGGACACCCCAGAAATCCCGTGACGTGTTTTAATTGTGGCACCCCAGGTCACATTAGCTTCCATTGTCCCAGAACTCGAGGCTTAGGTCGTCCTCGAGTCAGCAAGTGCACAAGATCAACGCATCTTTTCCCCAAGGACAACTTCCCGTTTCAGCGTCTCCTTCATCCAAATTGAATTCCCCTGACCAACAGGTAAACTTTGTATTTAATAAGAGTTCTCCCGAAGAACTAAATTTTGAGACTGGAAGACTGGATCCGTAAATGGTCGCCGAGTCTCAACATTGGTATGAGATACGGGGTGCACCTGTATCGAAGTATGAGATAAATTGATTCCCCCAGTCGGCCCGCAGCACAAGAGGTTCGCGGTCGTCCAGGATTTCCTGGGTAGATCAAGCAAGTTCCCCGTCGTCAGATAACACATCCAGTGTCATTATTTCATTGGCTGGACCAAGGGAGTGGCAGCGCCTATTAAATTTTGTTCAGTCTTAATAGGCTAGATCACGCAGCTCTCCCTCAAATCTGGTAGGTTAGTCCGTAGTTACAAGGATTAAAGCAACTAAGAGGTCTGCGGCCCCGACCACTTCATCACCCTGAATACAAAGAGTTTAATTCTCAAGCTTTCGCTACTACCCCGAAGGACTGTCCAACTTTCCCACCCCTGTGGGAGAAGTCAGCGAAAAATGATATAAAATCTGTTCGCGGCAACAAACGAATAAGTACGTGGGGGAGAATTCACTACTATTCCGGACGACGGCTGAAGTAACCCCCCCCCGCCCGTTGGATAAAGTCTTCTGCATTTCCCGGTGTTACGCCCAACGGGTATTAAAAATCGCACATGATGGATTATTAGATGGACATTTCAGTCACAACAAAACCTCTCTAAGTATTTTTAAATACTTCTTTTGGCCAAGCGCCGCTAAAGAGATCGCCGTATACTGTCAGTCATGCGAACTGTTCCAGAAGGCCACCGCTAAAGGCCAGGTACCGCCAGTCCCCCTACAGAAAACCGCCATCATTTCCGAACCCTTCTTCAGAGCGGCCACCGCTCAAGGCCCAGTACCGCCGGTCCCCCTACAGAAAACCGCCATCATTTCCGAACCCTTCTTCAGAGTGGCCACCGCTAAAGGCCCGGTACCGCCGGTCCCCCTACTGAAAACCGCCATCATTTCCGAACCCTTCTTCGGAGCGGCTATATACTTAGTGGGTCCCCGCCATCCCCCGGCTAGTGAAGGGCACTCTTATATCCTCACTTTAGTAGACTGCGCCACTCATTTCCCTGAGGAAGTTACCCTCGGGACAATTGTCAGTATTTCCTATACAGAAGCTCTTATTTCCATTTTTCCCGAATCGGCATCCCTAAAGAAATCCTCTCAGATCGAGGCTATCAGGTGACATCGGAACTGATGGAATACGTGGGGAAGTTACTACTCATCAAACCCCTCTTTACAACCCATTTTAACCCATCCGCAAACGGGATGTGGAAAAATTAAATAGTACCCTAAAGGCAGTGTCAAGAAATCTCTGTCAGTCTCAGCCTTGAGAAGGGCATCGGTACCTACCATTCGCCCTCTTCGCGTGCCGAGAGATCCCTCACCGAACTCTGGGTTGTGTCCCCATCGAAGTGTTGTACAGACGTAACGTCCGAGGACCTATGAGCATCCTTAAAGAGCCCTTTCCCTTCACTAATCTCCAATTAAACCCCCACCTTGGCCCGCTCATAGATTCACAAGTGTCCTTCGAATACCCAATCTCCAAAAGAAGTTTGTAATCCGAACCGATGACTGTGACAAAGGAAGTGGTAGTGTCCGGGTACAAAATAAAGGCGGATGATACCTTTGTTCTCATAACTTATGCAACTATAAAACAGGCAGCGCTAGCTGCCTGTTTTATTTATTTATATGTAAAAGGAAAAGTGTTTAACGTGGAATTCAAGCACCGGCCTCTGGCATATTTGTGTAACTGCAAAAGTCAGAACGGCAGACTCATTCGATGGAGTCTCTTGTGCATCGAGTACCAATTTAAGATAAACTATTTAAAAGGCTCCTATAAGTATACAGCCGATAACTTGAGTCTAAACCCCACAGAAGGCTAATTAAACTCCTGTTAGTCTTAAAACATTTTTTTGTGTATATATTTAAGGTGTTAATTTTTTATTTGTGTAAGGAATTAACTGCCTATGTACAGCTTAATAGTCAGTTTATTTTTCTTGTTCTTTGTTGTAATCAATGTTTTTTGGGGGGGTTAAATTGAAGTTAAGGCTCAGTTTAGTAGGAGGGTTGACCACGGTGTTTTCACACTAACGGTCGGACTTGGAATTGCATTCGAAGACATGTATTTTTTTTGTCTTGTCGTTTATGTTTTTAGGAGTAGGGCACTGGAGTTCGCCCCCGCCCCCCATTACCTTCTTTAGAAGGGAGGAAATGTGGGGAAATCAATATCGCTAGGACAAACAGACGGTAGTTTAGTTACACAGTGTCAACATTTACGTGGCATATGGGCAAATACTTTAACCCTCACCTCTCCCCTTTTGCCCTGCTGGCACAACAATTCTTGATATCGCTCACAAGGAAAGTTTATAATCAGGAGATTTCGTAGCCCGTTAGTATAAACAAAGGATGGTGGGAGAGGCTTTAGAATAAAAATCTATGAACAAGGTCACTGTCCTCTCTTATTGTTTAAGTATAATTTTCGCCAAATAGACGAAATTTCAGTTTCTGCAACGTAAACCATAAGAGACCCGAAGAAATAAGGGTCACAACATTGAAAAGTGATGCCCTAGGAGAGAGGCTTAAAGGTGAGCACTCTTCTTGCCTCATCTCACCCCCATCTGGAGAAAAGATGGAAAATCGAGTTAGCGATCGAGAAAAGACGAGTACCGGAGTCAATACGGGAATTAAGAAAAAGTGGAACCGAGCGAGATTTTTCTTCCCGGGGCGGTTCCTTTTGGTCACATCGAAGAGTAGACCATCGTTATAGAGAATCACTCTCATACCCCTCTTGTAGGAGAACCGCTCTATCTCATTTTTCGAAAAGAACCAGAGATATCCCTCGCCATTGAAGAATACCAAAGTGAAGTTCCACTTGAGGAAGGATTCACCTCTTGGTCGTCTCATCATCGAGAAGCCCCACGAGTGTAACCCAAGGACTGAAATATTCATACATCCACTGTCACCTCGCTTATATCGCCAAGTCAAGAAACATCGCCACACGCGCCTCACCTAACTCGAAGTCAGCTGTTATTATCCTTCGATCAGCGAGACGAACAGTTGTGCGTCCGATTTAGCCTCACGTCCACGACAACTCCAGCTAAGCCATTGATTCAGCCCATCAACGAGGTTCTCGTTCAAGCTTATCCCCACGCCAGACTCTCAGTTAGTTTAAAGGTAAAAGGAATCCAACTTATTTAATATTCCTTAGTTAATATTCCGTACTAAAGTGAATTTTTACGTCAACCATCGCGTAGTACTCATTGGTAGTAGTAATTTTATTTAGATCCTCTTATTATAGCCTTAGTATACTTAAAGTTTCATTCGTTCATTTCTTTATGTAATTAAAAGTATATTTTTGTCCTAGTTGTTTAACTAAATCCTTGAAACGCTGCATATGGCTATAGATATATATTATTACGAATCCTCCCTGTTAAAGAATCAAATTAAAAGATAAATAAAGAATATAGCACTTTTAGAGAAAAACGAACGGAGTTATTCATGTACGGAACAAACGTACATACATACTCGGCCGTATACCAGGACAATCGGCTTTCCTGAACTAGTTATTCTGAATAACTGAGTCTTTAAAATGCTTAAAACATTATGGGTTTGCTAGCATGATGATTGGTGGTAGGCGATTCGCTTTTAGAAGCGAATTAACTACTTGATTGTAGCAGCCTGGTTGTACGGCGTTTGATACCTTGGAGTGCGTGATGGATATTAATATGCGAGCAATGAGGTCATTCATAATGCGTACATCCGAGGGGGATGCCCTCGTTTGTTGCATTTTTTGCTCTTATTTGTGATGCTTGCGTACGTAGTTTGTTTCACCACTTTTTCTTCTTCCTTTTTTTTTAATTAGTTCTTTCCGTTCTGGGCAGTTTAAGGCCATAGTTCTATGGTCGTCTTTAGAGTTTAAGCACCTTTTATTTAATCGTTAACCGGCTAGGGCGCATTCACTGCACCACACTTTTTTCGGCGCATGTCGCAGTCGTGTGTTGCTCCAGCTTGTAGCATACAAAGCACAATTGGATTTTGTGGAAGATCTCTTGTTCGCTATTCCCTTCTGGTATCCTCATGCTGAATACAAGGATTCCTTCTGTCGTCGCCTTTTTTGCCATCTGTGTAGAGGCAAAAATCACTTTGAACATGTGTGTGTGTGTGTGTGTTCCAAAATTTGATTACCTTGCAAACTTTTATCCGGGGATGTTGGTTCTCAATTTTCTATTTGATCTCATCTGCCGTGTGTCCTCCGACCCAACTCTCTACTTTGCGGCAGATATCGCTTCTGTTAGCTGCCACTTGCGGGTGGTCTTCGCTTCTAAATTGATCGTCCTAAGGAGACTCGCTCCTTCTTCAGACAGGAGCTTGTCTAGATCTCGGGTCTCCGCACACATGGCGATGAATCCATTTGGTACTTCTACTAATTTCACCAATGCGACCTTCAGTTGTGATTATTAAGTTTCGCAGAGCTTGCTCTTCTCGGGCAAGCTCTACCCCTGGATGGTCCTCAAGGGGAACCTCTTATTGAGAGTCCACATGTTCTCCTTATGTCTTTTTCCTCTTCTCTCTTGATTTGTTTTTCTTTCTGCAAGTACATTTGTAATTATTGTGTTTTGGGTATGATGGAAGAAAGGAAGTGGTAAGATGGTATAGGCGGTAATTGTTTGCGTCGGTGACTTTGAAAATTTTGAGATGAGCCCTCCTGTCTATTTTCCAGTTGGTTTCCCGCTCAGATGCTGCCAAGCTGATGGGTGATGATGGAGGCATGGGATGGATCCTGAACGGGAACCTCAGAAGGGATGACTTATGGTGGACTTGATGAAAGTAGAGGACGAATCAACTGCCACTACCTTTTTGCCACCTCCTTTTGGCTACTTACGCCATAACCGCTTTCAACTACATAGAGACGGGGGTTACTCCCCTCTATAATTCTGGCTGGTCCCTCGGATGTGAAGATTACTCCTCCACCCGAAGGCTCCAGTTAAGTCGCTCTTTGGGGAAAGTTTCTGACTCATGCTTCCGCTGTGGGTTAGTCCTCCAAGAGGTTTCCACATGAGCCCTTAATTATGTCAGTTCCAATGAATGACAGACATCCGAGGAAGGTTCCCACGCTTTTTGATTGACCGGAAAAATCAATCAGTTATTTACTATTACTCAGAATTAAAAATGTAAATATCAATCTCTTTCTTAAGTGTGAATTAAATTCACAGGACTCCGATTTGGCTGATTAACTTGGCAGCGTTGCTCTTAGTCCGTTGTTATGCAAAATGAATTCCGAAATTAATCTCTCAGCAAATGCTATGCATCGAAAAATCGGCCTTCACTAATGACTGATGGCTTTATTCTAACCTTTTGCGTGCCACAGACGTTGTCCGTCGCTGTGATAAGATTTAAAACATCAATCGTTAGTGTGAGCGACTCCTCGGACACAGGTATCAGCCGCACCGTATAAAAAGAGGCCTAAATAATTAAACAGTGCGCAATCGGGAGTCAGTAGAAAGAGGCGGGGTGTTAGAAAGAAAGGGAGATGCTGCAATTACTGATTATTTCAAAAGACATCGCCCTTCTCAATGATAAGGGATTCTCCATCGTTCACAAAAAATTATGATAGAGGAAAAGGTATAAAAATAAGTAAGGTGAGGTTAATTTAGTTGGGTGAAGTTAAATTGGCTAGAATAACCCTATATTTTATAAATTGATTCTCTAACACTAAAACCTAATCTAACATAAATAAACTTAGGAAAACTACACTTATAAGATTTAGAAAATGATGGCATTAATCATCTCCCGAAATAGAACGTGGTCTCTGTGTAATCATTTTGAGAAATTTCAAATTATAGAAACACTGCGAAAATTTTGAAAAGAAGAGTAGAGAAATAGTAGTTTGCGGTTAGTAGAGAAATGAGTAGCTACCTTCAAATTTCATCAGGAAGGCCGGTGACGCTGTTCATCCACACCATGCAATTACCTGCATCCAATTGATCAATCTATCAGCCAGTGTGAACGTGGCTACTTATTGCTCTACTAACCACCTGCCATCACTACAAACATTGAGGTTTTCCTTACAAATGGTAGCTTTGCTCTTCTTATCTTCAAAACTATACATTCGAAACAGCACAGCGATGTGGGGGGGGGGAGCAAATCTCATTCCGGAGGTGTGAAAAGAACCCTCTAAAAACTGACTCAAAGAATTGAAATTGATATCGCTTGAAGATTGACGCCGTCGTGGCCAATTGATAGAAAGGATCCGCTAATATAAAATTTGGTCTATCTTTAAACGCGCTAAAATCAACAGACGATTAAATAGTCATTAATTGAAATTAGATTGTCATTAGACGAATATCAGGGGGAAAATATTCCTCTATAATATCGTTTCAACTTGTTCTGGTCTTCCAGCGTATGTAGTTCAAGTTACTTCCATCAATATGTCTAAAATCAGGGCAAAATAACGCCTATTTAATTAGTAAAACCGCTATATCAAAGTATAAACAATATTAATTATAGTTTGACCTCATCTGCTTACTTTCTCCTCGCATCTGCAGACTGCCTAAGCAGCGACTGTGTTAACACACAATGTTTGTACCTAAGGCAATCTGTAGGTATAAATGTATTGTGTTAAATTAAGATTTTTATCTGAAACTTGGTAAGACGAAAGGAACTCTGTACTTGGTAACCATGTGTCCAATTTTAATTTGCAATTAAGTAACATTGCTGTCACTAACTATGGCACTAAATAAAAACAATATAACATACCTTGAGTAATAGATAAGTAACAAACCTTGATTAATGGGTACGTAACAAATCTTGATCAGTGGGTATTTGACAAGCCTTGAGTAATGGCTACGTTCAAGCTTTGAATAATAGATACGTAGCTAATCTTGATTACTGGGTGCGTAACAGGCCTTGAGTAATGGATACGTAACAACGGTTGATTAGTGGGTACGTAACAATCCTTGAGTAATATAGGTAACAAGTCTTGATTAGTGCGTACGTAACAAGCCTTTATTAGTGATAAATGGCTGTGGTATTCCGGCCGCGGTTCTCTGGTTGCATTTTAACTAAGGATGTCGGGCGTGCGTCCAGCGTTTGGTTGCTTGACTCGGATGGTTCTGGTGTCTTTGGACATCTTTGTGTTCTTATTCAATTATCGCTTTGTTCATATTTCCAGTTCTCGTCTCGTTCTTTTACGAGTCGGGTTAGACCTATTAATGGGGGAAAGAGGGCGCTAAACACATTATTAAACGCATATAAAAGAAAATGTCTACGGAAGACAAATGCGGGCTATGAGGTTTTCCACCTTCTCCATCGGGACGAGAAAGAAGAGAAAATGGCAAAGAGAGATAAAGGAATATAAGGAAGCATTTGAAGAATAGAATGGAGAGATACCGATAAGTAAAACCCTAATTAACCTCGGAGGCTGCGGAAACAAGCGGTAAAACAAAATACCCCAGAAGAAATACCCAAAGAGGGGTATTCTGAATCAAAAATATTTTCCTATAGAATTAGTCATATTTCTTGTCGTGGTTGAGGATGGTTCCCCGGTCATTTTTGAGATATTGTGTAGATGGATACCCACTACTAGGGCGAACACATACCACGGCTCCAACATTGTATTTTATGTCTCTCATAAGCACCTTAATATACCTTGCATGGGTTTCACACGCACATACTTATGTGGTAAGACAGATATATACGAGGGGTGATCAGAAAGTAATGAAAGTGAGACCGTATATTTTGGTAGACGAGAGGTAAATCCAAACAGTAGTCTAAATTAATTCAAAGTACTCCCCTTCCGCCTCTCTACAGCGTTCCATCTTTCTTCGCCACTCCATGAAGCAGTCACGGTACTCAGAATCTGGTATACCTCCTAGCACTGAATGGACTGTTTGTGCCAGGTCTTGGATACGATGAAGCTGATTCCCTGCAACCGCACCCTTGATCTTTGGAAACCAATAAATCACAGAGAGCAAGGTCAGGTGAGGAGGGTAGGTGGGCAAGAAGTGTGATCCCCTGCTGATCGAGGAATCGCACACTCAGGCGCGCTTTGTAGAGTGCAGTATTGTTGTGGTCCTTGAGAATTGAAGATGGTGAAAAGGGACCTCCTGCTGATAAATCCTTGCTTTAAAATCTGAGGTTCGAGGCTCTTAATCACTCAACCACAGCATGTTGGACTGCTTGTCTCTGGTGGTGAAGAAAGAAATCCAAGACTGATCTCCGGTAGCAACATTTGACAACCGTTCCGACCATTTGGTTCGAATTCAGCCAGCCAGAGACCACGAATCCGTATCCGTTCGTTCTTCTGTTAGCAAATAGGATATCCATCGAGCACATTTGATGTCATGTGCAGTCCCATAACTGACACCAATTGCTAAATATAAAAATCGGGGAGTAACAGTTGGATCTTCGTCAATGATGGCTCGGGCACGGACCGTTGTTGCTTATATCACGGATGTCTGTGGGGTATCCAGACCGATGATGATCTTCCAGCGGAAATTTTCCAGCTGTATAAGGTCGAATCTAGCGGGAAACAGTTTGCAGTGATGGAGTAGACTCGGGGAAAATCTTAAAAAAATTCCCCTCTGACCTTCTTTGCTAAATTTCCCCAGTTTCCTACTAGTAAACGTGTAGAACTGGCAACCTTCTTTCAAGAAATCCATGTTTCCGGTTAGAGGGCGAAACCAACAATGACGCAATCGCACAGCACAACGAGAAAATGTAACCCAGCCAAGCGGCGACAAGTTCAAACACGTCACAACAGGCAACATTCAATGCCCCGCACTCCCCTCCCTCCCATCACTCATGGTCTCTCTGCCACAAGTCCGACTCTCACTACTTTCTGATCACCCCTGGTATAATCTCTTACATGCACATGAAGCCCTTTCAATTAACAGTTTTAAAGCCTCGTTCTGTTTATTTGCCCTTAGGAGTCTCAAAAGGAGCAGCCCAGTATAATGGTTCCCTAATTTTCATTCGCTCGTTTATTCTGATCATCTAAAGAGATTCAATTTTTCGTATATATTTAGTGCAAAACTTGCCCTCTGTCCTTCAACATTTGGGTCGACCATGGTCATGAAATTCAGGTTATTCTCCTTTTTCCCTACTGATGACTCCACTGTCATTCCTTTCGTTCAAGGATGAATCATACTAATACCTTTCCAAGTTATTTTCCCTATAATATTATAGAAATACGTAAGACTATATATCTATACAATTATAAACCCTCAGCGAAAGTGAAATTCAAGAAGTCCACTATAACAAATTATATTTACATAATATTTGAACTTTTGAAATGGTTATCCTAATAGTTTTTAAATCCACTTATGAGGTCATGAATAACACTTATTCGTCCTAAACATTCTACACATCTAAAAGTTAATCAAATAGAAAAATATCCCCGCCATCTTTGGCTTAAGTCTTAACGCGCGCATCTCTCATACACTTCATCCATCCTGTTGTGTCCACATTCAAGTGAATGATTTAGTTTCTTCTGAGGCTGTAGACATCATTCAAAGTTCTAAAAATATTCTTTCTAATCAAATTAAGCAGATACAAAATAACTTACCAAAGCAGGTCGTTGATATATCAGTGAATATGTAGTTCTAGCTATGTTTGTACACTTACTTGACAAATTTGAATCCAAAGGTATCCTTCCTTGCCATTAGCCATGATATTGGTATTATTTTGTTTGTTCTATGCTCCTGTGAACTAGCCGCTTGTATGACCCCATCACTACCCAAGCCCTGCAATAATCGGAAAACTTCTGATTCGCAAGTTTAGTGTGTGGCGACCAGGACCTCAAGGGTGGACCGCTTTGATGCCTCCTTCTTTCCTCGTCATCAAACCTTTGGGCCTCTCTACCTTCTCGTGTTTTCCCTCATAATTACGATCTATCACGATTCAAATAAATGGTCTTTTACTTTCTCAAAAATCTCTAACTCCTTTTCCTTGTCTCTCTTTTTTGTTTCCTAAATCCATATACATTTCAACGAGACTACTTCAGGACTACAATTCTAATACAACAAATAGAATCATTTTTTTAATTCCATTGGCAAAAAATATTTTCTCCATGAATTCAATTGCTAAAATAAAAAAGAGCGGAAAAAAGGGAAGATGGAAATAAGAGAAAGGAGAAATAATGGATAGAGAGTAGCTAACACAAATTGATTGAGGTTCTCGTTAACAGAGACGATAGAGAAGGAGAAATGTCATCGAGCCAAAATTACCCTATATTCTGGGTAGTGGTCTCAAAAGTTTAATGAAATAAGTTATTCCAAACCAATCTATGGACTCTTATTTACTCACTTATATTTTTAAAGGGGAATGAAATAAACAGTTACAATAAATAGAACTGCCTAAATTGATCTTGCAAACTGTACCAATGGCTGGAAAATGGAGGGCAGGCAGCCACATATAGATACATACAATTCCATAATCTGGATCTGTCTTTGGGGAAAGATAGCTTTCCTCTTGATCCTCGATACCCACACACTTAAACATTCCCTAACGCATAAACGTGCATTTTAGCAACAGTCAAATAAAAATATTTTCAAAAAAAGATATAATAAAGATTATTATGATGCTAAAATACATACAGTAAATAGATTGTTTTAATATACAGACCTACAGAAATGGCGCCAAATGGCCTAAACATACAAACATGACACAAATTAAGTAGACACACACATATCGCAAAGATGATTAATTTAATGTTTTTTAAAAATCTTATTCAATTTTGCCTCTTTAAACTCGTTTGGATCTTTTCCTTCATCAAATGATTTTTTAAGAATAAAAGCGTTGGCTTTGTATTTCTTTAAAGTTAACTGATAGACTTTATCTGAACCAGGCGCTTTGGATATTTTTCTATCTAGGCTATATTAATATTCGGAATATTAGTATCATCAGAGAAAATTACGTTAAAGATCATAATTAAATTTATACTCTTCCCTGGATAAGACTTTGTTAAAATGTCGATTTAATGGCTCCCCTATATGGGTCGGATCTGCACCCATCTCTAGATAGGGTTGTCTTTTATATATTTGTATAATAGGTGGACTCTTAAGTTCTTACCATATTTCGCTTAATATTTAGGAAGCTTTGGGCAATTAATTATGCGATATTTTGAAATCTTCTGCCATATTTCAAGGTAATTCTTTTAATCTGTGAGTATTTTTCTCTTAGAAGAAATTAAAAATGTATTTCTGTCTTCTTAACTACCAAAATATTATCAGTACGCTTTATCATTGTATGTAATCCAAATTAAAATGAAAATTTAGAATAAAAATGAATATAGCTTTTAGTTATTTGAACAAGAAAAGTTTGGAAAAACTATGCAGAACTTTTTATGTCTCCTGCCCTTGCTAATTTTTATATGGAGTTATTTGAGACTTATTTTACCTCATTATACCGATACACGGCCACGGCCAAAAGCGTTGAACACTTCAGATTTTCAGGTTATATAAGTGAAAGATCGTAAGGTTTTTATTTACATATCACTATGAACTTAACAGTTAAATCAAGAGTAGAAAATAGCAGTAAGTTATATATGCACTTAGCAATCAAGAAGAATTGATAAACTACAAAATTTGCAATAAAATGTAAGATAGGTAACCTATGTGCAAATATACATACGTAGATGAAGCTCTGTGAAAATTGCAGCAACACCAAATCTATACAGGAAGCTCAATAGCGTGTCGAGAGTTCTTTGGCAGTGATGAGAGCATATATTATTCTAGGTAGGCTCTCAATGTGAGTGCGACATCTGAGGAATATGATACTGGCCTACTCCTCGGGGATTACTGAGTTGAGTTGCTCAGTGGAGGCTGGCTGATGACATCTTGGGGCCTCTTTCAGGTCATGCCAGATGGTTTACAGTGGATTCATATCCATAGAAAGAAGCAGCGTCCAGTCCATTACCGTGATAATGTTGTACCGGAACTGCTGTATGGTGGACAAAGACTGATGACACGGAGCATTATCCTCCTGGAACATCACATTTCGGGATTTTTTGGATAGATCTCAGACTGAGGACAGAAGGTAATCTCTCAGGACAGTTTGATAGTTTGATGGCTTCATAATGCCATCAAAAACGGTGAGACGACACTTCCTTGAACTTAACATGTAGCCTCATACCATTACAGAGCGGATACCATGATTTACTGTTGGTAGTATGCAATTTCGATTTCACTGTTCCCCTGGCCTCTAGCGGAATCAATTTAGCCTCCTGAGATCGAGAATAACTGGAACATGAACTCGTCGGACCATAAGACTCCCTACTGATGCATGTCTCAGTTGCGGTGAGCACATGGCCAATCAGATCGTCATCGCTTTTGTTGAAGGTTGATTAGTGCCTTCTGGTAGGCCTTACACGACTTCAGGCCTTGTACAGGCCGTGTGCGACGGAATGTTATGACGAATGCATTAATATGGCGCCCTCTGTCCATTTATATTACAACTGGAATGCCATTTTCTTACGATCCTGAAACTCATGCGATGCAGAGACCCATCGCCACGTTGCGTACTGACCCTGGGTTTTCCAGAACGACGTTGGTTTTGGATACTGCCACTTTCTCTTGTATTCTTCCACCCTTCTACAACACTAAGATGTGATCCGTACACCCTCCACGGGACTTTTCGACAGCTTAGACATTCTTCGTGCAGCATGTGTATCAGGCTTCTTTCCTGCAGTGTAGTTAATTGTTTTCAGCATCATCATATCATTATCAGATCCTGTCGACATGGAATATCATATTAATCAACAAATATGATGTGTTATATGAATACCACTTGACTTTAGCACACCCTATAATGATACTAGGATTTCATACATTTTAAAAAGAATGCCAATTTAAATATTATAAAACGGTATAAGGACATTTATAGTTTTCCTTTGCTTTTCAGATGTCTCTGACACATGCAGGCAAAACTACACCAACATATTCATAAATATACACAAGGAATAAAAAAAATCTAAAGTGTGCGAAAACTTTTGACATAGGTTATATATTTATTGCGATCTTGGTACATGGAGAAATTCTTTGCTATTGGCTTAATAAGTTTAATATTAATTCATTAAAAAACGAGTTTAGTTACTTAAATTAAATTTAGCTTATAAATAAAACCAAAGGCGCTGTTCCCCTTTTGGACATGCTTTTCCATAGATGTCGTCAAGCTTTCAAGTTTATCTCAAATTAGCGTTGCTTGAATTCTTTTATACATTTTTTGCTCTAAAAATATTAGGAAAAGTAATTTTCTTCATGTCACTTACTGCTCTACTGAGTGTCTCCCAGAATTATTTTGCTTAAAAAATTGATTATTTATACATTATTGGCTCTATGTTTTATTACATTCTACATTTTTTCAAATGTAAAAAAATCAGCTCCAAAATTGATTTTAGGATTATAATAATAATGGACAAATGTTTGGTACTATATTTTTTCTAATTTTGCCTTTTAATCAGTCATTTGCAGTACTCCCCGCCTTCTTAAACAATTTAATATTAATGGTCTATTATAATAGGATTCAATTTTCTACGGTCTCCTTGTAAACTAAACTCCACCGCCCCGAAATTGGGTGTTATTTATAAAATGCAATCTAAGAATTGTCTGGAGGATGAGGACAATGAGTCTCTAGAGAGGAAAAGAATTCTGAGTCGGAATAAAACAGCCTCGACGCAATGTCCGCCGTTGCAGTGAGCAAAGTCCTGTATTTATGTATATGTCCCTAAATAATCATGTGAGTAATGGGCACAGTGCTATAGCATTTTTGCGTTCTAGGTAATTAGTTTTCTAGAAAAAGTATTGACTCTTTCTGCCGAGCATCACTCCCGATTTTCATTAGGAATCCAGGTTCGTTTCTTCTTGGTTATTTTATCATAACTTTATCAAATACACAATTGGTAAGATCGTCTTATGAAGTCTGCCCCGCCTTTTAAAGATGTATCACGTGTGCTTTTGACTCGGGATGAGTTCGTCTACTCCCAATGGTGGACTAACAGCATTGTATTTAAGTGTTGGGTATATGCTTGGGCACCATTAGAAGGACAGGCTTCACTCCGGTGACTGACAATGCCTTTTCTTCCTATTTGTGTTTATTGAATTATTGCTCTTGCGTGTTTTTCTCACTTCATCACCGGTTGCTTTCAATATAGCCTAAGAATAAGCTAAAAAAATTAATTTAGATGGCTTATATGTCCTTCATGGGGATTTCCATGTAAGACCCCTTTAAATTAAAAAAAAAATCATTCACTAAACGAGACTTGTTTTGTAGAAGCAAAAGCGGTCGCAAACTTCTTTTTCCTTTTCTTGCGGGTAATTTCAATACCTGGTCTTATTCAAGTTATTTTATTATGGTTACAAAATATTTTCGGATGTTCGTTTCTGTGCCTTTTTCATTTTAAATTTCGTCCCATTCTTTTAGCCACTCGTTTATCACATGTTTGTAAGTATGTCATTTGTTTGTTTCGCTTCTGGTGATGGTGCGCCTTAGAGGTGACAAAGACTGGTCCTGTGCTGATGTGTTGGGCGTGTGAACGAGGCGAAGCGAAGTGGATTAATGATGGAGCGGAATTTGGAACACCAACCAACCTTGGTTCCTCTACAGGCCATTTCACTGGTTATAATTATTCGCTTGACCTTGAAAGTAATTAGTAATTAACTTAATGAAGTTCTTGCACGCACCTTTCCACAATTCGGATTTTCTAACTACGGGGTTGTCTGACCCAGGGGGGTGAAAGTAGGTAAACAAAGACATTGGTCGGTTTTTCATTCTTCTAAATAGAATATAAATAGGGTAGTGGTGTGCGGGAGAGAAGGTGAGATATATGTGGTAGAAGAGAATGGAAGAAGGATGTAAAAAGGTGTGGTATGAGAGTTAAACATTTTAATAATAAAAATAATACAGGATTTTACTCTCGCACTCAAGGGGACTTGTTTCTCTTTTGGGACAATCACATGGATTTAGGGGAAAAATGCATCTCCCCCCTTTTCATAAGCTCTGAGTAGTCTCCTCTTTTGTCTTCTCGGGCTATGTGTATACTTTCCATCAAAACCTTAAATGACTCTTCACGAAATATTTCCTTAGAGATATGATGATAATAATAATAAGAAGGAAGAAGAAGAAGTATGATTATTATTGTATGTTGACCTTGAAGGTCATAGGTCAGTAAAAAAGAGTCAATCTATCACCTAAGGGAAAGCTAGAGAGAAGAGGGAGGTCTTCACGGCACCTTTGTATGCACCCTGGTAGTAGTGAGGAGGAGTGAAGGTATCACAGCAGGCAGATCATTCCACAGTCTCGGAGCGAATAGAGAGAAAACATGATGATCTATTCAGAACAAACGACTGCTTGGATAAATCAGTATTGGGGAAGAAGCAGAGCGTAGAGCAGCTAGGAGGGAGTTGCGGCATTTAAGGGATTATATTTATATGTAAACGAGAGAGTTGCGGGGGGAGTAACGAGGTCAAAAAGATGACTCGTAGGATCAAGCGGGAATGGAGTTGCAACAGTTAAAGGGGGGGGGGGGAAGGCATGAATGGCAATTTCAAACATGCTGTGGTTAAAGTGAAAAAGGATGTGGGAGAGATTACCCAGAAAGAAGAGAGAGGAATTACCAGCGATAGCAAAAGGAGGTTGGTGAGATAAATGACTATCAAAGTTTCCTTCCATATCTTTAACTCTGGCGGAAAATGGGGGCATAGAGAGTACAGAGGTTAAGGTAGGGAGCAATAGTTTTGCAGTGCTGGAGTGGCTTCTACTCTTAGGTCTCTTTTGTCATGGTTGAGCTCTAAAAAGTTGTGCCAGCGTCATTCAGTGATAATCTTATAAGCGGATGTCTTCTAAGCGTCTCAGCAAACGAAGTTGGGGCAAAGATGAGATAGATTTGGACGTTATCAGCCTTTAAATGAAATAAAAGACAAGACGACGCCTAAGTTTATCAAGGGAAAGAAGATCCATGCAAAATAGAAGCGGATTAAAACCACCCCCTTGAGGAATACCAAACTGCACCTCTTCCGGCTGAGATATATCATTACCATTATATATATATTAAGTACGAGATAAAATATACGATTGTACCTAGTCAAGGGATGTTCCACAAATAGCTAGGAATTCACAGAGGTGGTAAAAATAACGGTGTGCTCAATAACTTATTGGCGAGAAGTCAAGAAGTACCAGAATGGCAGGGACTTTAAAATACCCAGATACTTAATTCTATAGACTGAAATCCGACACCAGAAAAAGTAGAGTAAAAAATACTATACATGATCATGCCAAGTTTCCCACCAATTATTGAAGTTTCGGTCCATGAAAAGCATTCGATTCATAAGAGTCCGTTTTAGTACTTAAAATATTCGAAAGAAAAGGAAATGGCAAAACCCACATTCTTATATTCTGCCATATTCTGTCTTTGGAGTTTTAAAAAATTCGAACTTGACGAATCAGTTCGGACACATTTTATTATTGCTTAATTTTCCAATCTCTTTACTCTTTGGCAAGTCTTTTTTGTTCATTGCCTTTTTTGTAGCTACAGGACCATGAAGTCCTTTTGCTACTAGTATCCTTGATATAGTCCATGAAGGAACTTGTGTCCTTTCGTGTTTCTGAAGATAGCTAGATGCCATATTTATCTCCATCTCTGAATTATATAAGCCTTAAATACTTAGAATTATAAAGTATGGCAAATGTTAATAAGAAATTAAGTCTTTCAACGAGTTTCCACCTCGATAATTTCCTGGGAAATTGCAACATCCACCTCTCGCACCTGGATAATGAAATATACATAAAGATCAGAATAAAATGAACAATCGCTAGCAAGGCACTAGGGCCGGTCAGCCTTGGGGTTGGGGTCGGTTAGTTTTGTGTTTCGAACCCAATGAGCGATCATAGAACCTTTCTGTTGCCGCGTCGGGAAGATGTGGATATGAGTACCAACATAAGGCCACATATATGTGGATTTGAACGCCCCAATTGGGGATCCTAAAGTTCCAGAACATAAAAGAATCGGATAATTTTGCGTGGTGAAGATGGGTATGAGGCTCTTTACCCAGGGCGGTAAGGTTCAGCGTATCCTCGCGACCCTGCAGTACGTCATGTATCCGTGCTCGCAGGGACGAACCCGTGCCTCGACGCTAGAATTCCAACGGCGGATCCACTAGGCAAGCGAGAGCTCCGATACTTATTTGGATGCCATATCATCCTTAATGGATGCTATGGCAAGATGCCATCATGAGATAAGCAAAATGATGCCGACAAACAAGGCCTATTAGGTGTAATGGTTTGCCTCCAGCGAGTGAGTGAAAGTTATTGCCATTATTTCATTAAAAGTTAATTTAGACTTGTTTATATAACTATTACTAATACTAGAGTATTGTTAGTAATGTTCATGCTGAAACATAGATAATAATAAAAGAATGGCAGGTGTTTAAGAAGATTTTTGTAGAAACTTCACGGGAAGTCTGGTGTTGGGTAATTCGAAAAATAGGAAAGGGAGAGAGGGAGGGAGGGAGGGAGGGAGGGAGGGAGGGAGGCTCTTCTTTTAAAGAGAGATTTGAAAATGCAGAGAGAAGTCTCAGAGTCTCTCAACAGGGTGGTCTCAAGGTCTTGTAACCTTCTACCCAAAAGTAATAAGGACAAGAGAGGAACAATATAATAATATCAAACACAAGTACTGGAGCTAGTCTGCCGAATCATGCAGTGAAGTCATTTCGCACATCTTCCAATGTATTGCCAGAATACACACGACCATATGCACATACATTTGCAATCGGCCTCTCTTCCAAACTAGAAGCTTGTGTCAGCCATCCGAATCAGAAAATTAAAACAACATTAACAGGGAGTGAAAAGAATTTCCTATCACCCTGTATAACTCAATATTTTTCCCAAAACTTTATTGGTTTTTGCCTTACACGATATATCATGTTTTCATATAGGGAAGAGATCTTTTTGTTAGTTAATTTTTTTCCTTTTTTCGGGGTTATCAGCCACCATATGAGAAACCAGGCCTGCTGACCAAAGGTCGTGTACTCTCACTTATTTTCATTTTGACCTTACGACCTTTAAATTATTCACTAATTCCAGGAGTAACCTTGGGAAGACATTCGCAGTTATATCATTCGGAAAAAAATGTAAAACAACATAAGGCTTACAAATTTCGTTAGAATCAGCAGAATAGTTACGATGTTATTACCAAATCAAAAAAACAAACAAACGGTCCCGACCGAATGACACTGAGATCTAGAGTGCCCTCGACTAAAAAAAAAATGCTTGCCTCTAAGATGCTCGCAGACTGTGATATTTATGTGGCTGCCATGCTTGCAACATGGGTGACAGAATTGTTTGCTCCACAAAATCTATCGAGTCTGTTTTTGGTGATAATGAAGTTAAATAAAGAGAAGTTATTTATAAAAGTCTAGGAAATTTTAGTGGCGTCAGAATATTTGGTCATAATTTAGGGAAAATTCTTTCCAAAAATATTTGTTATAATACTCAATGTGCAAAAATGATACAAGTTACTTACCTTAGATAAGATCTAAATGAGGTGGAGGAAAGGAGAATTTATAGACTTGAGAGAATGTTTAACTTATTTTTCGAAGATACTAAAAACGTTGTAAATATTGAAAAATTTACGCCTAAAATTTAATTTAATGCATAAGTTTTTCGCGCAAAAAAAGCTTAGATTTAACAGTAAATATCTACAGTGTCCCTAAATTCTGGACACAGGTAAAATGCATATTTTCAATAACAATAAAAATGTAAATCTTTTAATTTCAACTAAATTTTATTGTATTAAAATATTAATAAATAACATCTTCACTATAATTTTCACCAATTGTGAAGAGAAATTCGGTGCCCTTTGCGAGATTCACCCGAAGAACCCGATGCATTAATTGCAAATATCCATCAATTTGAGCGCCTTCATTTATGATGCGCTGTTCCCTCAGATGTCTTGTATCTCTAATTTTCATTGAGTACTACACCTTCTTCTCCTTTATCATACACAGAACAATGAGTCAAGTGGGGGAGGGATTAAAGTTTGGTGAATGAGCAGACCATTGTGATATTTCTTGCGTCCAGACTTTAGAGACACCCTGACTAAATGAAAAACTTCAAAGCTCTAATAATTTTGAACTATATTAAAGGTTTGTTTGCTTTCCAGTGTCTAATCCATTTTGGGTCTTTTGAACGATGAAAGCCGTCTAGATGATGCAAAGAATCTTATCTTTCTAAATTGTATGTTTTTTGCGTGGATATAAGTTACATATTCAACGAAATGCATGCTATTAGTTATTACAGAACACTGCAAAAGTATTATCTATAAATTATTTATAAAAGGGACTTTATATTAGCGAAATTTTGTGTCAAGATTAAAAATATTTATGTTTAAATGAAGCCATAAACGCATTTTCTGCCAAGACTATAAATGGGAAGCCAACAGCAATTCCATCAAGCTGACCTCATCAAATACAACATCGAGATCAGGGATCGAGAAGTCAAGTTTGTATGTTTAGCCTAGTAGATACTAGTTATTCACCAGAAGTTGGATATATGGAAATTGCTGAACACAGATATGGATCAATTAGCCATAGGATGAACGTCGAGCCCACATAAATCGGGCCAATAATGCAATTTATTAGCGTAGAACCGTCAACTACTCATGTACTTTGTCAATCCACAGAAAGGCGTTCATACGTAACACAGTGAATCTGATTCAGGAGAACTTAAGGCAAAAATTAACAAGATGAGAGGATGCAAAAACGATCTTCTTCCATGATATTTCCAGCAGTTCGTGCGGATGGAAATATAAAGTAAACGGGTTAATTAATTAATGCCACGCAATCGCCACTCAATATATTTCTTTATTAAATTATTATACCGTTCAATTTCATTACATCTCAGAGGGAATCTGAGTTTATAACTCACAAGCTTCATACATAGAGTGTGCGCTTTCAATTTTCAAGTTTCATCCCCATTTCTAAGCTTTTTGCGATAACGATAACGAGAGAGAGAGAAAAAAAAATAACCTTACACGTTTTAAGTTAGGAATTGACTGAGAACTTTTCATAATAATTCGAGAACTAATCGCATATGCAAATTGAAACAACATATTTAATAATAACCATATTTCAAAATGATTCATCAAGACGCGCATTTTCTACTAAATTTCATTCCCTGGTCAAAACTAAACCCAGAACTTTATGGTCGTGGTTAGCTAATCAACTCTGATTCGTAAGACGATTCTCTTCACTATCTAACATTTAGTTATCAAAATTTGATTTCGAGAAATTAAGATCACTGCACATAACCTTCATGTTTGGTCGAGGTAACATAGAATGTGTGTGAAAAAAATGGTAATTTCCTCTGACTAATGGGACGAGAGAATAGGCTTGTTGCAATATTCAGCCGAGGACAAAAGTTTTCGAACACCTCGAAAATTTTAGGAAATTAGATAAATGGAGGATCGGAAAGTCTTTATTTGTATATGAATATAATAATGAATTGATAGCAATTATTTATAAATCCAACAAACAATCAACATGAATTAACAAAAGACAAAATTTGCCAAAACATGTAACATCAACAGCCTGAAACCGATAAATAGATGAAGCTCTGTGAAAATTAAAGCAATATCAAACTGGCCAACTCTTCGTTAATGACTGCCTTTAATTGCTCATTAAAGGCTGGCTAATGACGTTTTATGGCCTTTTTCAGGTCTTGTTCCAGGTTTTTCAGTGGATCTATATCCCAAGAGTGAGGTGGCCGTTCAATCACCGTGATATTTTTGTCCCAGACCCACTTTATAGTGGACGCAGACCTGTGACATGGGGCATTGTTTTGCTGGAAAATCACATTCCAGGCATTTCTGGAAAGGTCTCGGACTGGGGGCAGAAATCAATATCTCTCAGGACAGTTTGGTACTTCTCTTGTTTCATAACGCCATCACAAACGGTGAGATGACTCACTCCTGAACTTGACATACATCCACATAATAATACAGTGTGGCCACCATGCTTTACTGTTGTCATTATACACGCAATTCTACTGATCTCTTTGCCTCCTGTGAGCTCTAACGTTGACAGGAGTCGAGCACAAGTGGAACGTGGATTTGTCGGACCATAAGAAACGTTTTCACTGACGCATAGCCCAGTTGCTGTGAGCACGCACCTAAGCTAGTCGACGTCGCGCTTCTGTCGAAGGTTGATCAGCGGCTTCTGGTGGGCTGTCCATGACTTCAGGTCCTGTAAAAAGAGTCTGCAACGGACTTATCTGTCGGATGAAGTGACCTGGCTCCCTCTGTCCATTCATGTTGAAGCCGGATTGCAGGTTTCTTACTATACCAAGGGCTCACGAGACGCAGAGACCTGACGTCACGTTGCGCATTGAACCTGGGCCCTCCAGAACGAGCCCTGGCTTGAATGTTCCCACTTTCTTGGATCCTCTTTAATACTTCTGCTACACCGGTATGTGATCCGTCGACTCTCCTGGCGATTTCTCTCTCAGACCTTCTCGCGAGGCATACACTTCTATAGCATCGCTATTTTAAATATTTGAAAAGGGTTATAGGGAAGCTCATACCTTTATTTTGCCTCCCATATCTATTGGCATGTAAAACTATGCTAACTTATTCATATACATACCCATTGATTAGAAAAAATTAATTAATGTGGTCGAAAACTTTTGGCCCGACCGTATCTCGATTTCAAAAACTTAAATATTTCTCGGACTTACATATATCTATATATGTATCCTTCATTATCGAATTTAGTTTGTTTCAATTTAAATATAATAAAAGTTCCTACCATTTCAACCAATATTATTTTTATTCAATTATTTAGAACCAGATAATTTATATTTTACGATCTAGTCCTTACTAAAGTTTTCAATGTTAGTAATAATGACGAAGTTGTCCGTTTTAACGAATGAATGAAGATTCGGATGGGAACGGGAAGTTATTCTGGAAGGAAGCGAGAATGATGAGAAACAAAGAGAAGAATAGATGTATGATCATTATTAAAGAGGAGGTCAAGAGTAGATAGAGAGAACACTTTGAAGAATTTTTTTTAATATGGGTATAGAAGATGAAGCAAATCTAATTATGATTAGTTGAGTGCTATATGAGAGTATAGACCTATAAGAAGACAGGAGTTTGTTTGTGCCATACGAGGTTTAACTGTCGTGATGACAGATAGAATAGATGATACGAGTATAGTTGCAGGGATGTAAAAATGTGGTGGTGATTATGTTATTGAAATAGTCTGATGGTTGGGTTGGGCTTTAACGAATTATAAATTACAAGAGTTTGCGAGGAGTATAAGAATGTTGTGATAGTATAATTATGTATATTAGGGTAAAGAGAATGAAAGTAAATGCAAGAATGCAGGACTGGCTGATGAGTGTTCTGGGTAAGGTCTATCTAGAAATTTTGATTTGGCGTGTATGTTGAGCAGGTAAAGCTTGTGTAGATGAAGTACTTGCACTGAGATTCCCAGCTAACGAAACAAAGGATGTGAGATGCAAAGTAGATGGAAACATTATAGCAGGTTCTATGAATGTATGGAGTGAAAGGTAAACTTTCGGATGGTCTGTATTGAAGTTAGAATGGAAGTAAGGCGTGCGTTTGGGTGAAAGATTGCTTGAATGGTAATTTGATATATCGGAGGGGGAGGTGTAAGGTAACCGGTATCAGAGAGAGAGGAGTACGAATGGGAAAGAGAAAAGGAGGCGTAAAATTAGGGAAGAATGGTTAGGAATATGTGTTATCTATGTAGTTGCATGAGGATAACCTGGCTGTTGGTTTTGAGTGAGAAAATCTGGAAATATAGATCGAAGAATTTGACAAATTAGGGCTTAGGAGGCCGGTAGGGGTGTGGATGGTGCAAATGTAAATGCATAGAAGTGTAAAGTGATAGTGTTTGGCAGTGAGAATGTGATATTCGAGCTCGTCGATTTCCCCTCAGTCAAAGACACTGTTTTAAATATCTAAGACAGCGACGGCGAACCTTTTTTTGACGGGTTGTTTTTGTTACTAAAAAAATTAAACAAAAATGAGCCACGTTGTTAATTACCGTACTTGTTTAATGAGAAACATGTTTACTACATGTTAACTACGAATGTTATAATGCGATTTTAAAATTTCGAGCAGTTTATAAAAGATTTTATTTTTCGATAACCAGCATTCAGAAAGTGGCTTTCTGTGGGGGAAAGAGTAGAAGATAACTGAAAAATAGCTATTAAAATATTTTGTGTTCGCTTATGACTTTCGTTTAATCAATAGAGTTTTTGTCCGGTTGAGTTACTTAACTTAATTTTCACTTATGTCTAGAAATTCATTCATATTAATTATAGTCATAGTGTTTAATAGCTGTTCATTTTAGTACAAAAATAGGTAATGTTGAATAAGAGGAACGCACAAGTTTTAGGGTACCTAAATCAACTGTTAGACTGCTTTGTATCAGAGTAATAGTGTTCTAGGTGTAATATTTCGATGGCAAAAAGGGTCAATCTCATTTCATAGTAACTAAATAGCACTATTTAAACCCGATTCTTCAACTCATATTTTTTCCACGACGCCATCTTGAAATGTCATGAGACGGCCTAATTTACACTGGCGCATTTGTTTGTAATGTTAATATTAATTAATTTTTATTTTCCGAACAACGATGTATGCAGTTAGGGGTTAGTTGGTTATTTAAGGGACTCATAACCTTATAAATCGTTGGACAGAACTTTAGTTAAACCTGCACCTCGATCTAGACAATTTTTTATCACCTCCGGAAATAAAGTTTCTGTTACAACGAAAATGAAATAAATTCACTCCTACGCATAATTCGGGCCACTTTTTTCTGTATAATTTGATGTTTGTGATCTAACCCTTTTGTGCGAGGATAAATCGAAGTTTATTAACTTCTTTTTTGACATAAAATTATACTTAACATGCTTAATACTTTACTACCTATAACCATCTACATCGTTTAGGAAAAAGGAACTAACTTTAACATCAAAAGCAATCGCGTGAGTGTAATTTTAGAATTTCAAGATGGCGTCGTACAAGAATTGTTGTGTGGCAGAATTGGGTAAATATTATCTTTGTGATTTTATAAAGTGTGATAGATCATCACCGGCATCGAAATATTATTACTAGGATACTATTACAGTGGCGGCAACAAAAAAAGTGACATGTGACAATTCGGGGAAAATGAAACAGAAAAATGTAACTTACATATTTTATTATGAATATTTCATGAAAGTTAATACTTGGTCATGTTGCCCTTGCACTTGATGACCATTCTGAGTCGATTGGGCATTGATTCAGCGAGGTTTGCGAAGTAGGTGGGGTCGATCGTAACCCAGATCTTCTTCAGTGATTCTATCAGGTCCTTGATGCTGCCGGATGCTGTCTCTTGAACTTTGGATTTCATCAGATTCCAAGCATTCTCAATAGGATTTAGGTCCGGGGAATTACCAGGCCACTCCAAAACACTAATATTATTATCATTGAAGAACCTTTTTACTAACTGGGACCTGTGAGCAGGGGCACCATCATGCATGAAAAATTCACACCGATGAATTTCCCAAAATGGCAGCATGTGCTGCTTCAAAACTTCGAGATAGTTAGTCCCCCTCATGGTTACATTCTTGGGAAGGAAGTACAGACCTCCTCTGCCCTTGTTTCCACTAAAGGCACCCCACACCATCACACTATCAGGGTGCTTCACAGTTTTCACGGTATATTTTGGGTCATACCGAGACACATTGCTGGGACGACGCACGATCTTTGACTCTCCTCTGACCAGCCTAAAGGTGCTCTCATCACTGAACATCACCTTCTTCCAATGGGCAGCTGTCCAATGTTTATAGGTCTTGCAAATATTGAGCCTTTTCATCTTCATAGCCTTGGTAAGAAGTGGCTTCTTGGCAGCGCGGCGAGCCGGTAGGCCTAAGTCCTTCTGTAAGCGATGACGGATGGTCCTGAGGGCGACGTTCTGGAGAAGGTCTGGGTGTTTTTTCTTGATTGAAGCGGAGGTTACAGAAGGGTCTGACATCACTTCACGCCTTAGGATATTATCAGTCCTTGGAGATGTCTTCCTAGCTGCACCAGTGCCCTCCTTCCTCTTTGGTATGGTACCTGGTGGCAATAACTCAGCTGCCCGTTTTAGGCGATAAATCGTATTTCTTGAGGTTCCTAAATCTGCTGCTACATCAATAAAAGACTTTCCCTGCTCTAATAGGGTCAAGGCACGGCTTTTCTCTGTCATAGAAAGCTTTTTCCGCCCCATTGTATCCACTTGCACAGAAGTTATAGCACGTCAAATGTAGGCACGAATGCAGGAAATCAGCACGCTGGAGCGTTGCACACCAAAACCTCACTGTACGAGCTCAAACGAGACAGTGAGTTCCAATAAAGCGCAGTTCTGTTGTCTTAGCTCAGGAGAGTCATCCACTCGTGGCATAAGCCCCGCCCCTTTTCATTGGCTTGTTGGCAAGTAAAATCGTGAAAGCGATTTTATGTATCGATTTCTATTGCCAATATTCAATGTCACCTTTTTTGTTGCCGCCACTGTACTATGATAGAAAGAAATATTACAGGGTTTAGTTGCTTAAAAAGCGTGCGCCACTCTTATTCATTATTACCCCAAAATAAAAGGCTTACAAAAAGTTAATAAATAATTTTTGAAAATTCAAAACCTAAAATTACTGTAGAATTCTGATACAACTTAAAGACTTATGAGTAACTAAAATAAAATAGAGGTAACTCTTTTCCTTACCGGTTCATTGTAAGGCTGTTTCCTATTAAGTACTCGTTTCTTAAAGAGAACGCCCAAAATATCATCGAAAAAGCCTTTGGAATAAATCGCAGTATAACGCAACATTTTATCTTCTTGGCGGAATAAACCCAAACTTTTCGCACAACTTACAGTATAACGTTCAAAAAATTTCAAATAACACTAAATTACATAAGCATTGAAGAGAATGTGTAGAGAATGGAACGTCATTGGTTTTAATGAAGTTTGAGGATTTTCAGTAGTAAATATCTTTCTATAGGTGTGTCTGAAAGTAGTGATATCTGTCTGGTTCTGAGGTCATTTACTATATTGTTTACGATCAGGTTTTATACAGGCGCTACAATTAAATTGTACATCTAAAATGGCCCCCATTTCGCCAACAACACTGTACAATAAATTTCAGTGTCGGGAAAAAAAACATAGATCTTATGTGCATATTATTATGAAGTTGAGTGTGCTAAATAAAAATTTGCTAACAAAGATTTCCCATCACGTAACATTTTCTTGTAAATTGCCGACTTATTAATTATGCAATACCATAAATGTATTTCGCTGCCAAAGTCAGATTAAATGTGTCTATTGTAATTAATTCATGAATATATAATGAATCGGCATGTTTGTTAGCATTATATAATGCATTAACCTACATTTTAGTATTTACTTTTTCGTTTGTATGACGTCTCAGGTGTGTCACGCTTCAGTTTCCAACAGAAGTCAGCCAGCATATCAGGGCTCTATTTTCTCTTATAGCTGTTTTCCATTGAGGCTATATTTTGATGGTACGTCTCTCCGTGTTCATAACTCACATCTCCTGTATTCTCTGGGAAGAAACACTGATGAAAATGAAGAAAGTGTATCTTCAGTGACACATTCCATCCGAAACCTCGGTAACAATTGATTATGCTCTCTACTATACGTTATCGATGGTGCTTTTCCAGAACTCCTGTGCATACATCTTTGAATGCATGACAGGTAATTAGCTCAGTTTTATCCATTGTCACCTCGAAGTCCTCATCAGCTATAAGTTGATGAATATGAGGTCTTACGAATATGCGTTCTTTAATCTTGGCATCACATATTTTGGGAAAATTCGCTTGCAGTTACTGGAAACATGGCTTGTTTCGCTGCAGTGCTTTGGTAAATTGCTTCATTAGGCCTAGTTTTATATGCATTGGTGGCAAATGATTTAATCTTTCCTAATTAGTGGCTCATGAATTACATTATGACATCCAGGCGTCATATTTCCCGAGGTGGCCATTCTGAGCGTACATAATGTCCCACTTGCCAATTAATTAGGGCTACTACTTTCAAGTACAGACAAATTAGCCACTCATGCTCCTTGTAACTTATGCGGTCTAGAATAAAATCAAGGTTCTCATATGTCTTTCTTAAAATGATTGAGTTTCCAATTGGAACTGAAGGCATAGTGTTGCCGCCGATGTGCAACAGAATCACTTTCATGCTGTAAAGGGATTCATCTATGAATAACCTCCACTCATTTGGTTTATAGGTCAGCTCAAGATCAAGGAATAGGCCTCTGATATCATTACAATTAGTCAAGTTGTTTCCAAAAGTGAAGAATTGCTGTAGATCTGCAGAATGCTTCCTAAATACTGCACTTCGAGCATGTTCATCCAACAGGCTCCATTGTTGTAGACGTTAGGCCAGGAGTTCACTCTGTTGCTTAGTAAGTGTTAGTTTACGAAATAGATCATTGAGTTATGGTTTGGTGATGAAGTGAAGTTTCTTGTCCCTTCAAGCTGTGCCACATATGGTGTATCTTGAGATTCTGAATCGTCTGAGTTGCTCGTGTAATCGCTTGGTAGTTCAGAGGGCGGCTGTAGTACAGGAATAGCACTTGAATGTCGAACTGGACGAATAGCAGACTGAAGATCTGGATACATGATAGATTTCTTACCTTCACTGATGTGACCTGCAGTGAAATAAAATAAAATCAGACTAAAAATGTATATTACTGCCTGTGAGCAGAAATACTGGAAGTACAAAATAGCATGTATTTTCATATTTTTAATTGATACATCTCTTGAAAATATACTACAGATCAGGAAAGAAAACACGTTGAATAACCACCTTCAATATCTGTTAAGTAGAAGTAGCAATCTGTTGAATCGTCCTTTGGCTATCTCCATACTAATGGAACGCCAATCATGAGGACAGGCCCTTTGCCTCTCACCCAGGCAGAAAGGGAACTTGTACATCTGACACAACATATTTGAGGTGTCCAGCGTTTGTCCTGGTCACCCACTTTGCATCCAAAGTACAGCTCATAAAGTTTCTTCAAATTTTTAGTCAACTGTCTCTTGTATTGTCTTAATGTAACTGATCCACATATATAATAGAAACTGTCTCGGGAATTTTTGCATTCTCTAGGCATTTTAGCACTGTCTCCTGTAAACCAAAAACCGTAGTATGTGAAAAATAATAAAAATAGTAACAGAAATAAATATTAAATATAAAAGTAAAAATAGGAGGCATTTATAATTAGTTACACAAATTATCAAGGGTTACGTAAGAGTTGCCAGGGATTTGAACCCATATTAAAAAGATTTGAGTATACTTTCATAAGTTTCATAAGTTAGGTTGACAAATACCTTGGAACACACCATTAAAATTTTATCGAAATCTGTTTATAACTTTTAGAGTTGTCGGTTTCTGCCCAATCCTTTTTGCATTGAATCCCTACGGAACCATCAGTGTATTTAACGTAAGATGGTCATTTAAGAGAAACTGGAGGGTCGCAGAAAGAGACGGATGTTATATTCATGATTTACGCAAAAATACCCCTACAAAAGGTCATTCTTATTTCCGTTTTTGTATTGTTATACAGTTCAATCATCAAAGCAAAGAACAACAATGGCGAGGCAACAGCCTACCGAAGTTTAATACAGTTTATTACTCGATTTTCAAACTAAATCCCTAGCCTCATGGTTCTTTCAAGCTGAACTAGATTTTAGCTTAGAAAGGTTAACTAACGATTCATAGAAGTTAAAATAACTTTCGCATACCCTACCATACCATGTGATCGAAAGTGTTTACTTCATCCTAGGCGCCTTTGATAAAACTCCTATACTTAGACATCCTTGAAGGCTGCAGTCTTTCCACAGCACGCTCCTTCACTTGCCAGAAGATGGAGTTGGCCAGAACCACGTAGCTCTCCCACGAGGACCGTGTTGACTTCTTAAAGACACTACGGGATACTTTGGACAACAACATCAACCGGGATTTCCTCGGGGGATCATTTGTGTGGGAGCTCCCAACATAAATCCAACAAGCACTAGAGATACTGTCTACCGCCACCCACTTTGACCGAATAGCAACAGCAGCAGCCCGTGCCATCGAACAAGGCAACCACAAACAAGTCACCCTCTTCGAGGATAGACCATTATAGAGGAACCACCGTGAATTGCAAGATACGGTGGCCTCCTTGATGATTAAAGTCACCACCCTCACGATGAAGGGATCCCAACCACCAGCAGGAGTACTTCCAAACTCTATTTGCAAGTTTTTTCGATCCACAAAGAGTTGTTTTAGTTGTCGCTTAGCTCCGTGCTCTCTGACCGTACAGCTTCGAGCTCCTAAGAAGACTACGCTTGAAACCGCTCTCTCTCTCACAAACCTTCCAGTGAGTGTATGTTGTGTTGTCTGCGTAAGTGATTGTGGTTTATGCAGTCTTCCATCAAATGTCTTATGGTGTTGGTGGATTTGCTAAAACATAGGCATACGACTACGATAGAGTTATCAAGCCGTTTCTGGTAGCTCAGGAAGTCTAGGTAATGCCCACGTCTCATTCCTGCCTGGTACACCCTATCCTTACGATGCGAGATGCGAGGTGGCTTCAAATGTATGTATGTATGTCAGGGAAATCGAATGTGTAGTTGTGTGTTGTTGGCAAACGCACTAATGGAGCTGCAAGTTTTTGCAGTGTGTATGTGGTTGTGAATGTTGGCTTGGTGCGGGAAGAGCAGGGATAGTTGACATCGTTTGAGGATATTATCTAGTGCTGGGTTTTGTTTTGATGTTTCTTGGTGTGTTTGGTTGTGCTGCAATGTAGTGTAGAGGATGTTTTTGGCTAGTGAAAGCTGCAGCAATGAATTGTGCGCCTCTCGTGTTAAGATGATCCTTGAATTTGATATCATTTGTTTCCTGGTGTAATTGTTTTCTGTGTAGTAGCTGTACATCCAGTGAATATTTTAACTGCTTTGATCTGTAGTGTCTTTTGGGTGTTGAAGGGAGTGCCAGCCAGGCTAAGAGCTCATGCGGGCCTTACATAATCTATCAGTGACCATATGTATGGTTTGTATACTTGAGCAGTGTTTCTTTATATCCATATATTGTATGTCTAAGTGTTCTTAATACGCTAAGTCTTGGTTTTAGGTTCTATTTTAAGTTTGTATGTTGTATGTTACTGCGAGAACTTTTAGTGAGGGTCCTCAAGGGGTTAGCGTGGTTTATAGTGAGGTGTGATCTCAGGCTGTGTTCTCCATGGTGGCTGGTAAGTAGGTTGTGTGTGGAATTAGTCGATGCTATTGTGGAGGCGGTCTAGGTAGGGCTGCAGGAGTTGAGTGGTGGTGTTTACATTTTGGTGCTTGCATGTTAGTTTTATGTTATCTGTGTAAAAGGCTATGCGTATTTGTCGTGTGTGAGTGTAGATGTATATATTTAAGAGGGGGGGTGATAGAACCGATCCTTGGGGTATATCGTTTGTGAAGTTTCTGGTATTTGATGATTGGCCAGCAGATGTTACATGTGCACATCAGTCAGATATGTAGTTGTCCATCCATCTGTTGTATATTTTGTTTGTGAGGTTGTGTGGACGCTGGCATCAAAGGCTTTATTGATATCTAGTGTTACTAACAGTGTTTTATTTGCTGGTCTATTAGAATTCATGCCATTAGATGTTGTTTGTGTGAGGTCTGAGAGAATTTGTAGAAGTCTAAATATCGCGTACATAGGTGTACGCAGAAACACTCCGACACAAAGCTGCCCGCCCTCTCGTATCCCTAAAATGAACCCCTCGCCTCGAATTCTCCGTCGCCTTTCTTCGCACCGCCGTAAACTCCGAGATGACTCGAAGGCGTGAAAGAAATACTGTCGGCCCAAAGATGAAAAAAGGTCTTTCGAGCGACGATACGGATTTTTAGAGAATTCGACTCTCTCTCTCGATTCTGCTCGTGAGAGAAATAAAAGGAAGACTTCTCCCTGGAATCAGGCACAACTTCTTGGACTTACGTCGAGTGTTTGAAACTCAATCCACATAGGGGACCGTTCGCCCGCTGCAAGGAAGGAACTTCTCAGGGAATTGGTTGTTGCCGTCACGGTACTTGTATGTGCCAAACTTCTCGCAGGCCCCCTTTTTAGAGTCTGAGGTTACACAGGACCTCCCGCTGCGGATTACTCTAGACGTAGCTAACTAATCGATTTTGGCTACCCACTCCAGGAGCCGAATAATCGGACAGGTACTTCGAGGAAGAAGTCCGATTGAGTCACCGCTTGGCTCACCTTCGTGATCCGGCATAGGATCAGTATATCACCGGTCTGAGTACTGGAATTATATTTAGTATAAATACAAAGTGATTCTAATACAAAGTAATTCTAATTGACATAGGATAGGTACCATAAAGGGAAGGGTCTAACCTGTCAGTTTTTTGTATAAATCATGATGCTGCAACTATAATTGATGGAATTGCATTGGTAATGCCAACATTATACAAATTAACATGAAAGTGTCAAAGTAAGGGAAACATTAATTTAAATTAACATGAAGGTGGTGAAGTAAGGGAACCATCTAACGTGCAATATGTAATGTGAAAGATGAAGTTTGGTCGTTAAGTGTGGGTTTACTATCTAAAATATATATAGATTCACAAAGATTCGTAAATCAGACAGGGTTTTAGCTGTAGAGATTATAGAAGTCTTCGATCTTTACCTGTAAATCACAAGAATTGGCATGGAGTCTGATGATAGAATAGTCAGGTTTGGCTAGAGGCAAATCCGTACGGCAGGACCTCCCGGCGTGCTGTTCAACTCTTGAATGGAGAGTTCGGCTGGTAGAGCCAATATAAGTCGCATCGCACGATGCACACAAGTAGTTATATACGAGAGATGAACGACACGCAACAGGAAGGAGATCTATATAGCGAAAGAGCGAGCATATTGTATAATGGTTTGGGGTGATTATTTTGAGGTCCAAAAAAGGCAGATTTTTTGGGGATAATCGAGCGTATTTCAACACTCATCTTTGATGTTTGTGTGCCAAAGAAGGGTACTGACCAGAAGTGTAAGAGTTTATTGACGGTGGCTTTATCTTCAGTCGGATTAAGCAAATAATCAAGACATGTCTTGATGATTTATACAAAAAAGTGAGATGTTAGACCCTTCCCTTTATGTTACCTATCCCATGTCAATTAGAATTACTTTGTATTACTTTGTATTTATACTAAATATAATTACAGTACCCAGATGATGAGGTTGGCCCTCGAAACGTTGGTTAAAATTAAATGAAGAAAGAAATACATTTCATTTCTGCTGCACTGGTTCTCTTATGTATATTGGAACTCCAGACAATAAAGAACGGATTACCTCAATATATCTCTCTCTCTCTCTCTCTCTCTCTCTCTCTCTCTCTCTCTCTCTCTCTCTCTATATATATATATATATATATATATATATATATATATATATATATATATATTTATATATATATATATATATATATATATATATATATATATATCGTATCCAAGAGGTTTGACTTTGACTTGTCCGTGGGGCGTACCCAGTGATATAGTTTGTTCGTTATTTCCACCCCTTTGGCGGAGTGTCCGACAGCTCTGTGTACCTTCTGTGTCTACATAGTTCCCACAAACTTAGCTTTATTATAGAGAATCGTTTGTTGCAGATCTCTTTGAAATTTCTCTGGGCAATGCCTATATTTGTTTAGCTGCTGATAAATATTCCCAATACGCGTATGTTTGTTTGTGCGCGAACTTTTGATAGATGTGTATGTTCGTGTGTTTCTACGTGACTCTATAGACCACTTGCCGCACATTTATTTGTACAATTTGACTTATATTTTGTTTCTTTTTTCTAATATTCTTAGGTTCTTTATGTATTGCACTTGGTATATTATTTCCTTATTTTGTGGAGTTCCTCGCTGGTCTTTTAAATCCTGCAATTTGGGTGCTACCTGCCTACCTATTTTATAAAACGAGCCCTACACGACTCTCCTGCCTAGTAATAGAGTTACTGGAGTTACTGAAAAATCACGCCTTATAAATACATAGGTTTGATACATATCAAATATGTGTTCAGGCAGACCTAATGTCTAACAGCATTTCTAACACTCATATAAGGCATTAGCATTCGCAAACATATACATCTGTGCTCAAAAAAATGGGCCTATTCATTATGCCATGTTCTGCAAGATGATTCACAATATATATTTTTATATATATTGTGGTCTCATTCTCTTTTCTACTACTATGCAAAGCTATCATATATAACTTTATAATTTTACATTATTATTTTAATCCCTGGTACCGTTACAAAGCTTTATCGTGTTCCCCTGATAATCATGTGTGAGGATTTCAACATGGATCCTATTTTGCCTCGCAACGCACTTTTTGCTTAGTCAGTTAAATTAATTATCACTGGAATACTTTCTAATTTTGTTATTACTAAAATATTTAAAACTGTACCTGAACTTTTGGAGTGAACGTGTGTATTCAACTTGCTTCAGTGTTACCTGCAGAGGTCCGGCACGTAGATATTCCTCCTTCTACAGCTGCTCCTTCAAAAGGGTAGGTCAACGATGATGAAGCTCGCTAGGTCCTCTTCTTCTTACTCTGACAGTAGGCTTGACTGTTTTCGTGGGCGATTCCCGCATCCTTAAGTCCTTCTTGCGGATGGCTTGATGCGTCCATTTCTTCGTCACCTTCACTTATCCGGCCGAAAAGAGGGTCACAAATTTATGGTGTTGAATGGTAAAAGAGGGTGACTCGACCGAGTATTGAGGTGGCGGACTCTTCATTTTCGGTGGGGAAACTCACCAGGGCTGTTCTTTTCCATCATCCGAGGGATCATCGGTCACAAAGCCTACCTCCTTGGGCAGTAGGCTTTGTAAGAACATGGGGATAAGCAATTTCCCATAGCCAAACCAAACTTTTGAGGTAATATTTACCATTAAAAGAAAACTTACAGTTTTTAGTACACATTGAGATGAGTCTAATGAAAATATCAACTGGCAAGGGAATATCAACGTTACGCAATTTATCACAAAGGAAGGGGAAAAGGTAATTTAAGGGTACATTAGTAAAAAGAGAACAAAAATGGAAACTAACGAGAGAGAAGGTTTTAGAGTAAGGGATGGAGTTGAATTTTTCAATAAGGTCGTAACTGTCTTTAATTTGAGAATTAGAAATGGTACCAACAAGGAGAGTGAGGTATGAAGTAAGCCATTTAGATAAAGAATATGAAACTGAGCCAACAGAACTAATAATAGGGCGCATAGGGTTATTAGGCTTATGAGTATTTACAAGAGCATGTAAATATGGCAGAGAGGCATTAATAGATTTAAATTTAGCAATTAAATCGGGAAAATGGCTAAGAAGGGAACGCACTTTTTATGGAAATCACTATTAATCTGAATCGTAGGATCTTTATCTAGGGAGAAATAGATATAATGGTCATTCAATAATAGATCCATTTTAGCAATATAAGACACTTTATCCATAATAACGACAACACCAGATTTATCAGCTTTAGGTAATACTTAATGAAGCATTATCTCTAATGGCAGCTGCCATTCAGGTGGTCACCTTTGATAGCTGTCTATGTTCGTGTGTTTGCCCGTGACTCCAACGACCAATTGACTCACATCTATTTGCAAAGTTTGACATATATTTTGTTTCTTTTTCTAATCCTCTTAGATTCTTTATTTATTACACTTGGCATATTATTTCCTTAATTTACACATATAGCAATTTTTAGAATTTCATAAATCCACCGAGCGTCAAATGTGGAGTCCCTCGCGGGCCTATTAAATCCTGCAATTCGGGTGCCACACACAAGCTTACCTATTTTAAAAAACGAGCCCTACGACTATTTCTCATGGCCCCAAATTATCGCAAGACTGATCCGTGAAGGCTAATAGAGACAATTTCGGCGGCTTTGGTAGCCCTCATAATTAGGCACGCAGGTTTCATATAGTGGGTGATGGATCGTGATGAAGATATACTGGGTCGCGCTGATACCGGAGGGATGGAAAATAAGAGACAGGGTGTTAAATTTGTTAGTTGCTTTGTTTAGAAACAAAAGGGGTAAAAGGATGGTAGGAAAGTTCAAAGAGTAGGAGGTGCTCTTTGGGGTAATCTCACTATAACGGGTGTAGTACCTAAGGGAGAAAAAAGAAACGGAAAAACAAACATATGCAAAATGAAACAAAAATACACTCAATAAATAGTTAAAAAGGATGACGAAAGCAGCTGAAACGGCCGCCGCTATTCTTTGCAGAATGTGAGATCTATTTCATACCCACTAAAGGCAAAGTTTGGTCCCAAAAGAACCACTTAAGACAGAACCCCCAAGAGCGTTTATCTCAAATTTGGGTCCATAATCAGAACTCAACAGAGAGAACACACACATCTGTCATCCTAGAGACAATATTAAATTGCGGAGAACCAGAAGAGGCAGGTCGAGGACAGCAAAGACGGGGCGCAATTATCATCGAATAAGCCCAGCTTCCATAATTAAGACAGCTGCACTTGGGTGAGATTTGGCCCCTCATATATCATCTTCACCATGGTTGCTCTGACCTTCCCCCTCTGGGTGTAAGACTTTGAGTACTAAAACTGCTGTGGAAAGAACAGTGTGTGGAGAAGAAAATAAGTACATCAGGTAAATGCAGGGTGTAGAATAAAGTGAGGGGATGAGAGGGTTGACGTGAGGGGATTAGGGGGTGGAGTAAGGGGATGAGAGGGTTGGAGTGAGGAAATGAGAAGAAGAGGAAAGATGGGTGAGAAGCAGAGAATGAGAGGGTTGAAGCCTCTTCCCATTCTTGCCTCCTTCCTTTGTTTGGCTGCTGATTGTGAACGGAGGTGAGGACTCCTCTTTGATCCCGAGATTCAAAGAGATGACAACGTACATTTGTGACTGTCTCTATTATACGTACACATAAGCGGATGATTTACCCCCCCAATTTCCCTCATGCCACCTATCATCCTTTACCCGAGGGGATATATTTAAATATTCACAGTATAGTGTATGCAAAAATGACCAACAGGAACTATAAAACACCAATTCTGTGTATTTCTGTACTTTCTTATGTCCATGATCAAGGAAATGTTTCTTGAGACGATATTCTTCAGTTTTTGTTCCTCTCACACGCACATTTGGGTGATTTCCATATTCATATAATAAAATGTATGCAATTTTACATCCAGCCAAGCTGTAAGTGAAAACAAGGAAAGCTTTTCTTGCTATTCAAATGGAAATGACTAAGGATTAAACACATCAGAATAATTTTATCCTACCAAAATCCTTTACATATTCCAAATAAAACGTAGGCAAAATTCAGACACTATTCTTTGCATATAATCTAGATATTAAATGAAAATAATAAAAATTGCTAAACATCTCTTAAAACAGATGCATTTATGTGTAAAGTTCATCAAAATATAATGTAAATATATTGAATCTAAATGCTATGTAGGTGGAAAATAATATAAATTAGTGTTGGATTGACTTTTATTTCAAACCTTCCTTAAATAAACAGTGTAAACGAGCTATTAGACAAAGAAATACTTCTTTCGAATTACTTTAAACAGTATGTTTTCGACTGACGAAGTCAAAGTTTTGAAGCGATCAAGAGAAACATTCTTTGCAGCATCAAGGAACGGCTTCCCCTAAGGTTAACTTTTTGGTTAATCTACCTGCCATAGGCGTAAACTTCTCTCTTCGGGATCCCCCAGGAATTTTCTATTAGATTAAGGTCGCAACTGTTGGGAGGCGAATCCATGATTGATTACACTGGTTAACAAAAAAGTTTTTCCCACGGTTCTAGATCAAAATAGTCTGATTCTAGAGTAATTGTATGCGCTGAATTCAACAATGACATTCATATAGCTGTGTCTGGCTCAGTTTTCCAGAACCAGCATAACTATATATTTGGTGCACCATGTTATTCATACACTAATTTATATGTTCATTGGTTCCACTTTTGTAATACTTGTTTCTTTATTTGTGCTTTTTAGTTTGTTACAGATTGCTGGTTCATGATAATGCATATCTACCACTGCAGAATTTCTAATTACTCTGAATTCAACAGAACATGTAACCTGGCAAGTGTGTGAACAACGCTGATCATCTTTGTTACATATGTAGCGCCTTCACTCCTGCTAGCATCAAGAAACCAATCATAAAAGCTGTTCGAATGAACTACAAAAGTTACTTCAAATGTCCTTTGGGCGAAGCTCTGGACTGCCGTTTGCTGTACCAATGATATGGCGTGAACCCAAAGACCACAGCAGTGAATGCTACTTCTGTCTCTCAAACATCAAGGAAATAACCATCAAAACACGAGGCTAGGTGCAGTACCTCAATATTGCTTCTGCATTCCGAGCAGTTCCGCACATGGCTGAACTCTCAGTACCAAATCAACCGACTGAACAAGAATTCATGAGTGATTCCTATTCTTATTCTACCTCAAATGAAGACGACTAGAAGGATGATTCTGGTAATACCAGGCCTAAACTCTTTACTCAGGAAGTGCTTCATGATCTCATCAGGGGCCTAGACTTGTCCAAAGCAAAGGCAGAAGTTCTGGAATCTAGGCTAAAGCAGCGTTACCAGCTGGAAGCTGTAGTGCGTATCTCTACAGCGCTTTACCGTCATAGAGAGCTGCCTGCATTTTTCAAGGTGGCAACTAACCTTTGTTACTGCGAGGAAGCAGTACCTCTCATGCAACAATTCTGCAAGTCTGAACCATACAAGTCAGATGACTAGAAGCTGCTTATAGACTCTGGAAAAGACTCCTAAAAGCTGTCCTTCTACACAATAGCAATCGCTCTCCATCTGTCCCAATAGCACATTCAGCAAACATGGCTGAAAGCCATTAAACGATGAAGATTCTTTTGAGCTGCTATAGAGTACAAGAAACACTAGTGGAAGAAATGTGAGGATCGCAAAGTCATCTGTTAACCTCTGAGCCTTCAGAGTGGCTACACAAAGCAAAGGTGGCTTTTGTTTTTGTGGCACATCAGAGCTGATGCAGAACACTATGTGAGAAAGGAATGGCCGAAAAGACCAAGAGACGCGCCTGGAAGGTTCAACTGTGTTCACAATCCTCCTGTAGATCCAAAAAAGATATTTTGCCTGCACTTCATCCAAATCTCGGTTTGGCTAAAAATTTTATCAAGGCTATGGATAAATCTGGCGCAAGGTTTCGATACTTATATCAGAAACGAGGCGCTGTGGTTTCTGAAGCCAAGTTAAAAGCAGGTGTCTTGAATGGACCACGGATTCGTATACTGTTCATGATAGCCAATTTACAAAGTCCTTCAACCCAATGGAAATCATTTGTCAATGTGTCAAAACTTATTCTTGGAAACTATCGTGCTGACAACTACAAAGAAATCATTACAATCATGCTGCAGAATTATCATTCATTAGGAGTAAAGATGTCCTTAAAATTGCATTTTTTTCCACTCTCATATTGATTTTTTCCCAAATAACCTTGGAGAAATTAATGATGAACACGGTGAAAGATTTCATCAAGACATTGCCATAATGGAGAGCAGATATCAGGGACAATTCAGTTCTAACATGATGGGCGACTATTGCTGGACACTGCAACGAGAAGAGAGTGAGCTGTACAAACGAAAGGGAAAAGTTCAGAAGCACTTTTAGAACATCTTATTTTGTCAATTATAAAAGATTTGAACTTATGCTATCTGGTACAATTTCTTATGCGCTTATCTGTGACGTGTCAACACTAGAATGACCAAGCTGTCATTTTGCCGCTTTTCAAGTTTATTTATTAAATATTAGTCGCATTTTTTATTGCAATCCGCTCAAATTTCTTGACTTTTATTTATTTATATTCAATTTATATTCAAAATGGCATTGTGAAAGTATAAAATTATTACAAGAGTCAGGTAACTAGTGATAGAGTATACTACCTAGAAAGACTGAGCAGTCAAATAGACCGCTGCATAATATAATCCTGTTTTAACGTGTTTATTTCATTACAGAGAGTGTGCTACAGTTCATAACTCAGTGCACACTTGTTCCAACATGATCTTACAAGGTTTGTGTGTTTTCTATATAAACTCCCTGCAATTGTGCAGGTACACAATAGACTCTCGTTGGGTGAAGATATCGTCCGATATAAGGGAGACTCGTCTGATAGAGGAACAATTTTGACAATTTCTTGTTGCCAGACATTACGATGAATCTGAAGAAGAATCTTTTGATAGTGATTGAAAAGAATACATTCCTGAACACAATTTTCCATCAAGTTCAGATGAAGAAAATTAAAACATTGCATCAACTACAGAGCAACGTAAGTGTAATGTGATTATTTTACGATACTGTTGGAATGTCATTCGATATATCGTTCAAAATATGTAGCTATTTACATTATTATTTATATTATTATTATTGTTGTTATTGTTATTATTATTATTACTATTATTATCATTATTATGTTATTATATTTATATTATTATTATTATCGTATGTTGCGATGAGTAAATTTTATTTTGGTAATAATAAATCTGAACATAAATATGTGGGGAGATTTTTTTATGTACTTTTGTTACATATGTATTACTATAAAAAATCTAAAGGCTGTAGATGGGACCCAGTGGATTGAAATCCCTACTGAAGGCCCGATATTAGTGAAAGATACAGTGCACAGAATATTCCTACTGAAGTTCCCGGTCCTTCTGCATATGCCAAGACCCATGTTGTGTTGAGGAGCATGATGACAGCATTTTCCTTATTTATTGATGGTTTCATATTCGAGAGATGATAAGATGTACAGAAGCAGAAACTCGCAGCAAATTGAATAATGAATCATGGACCGTAACTAAGGAAGAAATATATCATATGCTGGCAATAGTCTAAGCAGAGGACTTATTGCTAAAAGACAACCACTTGCTTTTCTCTGGTCAGAGGTTTGGGGGCCTAGTTTCTTCTCCATGACTCTGTCAAGAGATAGATTCAAGCAACTTCTTCGATTTTTAAGTTTTGATTTGAGATCCACCAGAAGTCAACGAATTCAATCAGATAAATTTGCTCTTTTTTCTACCATTTAGAACAGATTTATTGAAAAATGTCAATCATATTTCAGATCTGGAGCAGATATAGCTGTTGATGATCAACTTTTCCCCACTAAGTCTAGAAGCCCCTTTACCCAATATATGGCAAACAAACCTAATAAATTTGGAATCAAATTCTGGCTTGCTGTAGACTCAACGTCCCATTACTTGCTGAATGGATTTTCTTATCTGGGAAAAAATGTTCATCGTCCCCCAAATCAAAACTTATCGGAACAATGTAGTGATGAAAATGGTAAGTTATTTTCTAATAAAAGTCGAAATATCACATGTGATAACCTTTTTACTTCGAAGAAGCTTAGTAAGACATTGCAAAGCAGGAAAACGAGTATCGTTGGAACGATAAATCGAATTCGGCGCGAAATACCAACAAGCATCAAAACTAAGAAACAACCACTACACTCATCCATTATTTTGAAGAATTGTGACATGGCACTCACCTTGTACCAAGGAAAACCTTTTAAGAGTGTACTGAATCTAAGTACTGTGCACAAGACATATTGACAGTGTTACAAAGAAGTTGCTAGAGTCTATCACGTATTATAATAAAACAAAATCTGGCGTTGACAATGTTGACCAAATGGCCAGACTGTAAACCACTAAAGTGGCTTCTCGGCGTTGACCATTACAGGTCTATAACTTACTTGATATTTCCGTGATTAATTCAGTTATAATATACCGTGAAGTGGTTTGAACTAAAATAAGTCGACGAGATTACATTCTTAAGCTCATAGGAGAGCTAAGAGCTTTTAACAGAAGTGTAGATGAAAACTTCGAAGACGAATGGACAGATGAAGAACTTTTGGAAGGAGCAATGGAAGAACCAATAAGCGTAAAACTTGTCAAATTAGCAAATGCAAGAAGAATAAAACTAATGGAATATGCTACAAGTGCAAGAAATATGTGTGTGGTAAATGTACTGGAATAATACGCATGCGAAAAATTTGAAAAAATTGTTCATGATATTGATAATAATTGATACATCTAACCAACTAGGTATTATATAAATACCTAAATACTTTTTGATAAATGTATTTATATTATATAGTTGCATCAATTATTGTATATGATAAACGTAAATGGGATTGTTATTGTTATTTTTTCTCTGTCTCTTTCATATATGTAAGGAAATGGAAATATATTGATAATGTATCTTTATTTATCATTTATTGATACCTATTCCATACAATAATATAATGAAATATTTACAACAGAAGGAAGTTAAACTGGAACTAATAAGAAAACATAATCCTTGTGATATGAATTCACCCCAAAATTTGTGAAAAAACGAAGAAAATAAGGTAAAATAATACCAGAGGTCAAAATGACCGCTCAGTCTTTCTAGTGGTTGTGCACTTGGCCATTCATCTAGTGTTAATATCGTTATCTTGCGTGACACAATTAATGTCATCGTATTTACTATTTTTCTGATTGTTTAAGAAAGTAGATCTGATAGTAGAATAAGACATCTAAATCATACTGAACAATGTGAAATTAGTCATGTAAGCACATTTACATAGGAGACAAGCTGGTCTGTTTTGGGACAAATATCTGTTGCGAGACACAAATGACGGAATATTGAATATTTGTGCCTATTGATTTTTTTTATAAAACCTAATCTGAGAGAATAAAACAAATATCTGATTCAAAATCAGCAATATGAAATTAGTTGTGTGGGCATAATCTCATATGTGAACCATTTTGGATGTCGACCAGTGTTATCGGACAAAGCATTTAAAATTTAGCCAAGTCTTAGAAATTTGAGGTAAGACGACTAGGAGCTTTGTATTGCATGAAGATTTGTGACTTCTTCATCTTCAATGGATGTCTCTTGAACCACGGTAGGACGTTGTTCTCCAGGAATTAATAGTACGCCTTCTAATCTATGTTGATGCCATAATCATAGGATGTTATACTAGCTTGTCTTCAATAATTGAACCCAAACCATCAATCTTCCACCTACTTGTTGTATCTTGTTAAACTGCTTCGTCTAACATCCACCGAGGACGCAGTCTTTTGCTCAACAATCCGGCACATCCAGAGTAAACATTGAGTCGTTCGTGAAGATAACTCTGTTGATATCAGTTTTCATCTATGTCTGGGTTAGCTGTCACATCATTCAATCTTCTTCCGGAGCAAAACACTTTCTCTTTCAGTTTTGTGGTTAGGAACGGCCTTTCGCAGAAGCCTTTAAAATGGCTTTGGTGCTGGCATAAGAGGTTTTAACAACTTTCATTATTAATTTGATTAACCAAACCTAATTATTACATCAAATCTGTGCTGAAAGGATGTAAGTGAGACGTTTCTTCCCTTTGTTTCTCTATAACGGAAAATGGCTGCACCCTTCTGTGTCCCAGAATCCCATGAAAGTTACTTTGTGGAGAAACAGAGTGTAAAAGTGAGGTGGCCTTTCCACAGGGAAAAGTACAATACTTCGCATCCTCTACTCGATGCAATTCACTGATCTATAAATGATACTTTAACCTTCATCCCTTGATCCTCCTACATCCCATGTTTTCTAACAGTACACTTATATCTACCATCCTCTTGCACAGGTACTCTTAAAAGGAGTGAAGGCATTCATCAATACATGGAAGGGTTCAATCCAATACAGCATTTGTTCAGGCATTCTGTCCCGGTCCGAGAAGGGACCCCAAGTTTGACCCCAGGTCAGCAGCGGGAGAAGGAAAAGAAGAGGGCAAAAAGTGAGGCCAAATGTCTGATTACTAAGAATTCTTGTGGAAAATTTTGAAGACTTTTATATTGGCACGAATCGTCGGGAAAACAATCGATTTAATTTATATCTTGATTTTTTCCTAGACATTTAATATAAAGTATTCAGAGATTATTATCCCTTTAAACACAATCCAACTACGATCATATAGCCAGAAATTTTACTATTGAACATCTAAACATATTAGTCTATTATTAAATGATAAAACCCCTTTGAAAACCAATCAACTATTTTTCCTTTTTTTACCTCCTTCCTCCGGGTGGCCTAAGTTGAAAATCTCACTTAAAAGGGAAACTTTCGAGTAACAGACTGAACACGTTGATAGATGGCGCGTGATGCTCCGATCATGTTCTGTAGCCATGATTTAGCTCTAAACAACACCGTACCAAAATCTTCAAGACGAACAACTACATGACAAGGGATCGAACTCTCTCTCTCGGTATCATAATGAATAAAATTACCTCATTACTCGATACTCCTATTAACTTGTAACCAATAATCTTCATGTCCCATAAACACATTAAGAGCCGCTAACAAGCTCATCGATCGGCAAAGAAGTGCTCATTAAAAATGTTCGAAAACAATTTCTCAAAAAGTAATTGCAAACAACCCAATTAAAATTAATTGTGATTAATGTATTAATTTCTCAAAAAAGAGCGAAACATTGAAAAGTAAAGGGTCAAGAACGAATTAATTAATTACAAACGGAAAAAATGGTTATAATTTACGCTGTCATAAATTAGGAAAAGTGACTAATTCATGATTGCCATAGAATTACCATAAAGGTAACTAGTACTCATTAACCTGTACCATGTCGCTAAATGGAAAGTGGATACTTTAGTTATTAGAAGACTGTTCTTATTCTATCTTGCAGCCACCAAATCAAGGTTGAGAAAGAAAATGAAAGAAAACTAAATACGATGAAAATCTGCAAAGACCTTTGAATCCCTACAAGAATAACTTTAAAAATAGCTACGAGAAATGAAAAGGTTGCTATGTATGTACCAGCACATGAAATCTGATAAGCGATATGAAGCTGGGATGTAATTCAATATATAAAAGGGTAATTTTAATCTTCAAACTCTACATTTTTCTTCTTATTAAAGTTCATAAGAGTAAATTACCTTCATATATCTGTTGCGCTCCCGAATCGGTTGGTTCATTGGAGGCGACTCCAATGAAAGGCCAAAATCCTTCTCTCCCTGATAGTGGTAAAAAACGAATATAATGGCAGGGAAGTAGCAAGATATACTGTGCAACACTATACATATGTTGCTCGTGGACTAATCAAGAGAGGTAGGCAAATGGGATTAATATTATGTTGCATTGTAAAACCGTTTTTCTGCGTAAATTAAATCAATCTATGAAATCTAATGGATATGAAGGTTGTAAGATATATAAGAGTAGGGGGGTCCTTATTACGGGTGTAAATTAAAACTAAGGATAAGGTGAATAAAATGAAAAGGAGACAACGAAACACGGCGTCGACAACATCCCATTTAATGCATCTACATAAAAAGGACAAAGAAAGAAGAATCGTATGCAATTTGCGTAATGCGACCTAATTTCCAGTTCTTTCTCAAAAAAAGATTGACAAAAGAAAATATGCTTATGCAGAAGGTGAATTGATAAAATGAATAAATTTGATAACCTAATGAGAGCACTTTTGAATAAGATTACAGTGTGATGAAAGAATTGATCTTAGAAGCAATCAGAGAGAAAAGCGGAATATGAGCATTGATTGTACAATTCAACTGAGTTCAACGCAAAAGTAAATGTTTGTTCTCGCATGGAATTCTTCCTTTGAAAATGAGCTAAAACAAGAGTGAGATTTATATACGGTGGGGTGAAACAAATCTTTTGAATCATTTAAATATTATCTAATATACATTCCATTCTTTATAAATAATGTTTCTCCTACAATTAACGAATTGTGAGGTGTTAACAGAAGGAAGAGAAAAATTGGATAGGAACGAGTTTATTATATTTTATTGACGAAAAGACAAAATAAAAGTGGCAATAAGTATTTAAGCATTCATGTGAAATATTTTACAAATATTTTTTTACAAAATATTTTGGTCTAAAATGTTTTTTTAAAGTTCTAGAATGAGTCGGTAAGTTTGCTTAGTTATTGCTTTTCATGCCATACTATGATGGTTAAATATAATGAGCCCTCAACTAATTTGAAAAGAAAAATAATTCAGCACTACAATGAAGGGCCCCCCTCCCAATACCACCCTGTTGGAAAAAGATGGGGAATGTAAGATAGAAGTGAATAGGAAGGGATTTAGGTTTTATGATAACTCACAGTCTTAACTTAAACTGTGAAAACACAGCTTTGGTGTTGCGAACTTTGAATATAAAGGTTTTCGTGTAGAGTAATATAGAAGTAGAAGCTAAAAAATAAGGTAAAGCTTTAAAATGCTATAATAAATGCTGGTGTTCTATGTCATAGGTTAGGTTAGATCTTCTGACCTCCGTTTGCTCTCCGTGTCTCGGAACAGTCTGCTGATAGCACGCTGGGCAACTCTGCAGTTGAGCCTTGCCTCGAATAATGCAAATGAACTTTGGGTTCCAATAAATCTCTAAGAGTTAGTAATTATACTTGGCAGAATTAATTCTAATATCTAGAAAGTTTTTTATATCAAATTGGGCGACACAAAATAAACTTTACTATTGTACAAACAAAAATAAAATATTGGACATGAAAGAAAAATCACCAATAAAATAATGGACATGAAAGATAAATCAAAGTATACACACTCGGCCGCATACGACCGACAACAATTCCGGGTGACTCTTCCACCCAAAGAATCTGCTGCTTGACTGGAGCACGAGGGGAAGGGGGTGGGAGCACTGAGCTAGAGTTCTTTCTAACAGCATGGGTCGGGTTTTCACATAAGGCCGACTGGCACTCGGCCTGTTCGAAGTTATGGCGGAAAATACAACCTGCATTCCAGTTACCACAGTCATCCTCGAAAGTAAGGATCGAGAGAGTATTTGCCGGAGAGGAAGCTGAGCTCGAGAGATCTTTTCACGTTTGTTTCTTTTTTCTCTCTTTTCTTGTCGTTTGGCTCTTGTAGTATGGGAGGCCGAGAGAAAGAAGCTTTAAAAGGATACAAAATACACACTCGTAAGGATGCAAGCGATCAGGGCCGGGTCTAGTTTAAGTACGGAATTATTCAGAAGGCAATGAATTCCCGCCTACGCTTGGCCAGCAATCAGAGCCGTCAAACCTTACCTTATGCGTCCTCTCCTCTTAGCATAATACTAGTTTACGCAGGCCATTGCTTTACTAAGTGAAAGTTACAGATGCTCCGAAAGGGAGATTTCGCTTCCTCTACATAGCGGAGTGCCGGAAGTGAATTTAAAACTTCACTCCATCTTGCAGAACCTCTCGTTGTTAAGGTTAGGCTAGCTATAGGCCGTGTTATCGAACGAAAGTGAGCTCAAAAGAAGCCGACCGCGTGTTCTTTCCGCCTACCTGTCTTTCTCTCTCTCTCTCTCTCTCTCTCTCTCTCTCTCTGATATTCTGTTTGATAAAGTTTTCTTTACTAAAACCTTCTGATCTTCGAAATGTGCCAAAGGGAACGCAAAATAAGCCAGTAATGAAGAAATTGGCTACTACTTCAAAGGATCTTTTGTACATAATCTTGTGAATTTTATGTAGTACATTATTTGCTTACCAGGCACATTTGTCCCCAGTGAAGAGTAGTTTCAATGGTTAATAAAGGTCATTTGTTCTCAACGAAAATTCTCATGAATGAAGCTAAATTCAAAGGAATGTTGCCAAGTAAACTCAATATTGACATAAGCGCCTGTTAGTTGTCGGAAAAAAAATCTAATAAATATTTCTTGGGGAAAGTTGATTAAATGCCAATATGAATGGTCAAAGTAAAGTAATCAATATAATTTTAATTAAATTTTCATTTTCTATAAATTGATAAATTTGAATGAATGCTTAAGATATGAGATATCAGTAATCGTTTTTTTAGTATCAGCACTAAACCTTAATCCTACGTGGTATATAATAAAGACTTATTTTTACAAAAGTACCAAAATCTGTAATAAAAATTGTAAATCTCCCAATTTGAGGCCTGAAAATTATGAAAAGGCATAGTTTGAAGCATATAAATTATGAGAAGCCTAATATTTGGATACTGTTCTTCGTCCATAACTCATCTGGAATACATGTACCTTGTCAAACCAGGCGGAGAACAGGAGAAGATGGTCGAGGCGTCTTTTAATTACAGTCAAAAGGAATTACCGAAATTCAAATAGAGGGTTAGACGATTCGCTTTTATACATCAGCGCTGCTAAAAATGAAAAGAACAAAGAAATGGAAATTTTTTGCTCCCTTTTTCCGTATAGAGCGGCCTTAAATTAAACTCTTCAAGAATTCAGACAAGGCAATATTAAATTTTTTTGCATAGCTAAAACATACTAAATTTCCTCTTGGTGTATAGCTATAAGATACTGAATTTCCTTTTGTTGTATAGATATAAGATACTAAATTTCCTTTTGTTGTATAGCTATAACATACTATATTTTCCCTTCGTGTATAGCTATTACATACTTAATTTCTTACTGGTTGTATAGCTATAACATACTTAATTTCCTCTTGGTATAGAGCTATAACATGCTAAAATTCCACCTGCTTGTATAGCTAAAACATACTAAATTTCCTTTTGGTGTATAGCTATAATAAACTAAATTTTCTCTCGGTGTATAGCTATAACATACTAAATTCTTTTGGGTGTATAGCTATAACATACTCAATTTTTCAAGGCAGGGAAAAGATCGGTGCTCTCCTCTATCTTCTGTAGAGGATACTGAATAAAGAATAACGAAAAGATGGATTAACTAAACAGGCGACCTCTCTAGCTGAACAAGTTGAGAGCGTCCTACATCAAGGATTTAGCGTAGCACACGTCTTGAAAAAAGGTTAATCTCTAGGGATACTACCACCATTACCTTTGAATGCAACTGCTTCAGCTTCGTCACCCTAATTCAGTAACCGGTATGTACTTTCAAATCATTTAGAACCAGCAGCTCATTCTTATACTGGATACTCACACAGTCATACTTATCTTGGTTTTTCGACTTTCTCCTTTTGGTTTCAAAATAATTTCACTCTTCATCCAAATCCACATTCGCCAGGATTCGATGGCTACTTTCTTTGACCACTCTCTCATTTCACCTCTTTTTTATCTTCTTGTATGCATTCTTTCACATGTTCTGACATTCTCATGTATAACTATTCCTCTTTTATCATTCCTAATGCATATTTTTATGTAATCACACTACTACTCAATATTGCACTTTCTTTTTTACATTTCACCACGCCCAAATAGAGCCTCTGTGTGTACTTCCCACTATCGCATGTTTGAACTTGTTTCACATTCAATCAATCTCCATAGTCACACCTACTTCCCTCCTTCTGATCTCAAACGTTCTTCCCACCTCTTCTTTCATTTGCTAATCTAACAGTTTTTCACCTTTGATTTTCCCTTCTTTGCAATCTTTCTCTCGTCTTCTCAATCAAACCAACCAATTTAACTTACACAGCACACTCATGCGGTTAAGTAGTTCTATACAAATTTAATTTACTGTTTCACTTCACACACATCCTCAACCATATTCCATGACGAGATCAATCTTATTTGCTCGAACCATAGTTAATTATGGTCATTCTTGTGGTAAAATAACGTGTGTTTGCCTCACACGTTTCTGTCCATCCACCAAAAACTACACCTCTCTTTTTTCATTTTTATGACATAAGATGTATCGAAAGCTGGTGTAATTCGATCTCACTTATCTTCTTAACATTTCGTCCATTCATATCTGTATTACCCATCAGCTGATTACTGCTCCTCGTTCCGCCCACCACTCCTCCTATGTAGTTTCAGATCTTCTTCTTAACCTAATTTCTCACATTGCATGGGCTATGTCCTACAACCACATATAAATTTATATTACAAAATATCAACTTCATCCACATAATTTTCGAGATCACACATTCAGAACGAGCCATTGAATGTATCTAGTCACTCTTCTTCAAATGCCACAGCCACCATCTCTACACCCTCACAACCACGATTCAAACTTGATCGCATTTCATTCATTACATCTTAAACAAACCCTTCACCCCACATCTTGTTTGTCTCACACAATGCAAGCATCGCAAAATTTTCTCTTTAGAAGAGACATACCCACCACGTTCCATGAATCCACTCGATTCAACTGGGGCAAGAATTAACCAGCTGAACTCCTTAGAGAACTGGGTCAAGGCGTTCACAGAACCTTAATTGTGGTGGATACTGCTTTCCCACCCACTACTCCCAAGCCGATATCTTAGAGGATTCTCTTTTTATGATATTAAATGGAAAGCGATAATTTAACTGATATTATTATAATTAATATTTTCTACTCCAAAATATAATTTGGAAATTTACTGGCTCGTTAAAATGGTACGTATCATCAACATCTCTCTTCTGATCTTTCTCAAAGACGGATTAGCTTAATTAATAATTAACTACTAACTCAATAATTAGAGTAACTAATGAGATTGTAATTTTGAACAAAGGGGAACCCTAATTTTTCCTGCCTCGATCCACTTTAAAGGAAGACGAATAACCCAGGTAGGTTTTGATGAGACAACTACAGAGGGAAAACAGAGAAAGGCAAAGATAAAAACGGCAAATGACGTGAATACAAAAAATATACGAGTTTTGGTAGTTTAAAAAGAGAGATGGGTTGTTTGTACTACGACACAGACAGTGGCATCTCCATTGCTAGGAAAGATGATCCACATCCTCGACTGGAGAATTCTTAGGTGATCTCACCGATGAGATCGAAGATGTGTACAGTGCCGACGCGTATGGGGATTTATTCTGCTCTACGGGTCTCAAATCCTATTCGGTACGTATCCAAACGACGAGTGGGGGTGATGTATCTACTTCGTGCTAGAGGATTAACCATTAGCACTTAGACGAAAGATATAATAACGTACGATACTATGAAGCGCCTAATTGGAGCCGATGACGATAGAGTGAAAAAGATGAGAGTGGAAAAGGTTTTGAGAAAGACGTTTCGTAAACATGTTGAGCTCCGAGGTAGTTATCGAACCATACCTTTCGATTTCAGAGGGATCTTACATGACACTTAAAAATGACTATACTTTGAAACCTTGTCAGCTATTATTAGCTTTTATGTATATATTTTTTTAATCATTGATGATATTCTCTGATTAATATGAATAAAAGGAAAGATGAAATAAAGCGCATTTAACTACCACTGTTTTAATTTGTCTACAAAATAACTCATCACATTCTCTTGATCTTATGAGAAGGAGAATTCTTTCATCCTTGCATCTTCAATCGTAGTTTTCATTGTATCAGTGAGGCTGGTGGAAATAGCACGAGAGAAAGCTAAATAACATGGGTTTTGTGTCAAATAAAGCGATGTTCACTACTTTCGCACCATCATTCACCATGTTTGAATGTAAAATGTAGAAAAACAGGTACTGTGACGATCAGACAGGCCTCATTCAAAGAAAAACTAATCCATAAGCTCGATTTTTAATTTTTCACCGATGATTAAATTTTCTAAATCCATTAACTAGAGATGTTCAAGTACTTCTTTTCCTTTATTGTTGTTGAAAGGTGGTTGGACTGACCCACTATACAGAACTTCAATCCGATCAATTGGGTGTTTATGAATAAGTCGGCGAATATAATCAAAGAAATCAACCGAAGATGAATAGTCTGGGCTAAATTTATAATCTGATTCACACATCTTCGGTTAAAAAATAGTTACTGAGTCTGGGTGTGGCACGGCGTGGATGGAGGATCATCTTATAACATGTGACACTCAGGGAGGTTTAGCGACAAATGAGTAAAAAAAAATGCGGTGCTGGAGTAAAAAGTAAAGTGTTAAGTGGCAAATCCCCTGATATGCTAATACGAGACAATACATGAATATTCAAACCAAGTCAAAGACACACTGTCCTATTCGACTTTGTTTCACTGTTTGGCAGATTCACTCGGGAGGAGGGGAAGCATTATGACGGCCATGTGTGTGTAGGTGTGCGCCTGTGTCTGAGAGTATGTGTGTGTTTGTGTAGACTCGGCATGGATGCTTTAATATTACTTTCGCCATCTTCTGACCTTATGCTTGTTTTCACTTCCCTATTTGAGTAGTAAAAATAGGAACCTAAGCATCATTACCCTAACACTCCACACACCAACTTCCACCATTTTAAATATATTACTCCTCTAGCGATCAATAAGCTATACGAAGTGTCTACATGTGTAATCTAGGAAAAGAAGACCAACATGCATAACCCGTCTACATAGAGGGGTTTATAGATAGACACATGTAAGAAAAAATATATTATATATATATATATATATATATATATATATATATATATATATATATATATATATATATATATATATATATATATATATATATATATATATCGTCGTCGAGGAAAGAGAGAGAACCGTGTTTAAGAAGATGAAATGGGAATGCAAAGTGGAGCTGTGCTCAGCACGGGTGGTACTAGGTGATCATTTATGTACATTTTGGCGCGTTGTAAAATGTCCCTTCTGGAGTAAATTGCCCCCTGCCCTCCACCTCCGGGAGGAATAAGTAGAAAAGTCTTAGAATTTGTGTAAGAAAAAAAAGGAACTCACCTGAAATCGATCATCGGCCGAATAAGTCACCAAACCAACGGTTAAGATGTGGAGGTCACGTCCGCGCATCCAGGTCACCTGCGGGACACAAACTCTGATAATCATTTCAGAATATACGATATATATTTATATATATATATATATATATATATATATATATATATATATATATATATATATATATATATATATATGTATATGTATATATATATATATATATATATATATATATATATATATATATATATATATATATATATATATATATATATATATATATATATATGAGGGGCGGTCAATAAGTTTTGCAATTCGGATATACGAAATCGAGATATGAGGAAAGGTGTTTTATTATTTTTCAATATAACTACCCTCGACTTCAATGCACTTGCGCCACTTGTCCCCGAGGCTTCGAATTCCAGACAACCAGAAATCTCCCGACTGCTGTTCAATCCACTCCTGGACGGCGAGCGTGACATCTTCATAGTCCCCAAACCGGCGTCCACGCAGTGCAGCCTTGAGCTGGCGGAATAAAAAGTAGTCGCTAGGGGCGAGATCTGGACTGTAGGGGGGATAGTTGAGCTCCTCAAATCCGCACTCCGCGAGGCAGCTTGTGCAACTCTAGCCTTGTGGACTTTGACAAAGTTGAAGTCGATCAGGGGGCGTGAGGTTTCTAGGGACCCAACACTTCCATGTGATATTCTAAATTCTCGCCCGATTTCTTCGACCTTCACGCGTCGATTTTTGAGGATCATCCTCTTCACACGGGACACATTGTCCTCGTTGGTCACGTCTGACCGGCGTCCTGGACGGGGATCATCTTCAAGGGACTCACGACCATGGTGGAACTACATATTCCAGCGAGCAATGGTTGCATATGAAGGGGCAGTTTCGGTGTACAGTGCAACCATGCGTTCATGGATCTCTTTTGCATTATTACCTTCCTTGGTCAAAATTTGATCACTGCGTGGTTCTCAACCTTCTCCATTGTTGAAATATTTGTGACTGACGATCTGCAATCGGCTACTGCTTCTTAAATAGACGAGGCAGGAGCGTGCGGCTGCAGGTCCTGACTTGTCATAAATTGTCCTAACACCCCCAGAAAAAGCCATCCCCCTTCCTCTGTTTGGCTCTACTGATTCGCAAAACTTATTGATCGCCCCTCATATATATACCAGGCAATGGCTTCGCCACTCTCCATTACGGGGAAAGCTTGCGCTTCGTTACTAAGATGAAAATCTAAAATCTCAAAAAAAGCAGACATGGTTAAATTTTTATAAATTTTCTGAACTTCGCCAATTATAATAATTTTAAAAAAGAACTCTTAAATATTTGACCCCTTTCAAAAAATCACGTTGTTAAAATATAGTTATAGATAAAATAAAAAGCAACTTTACCTAAATTTTAATAAATTTTCTGAACTTCACCAACTGAATTCATTTTCTTTTAAAACATTATACAGAATTGGATAATCATATTTATTTATTCTGAACTAAACTATTTTGTTTCTTTCAAACGCTAAAGAAATTCTTAGAATTTAAAATATACTTAAGTTATAACAAAACTAAGATGAAATTATTTTTCAAATACTCAAAAAAATCTCGTTCTTAAATTATAGAGTTAGTGATGAATTTCAAACTTTTTTCCCCTGGCGTTATCTCTGTCTTCTCGGTAAAGGATTGCCTTCATTGTGCCGCCCTCTGCTCTCTATGATTCTAGTCTTCTTCTAATGTCCCTTTCTCTTACCTCTAAAAAACTCCTGTTTCTTGTCTCATTGCTCATTCGCGTCAAATTTCACTTTCTTGTACTATATATATATATATATATATATATATATATATATATATATATATATATATATATATTAGGACAGTTTTTATTGAAAGCGACTGCTAGTCTCGTATTAATAATTTTGTTTTCAATCTTCTCGATTTGTCTTAAGTTCACATTTTGTTTATTGTTCAACCCGTGAAGAAGACTACCAAAGTTCATTAGAGACTAATATTTGTTTATTGCAAAAAGGTGCGAGGAAATTAATGCACCTCAGCAATTTCTTTTATTATACTGACGCTTTTAGATATAACAAGTATCATCTTCAGAGTTAGAATGGGAAATTAATTCATGTATTCCAATTTATATATTATTAAAAAAATGTGCTAACCTACTGACAAACGGAACGTAAACACCTGTAGGTGAACTAGTAGGCTGAAGAGGTGCAGGTAGGGACTGGTCGAGGAATTGTAAGTGAGTGGCCAGAGATCGGGGTAAGCTTCATGCCATAGGTGATTAGCGGTTAGAGGCAGCTGTTCTAAATGTACCTGGTTCCTTTATTTCCTCTTCTTGCATTTAGCAGGATTTCATGGGAGTTAGATTGCATATTTAGACTTATTTGGTCTTCTTGAATATATATTGCTTCAAGGAAGAGTAATTGGCGTCTGTTGTGAGCAGAGTCTACAATTTTGGTGTTTTCTTCCATCATTTTAAGTCGCGAGCGACTCTACATCTCACTATGTCGGTCATTGGTTGGTCTGTCCCGATTTTGCTAAAATTAAAATTGTTTTTGTAATTACATCATAAATCTTCTGCCGATTTTAGCAAAAATTGAAAACCTTATTTTGTTTTACATTTTCGTTCGATTGCTATAATTTCCAAAGTCCTCTCAAGGTTAGCCCAGTAATTATTTTTTTTTGCCAATAGCATCATAACTATTTGGCAGATCTTAACAAAATTTGAAACCCTTATGTTTTTTTACCTTATCTTTCGAGTGATATATAATTGTCAAAGTCTTCCCAAGGTTACACCGGGAATTATTTTGTTTTGGCAATAGCATCATAACTATTTGCCCAATAGTCTACTAGACTAGATTAAGCTATAATATGCTATACTCTGCTAGGTAGGCCTAGAATAGGCTATATTACGCTAGGCTAATATAGGCAAGCCTATACTCTGCTAACCTCTTCTAAACTATAATGTACAAAGTTAAAATATATTATTCGAATTTAGGCTATAAAATGCTATGCTAGGATAGCATATAGTATGATAGGCTAGACAATAATAAGCTATGATTGACTAGGGTTAATAGGATAGTATAGGCTAGACTTGTCTAGTATAGTTAATACTAGGCTAGGTTATACTATGTTAGGATAGGCTAAGCTATGCTAAGATTTACTGGGATATACTATCCTATGCTAGGGTAAGTTAAAGTATAATACAGTAGGGAGAGATATGCTAGCCCATGTTAGGCTATGCTAGGTAACACTATGTTTGGCTACGATAGGCTGGCTAACCAAGGCTATAATAGACTAAGCTATGCAAGGTTATTCTAGTCTAGGGCATGGTACGCTATACTAGTCTAGGATATACTAGGCTAGGCTATAATATGATACGCTTGGCTATATTATGTTAGGTATGGTTATGCTAGGATAGGCTATACCAAGCTAGCCTATATTATGCTAGGCTATTATATGCAGTGATATATTTGCTAAGCTATAGAAGCCTATTCTATCTTAGCTATACTAGTGTAAGCTACTCTAGAAGACGCTGAACTAGGCTCTGGATTGTAATTCTAAGTCATATCTAGTTAGGCTAGGCTAGGTTATAGTAAGCTAGGCCACACTAGGCTAAGATAAGCTAGGCTATACTATAATATGCTAGGTTAGACTAGGGTCTACTATGCTAGGTCAACCTATACTAGGATAAGATAGGTTAGGCTATACCAAGATAAGATAGGATAAAGTATGCTAGGTTATATTAGGCTAGCTAGATTATACTAAGCTAGGCTATGTTAGGCCTAATACAGCTTGGCTATTCTATTTTAGGCTAGGCTATCTTATGTTTGGGTACGCCTGGCTATACTAGGCTAAAGCAAGCTAGGTTTACTATGCTATGCTTGGGTATGATATGCTATGCTATACCATGCAAGTTTAGGCTAGGCTATTCTAGGCTATACTATGATAGACAATACTACACCAGGCTAGGCTAGGCAATTCTCTACTAGGCTATGCTAAAGTATGCAGCAATGTTATGTTATTTTAGGCTAGGCTAGACTATGTTATGCTATACTATTCTGTGCTATGCTTTGCTATATTATGCAATGCTGTGCTATGCTATGCTATACTATGAAATGCGATAATATTCTATAATATATTATGCTCAAAATGTTATGGTATATTATGCTATATTATAGAATACTGTGCTATTAGTGTGTGTCAATCTTTTAAACGTTCTAATTACATAAATGAGGGGTGCTTAAAATTTGCAGCCTTAATTATGAATTCTCTAAAGTTATTTTTTATTCACTAACTCTATAATTTAAGAAGGTTTTTTTTTGAGTATTTGAATAATAATTTCATCTTAATTTGGTTCTGACTTATGTTTTTTTTATCAAAGTTATTTCTAATAATTCTTTTATAATATCAAAAAACAAAATGGTGAAGTTCAGAAATAAATATAAGTATCGAAATTTGGTGAAATTTTTAAAACCTAAAGAATTACAAATGGTGAAGTTCAGAAAATTTATTTATATATATCTTCTTCTATAACTATATTTTAGTAACGTGATATTTTGAAAATGGGGAAATTTAGTTTAGAGTTCCTTTTTAAAATTATTATAATTTGCAAAGTTCTGAAAATTTATAAAAATTTAACCTTGGCTGCTTTCTTTTAGATTTTAAATTTTAGTCTTAGTAACGAAGCGCAAGCTCCCACCATTGGGGGGATTGGCGAAGCCAGTGCTTGGTTTTATTATAATTTTAGTTCTACTTGGTTACCTATTTAAAAGTTTTGACTTATTTTTGTCATCTTTGGGAATTAAATGACTATTATATTAATAATTACATCTATTTCCTTTTTTTTCTTACTTCACCATTTGAAACATAATCATCAGTGTTGAAGATTACGTGCACTTCAGTACTACCATCCTTCCACTGGGATTTGACCTACAATTGCTTTTAAAATTTAGACAAGACTGGCGACATTCACACATTTCAACACCTAAATTGAAGATAGCAGAGTTGTTGCCATCTCAATTCCGAACTCTGGTTGACGTTCTGAAATATGGATGTGAGAAACTACCCAGGAGCCAATCTTGCAAAGGATATTTACCCTAAAGTGCTTAAAATGTGGGAACGAGTGAACAGTTCTTTTCTAGCCCCCGTCGTAAATTCAAGGGTCACAATCTTAAACAGATCCAAAAGAACTGGGAGCAGGCCAAAAACATATGCCTTGGAAGAGGATAGCTGCAGATCTAAGACACTTTCATTACAAAACTAGACAACCTGTTGATATCCTCAGGCGCAAGTGTAAAATTGTTTTTTATGGTGAATTTGCTGCCCTGGTTGCAAAAACGAAACTCAAATTAATTTAAATTCCCTATGGAGATGAAAATCTCTGTGAAGGAACTTGCTTTCATTAAAGGTCAGAAAGAAATGATTACTTCTTTTGGATTACATCAGGTTTGGTTGGAAGATTAACTTGAGTAAAATAGAAATGTCAATAAATATAAGCAACAAGAAGGTTAAGGAAGAAGAGTTGCTTATATAAGTAGGACAATGTTTCAATGTTATCAAGTGAAATAATTTTCTTTCTTGAAGAAAATGAAGAATAAATAGCTGATGCTTAAGATGGAAAAGAGTTAATTTATGAAGAGACATTAAAACAACGTCTTCAAATTCCATTAAAAGCAAACCGGGAAATTATTTATTTTTTGGCATTAACATCATAACTATTCGGTTGATTCTAACGAAATTTGAAAAATTTATATTGTTTAAATACTCTTTCAACTAATATAATTGCCAAAGTCTTCCTGAAGTTAGCCCGGGAATTATTTTGTTTTGGCAATAACATCATAACTATTCGGCCGATTCTAAGGAAATTAGAATCGAATGATATAATTACCAAGGCCCTCCGAAAGTTACTCCGGGAATTATTGGAAGTTATGAAGGTCGAAGGACATAAATAAGAATAAGTGAGGGCACGCGACTTTTTGGTCCTGAGACCTTGTTCTGTTAAGGCAAGTTCCATGTATTTCTTGTGGTGCTAGGAAAATTTGGTCTTGAAGTTTAAGGAGTTAATATCCTAAATACTTGAAAAAAACCTTATAAATGGAAGAACACTAAAAAAAATAAATTTGTTCGAGACTAAAAGACTAGTAACAATTAAAAAACATTTATCTTATAAACTTTTATTAAAAGAAGTACTTGAAAAAATGAGAAAATTTGCTCTTGAAAAATTCGGTCTTATACAGAACTTGAAAAATAAACTTGTTATTTAAGCTTATAATAAATTGCTTTTAAAAATGCTAATTTTGTTATTTTTATCGTAAGATCACTCGATGGCGGACATTCCAAATATTTATGGATACAATGGATCTTCTCGCTTACTACGTCTTTCTCTTTTGAGGCCAATATAGGTCAATTCAAAATAGCTTATAAATTCTATTGACAGTAATTATCCTCGCATAAATCTTCATAAGCACTAATAATATCTTGAGGTGGTAAAAATGCCAAAACACGGAACATTTTTATCTTAGTTCCATCAATAAGGAATTGGGCCTTAAATCCAAGTTAACTTATAACCTTATAAACATTCTGACTAAATATGAATAGACAACCCTCGCTATTGGCACCAGTAAGTTTACGACTATAATTATTTCGAAGTACTCTTTCACAATCAATCGTTGTTTCTTGTGGGTTCATATTTGGTACCAATTTTTTTTTATTATTAAAAACATTGAATTATCATACGTTGTTTAAGTCTTGTCAGGCAAAAAATCAAAAGCGCGAGCAAATAATTTACGGTTTAAAACATCGTGAATAGTGAGCAACTGATACCATATAGATGGAGCTGCTTTAAAAGTGCCATCCATTCCTAAATGTGAGAGATTCTTCAAATCTTCAAGGCCCTCAGTTGAGGCGAAAATTGAGATTCTCCTTTTGTCATTAGAAGCAGTGTCACATTGCAAGAACGATCTACCTCTCTGAAAGCTAGTTAAAGTATCTGCTGGTATTTCAAATCCTGTTCGAGAAAGAGGAAAACTAGGTTCACCAAAAGATTTATTCCGCCACTTAGTTATATTTCTTGAAATCGTTTGAAAATTTGGCAATTCATACTTGGCATATTCTCCAACACCACTTATGGTTTCTGAAATGAGAGCTTAATGCAGCGTCCTTATTCACTTTGGACTTTAATTCTGAAATGGCCATTCTTGCTTCTGTTACATTTGAATCAGCTTCATGTTCATGATTATTGAGCTTTTTTATAAATAGAGGCTCACCAAGTTTGTCCTCTGTATGCACTTATTACGCATCTCACAGCGCCAAAGTTTCTTTCCCTTATCAACACCAAACATATTGAAATCATAAATATAATTAAGTTCTGCAATCAACTTTTCTTTATTCTTCTCACTTTTAAAATACTTAGCAACCATAATATGGGTGATGTGCAATTTTAAAAATTATAAAACGTTGAACTTGCACGACACTGCTCTTCAAGAAGTAGCTTGATAGTGACCTAACGATTGTATCCTGAACACCCTAAATAACATTCTTATCTGTTCCGGAGGATTAACATATTTTAAAAATAAATCCATGATAATGTAATTGACCTGCTCTGGCCGACCCAGAAGATTAATACGCTCAAGTAAAATTAATGAGAAACATAAGTTTGGAATTAGATACATTCCTTAGTATCTTTGCTTGATCCAAAGGATTAACATGCATTCTATCATTAAAAGCTAATAAAAACATTATAAGAGAAGACCGAATTTTCTGACACCGAATTTTCGAGACCGAATTTTCCGAAACCAAATTTACTCAGACCGAACTTTCTGGTCATCATTTCTTGTAACTGTCTCTTTAGGTGCACCATTGTTGAGGTGGTATCATATTCTTCTTGAGAGTATTGTTTCGTTCATTCCGATATACACAGTCTCCTAAGGTACATGTGTACTCATATATCAGATGGGCCATTTGTTTGGGATAAGGAGGAGGTTTGGGGTTATTTTTCACGAAAAGACTTGATGTCTGTCTATTTTGATGGTAGATGGCTAGTGCGAATTTTTCCGGCATTCGTAAGTTTTATTCCTCGGTTAATAATGTCCTTGATTGCTTTCTAGTTGACATGGTATTCGGTGCGCATAGTGTTCTTGTAAAAGAGTTCTATAATGTTTTTCTTCTTTGTATTTAGGTTCTTCGGACATGTACCATCGGTCCATTTTAATTCTTATAGATGCTTATATTCCCTTATTGGTGAATCCGTTGTTAACGAATACCTGGGTGGCTCAATGAAGTTCATTGTGTGTATCCTTTCATGTAGTGCAGTGGATGAAGGCACGGTTAATATGCGATGTGATCATGTTTGTTCGGTAGCGTTTAGGACATTCACTGTCTGAATTCGTGCAAAGTCCTGAATTGGTGGCTTTAACTTGTACTTTGGTCATTATTGTTTCATTAATATTGGTAGTGAGGGTGTCTAAACATGGTAATTGGTTATTTTGGCTTTCTTCGATGGTGTAGTTGAGGGAAGAACATTCTTTAAAGGCTCTTTCCAGCTTATGTATGTCCTTTTCTGCTTGTACATTAATGTAAATGTTTTCTATGTACCTGCAGTAGATGTGGGGCTTAAGTATTCTTGAGAAAACCCTTTCTTCGATCGCTCCCATATAAAAGTTAGCAAAGAGAACTCCCAAGGGAGGACCCATAGCGACTCTATCAACTTGGCGCTACATACTTCCATTCGGTCCATAGAAATGGTTTCTGAAGTGCAGATTTGTGAGAGTTTCCTCATGTCTGCCCTAGGTATTTCAACTAGGGGGCGATAATTTTAGTCATAGACGTGTTCTAACATTTAGTAAGGGCAACATATGAATATCTGCAAACTAAATCGTTACCAAACAACTTTTTCACTAATAGGTTTGTAAAGGTGTGTAATAACATTTTTTAAAATGTTGAAATTCAACTACTGTTGGAAACCCTGAAAAAAACTCCTTAAGTTAGGATACCGATAAATGATTGTCGAAGTATCGGGGGCTGGGAGTTATCTGGCCTTAACTTAATTATGAGGGGTCAAATCAGGGTTTTTTCATGATTCTGAGTTGATTGTTAGCATTATATTTCACCACACACACTCATTTGTGGAAAAATAAATTCCAAATACAGGGTGACCACAAAAATACTCCTTAATTTCAAATATATATTATAGCAAAAGTTAAATAAATATTCTTACAACTTTGGTGCCTACAGTTGCAGAAACTAATAAAGTTTCATGTGGTATTGGGTGATATCATAGACACTCGATGTGTGCTCCTCTTGTTGCTCGGCAAACATCAAGGCGATGTCAAGCTAGCTCTTTGCAGCATATCCGGCGTAATCGCATGTAGAGCTTCAGTGATACGTTCCTGCAGTTCATCTATGGTCGCGGGTAATGAAGGTACATAGACTTTGTCATTGATATATCCCCAAAGGAAACAGTCTTACGGGTGTAACTTTTGGAACAGTTGCAGCTTGTAAGGGGCAAATTTCAAGCGTTTGCGTAAGATCATGTTTACTATACTTTGTGGAACTCGTAACACTGAGCTACATCTGAGCGTCGACTTCTTGGAGCTGCGAAGAATAGTTCCTCTGACCTTATCGACAACTTCCTCCGACACCAACGAACGGCCAAAATGTTCCTTTCTCTAGTCAGAAATGCATCCTTTCTCACTGAAATCACTGTATCACTTCAAAATAGACTTGTTTCTAGGTGTATTCCTATGAAAAATACGTCTGATAGCACGCTACACAATTGTAACACTGTTTATTTTGGCAACTTCCAACACACACCAGCTAAGTTGTTGTGGAGTGAACGCCATCTTGGATTACACTACTATCTAGCGGAGTAAGTGGAATCTGCAAATGAGGAAGGAAGTTTTATTACTTTATGCAACTGGAGGCACCAAAATTGTAAGAATATCCATTTAACTTTTGCTAAAAAAATATATATTTGAAATTAGGGAGTGTTTTGTGGTCACCCTGTATATCTTATAATATACTTTTAAGGACATTGTAGTCTAGCAATATGGATGAAAACGTTACTCCACCTATGCTCAATTGCTTTATATGTGCAGGCTCGGATATACCAGCCCAGAGGCTTATACAGGCAACTCCAAAGGGTTACTCTACTTTTTTGAAAAATGTAGAAGCTGTCAAAAATGCTACAGTTGCGGAACTTATGAAGGAGGCTCAAACGGAAGGAAAACTGAGGTATCACATGAAGTGTAAAAATGATCTGTACAACAACTTTGTTGAGATCACCAAGAAGTCAGCTCAAGCATTAAAGGCAGGGAAAGAGTCATCAAAGTTGAATATAAGACACATTTGCTCTGAGTTCAGTGCATCTATGACTGTAGTTCTAGAAGTTCAAGGTCAGTTTACCTCCTGTATAAGGATGTATTCATTCTTTGCAACCAACCCGCTCAGCTCTACAAAAATAATCCAGCAGAAGCAAGGAAGAAATATAGAGTGCCAGAAGACACCACGGAGTCGCGGGGATGACTGGGGCACTGAAGTCACTAGAGGGCTGGAAGGCATCAACGACTTGGTAGCAAAAGAAACACTATATCATTTGCGCTGAAAACTTCTCTGTGAGAGAGGTGAGCATTACTCCAAGACTAGAGAGGAAGGCAAAAGGAAGACACAGAATTAGAGCATGGGGTGATGACGCTTGACCAAGTCCATTAAAGCTGCAGGAGTTTGATCAGTCAGTTAACAGATAAAAGCCTCTCTTATTCAAAGTATTGGCTAAAGATAAAACTCCAGGAGAAATACCATGAAACTTTGTACTTCACAACACAGGAGAGAAGGGCAGATGTGCTCTCTCCAAAAAATGGCACCGACAATATTCTGCGAGAGCATCATGCTAATGTTGAACATGGAGATAAGAAGACTCTGATCATAAAGACAGCTCTTAAGTTCATATGCATTGACATTGCTATGGTTGATCTAGATCCGAAGACATACCCCCCCCCACCCACACCCACACACAGCATGACTGACATCAATAGTCGGCTGCAACTTGTTTCTGCAAGCCTTCAGATATTATTAAAACCGATTGTCAAGACAGAAGAAAGAGTTGCTGTTTAGGAGCAGAACTTCATTAAAGCCTGTCGACCGCGGTCAAGGGTATGGCTACACCAAGTGGGGCTTGCCATACAACTTGATCATAGATTTGGATCAAAATTTATGCTCAACAAGTTACACCGTCTGGGATACACTGAGTCTTACTCGAAGACACAGAACTACAAATAATGCTTCCTTAATAGCAGAAGGGGAGATGATGCCCCGGATACTTCTGGCAATCTTGACATCATTGTGCAAGAAACCGATGATAGAATTAATGATGAGGTTGCGGTTGATGCTGCACGTGGCTATCAATCTGTGGTGACAGCTAATGAAAGTTAAATGTCGGGTTATTTGTTGATCTATTATATTATTTGGTTTACTTTCTTCTTGATATCATCGTTGGGGTTCTTCGAATTTTCCGAAATTTACTTTGGCCATTTAGGATAGTATCCATTTTTTTATGGTATTCTTCTGTCAGCATGATGAGAAAGATGCCTGCTTTATCTAATTTTCTGATAGTAACCTCTCTGTTGTTTTTAAGCTGTTTGGCACTCTCTTTAAGTCGCGGTGTCAGCAGTTTCGATGTAAAGTGCCCTCTGCTTTTTCCGGCCTCTGCAAGGAGTTCATCTGTGAGAGTGGGTGTGGTAGTGATTTTTTTTTGTCATCTATAGCTTGTGTATGTCGTCAAGAAGCATTTCTATGTGAAGTCATTTTTGATGCTTCCTCAGCTTACTAATATAGTGGCAATAAATTCCAAGGTTAAGGAGTCATTCTTGTTCCGGAATTAACTGGTACTCTAATAGGTTGATGTATGCCTTAGTGATTTCTGGAACCTTAAATTTGCTTTCGTTTATATGCGCTAGTTTCTTGAGGGTAGTGTTACGTAAGGTATCATAAAGCAGCAACATAAAGATTCCTTATGTACAAGGACCCTCTGGCCAATCCGTGAAGTTGTTGGTACGCTGAGGCGCAAGCGACACGCGGGCATGAAATATTAAATCATCTCGTGATGCCGCTACTTAGGTATAGATAGATGTAGGTAGGAGGTAGCTAAGAGTTGCAAGGTATTTGCGTGCTCAAGCACTGTGTTGAATATTTATATGTGGTTGTATATGTAGTCTCCCTCAAATTTCCACTGTTGGCGTCATAAGCGTGCGTAGTTATGTGTGTTTAGTGGCGTGAGTTTATTTGATTCGTGTAGTTTAAACATTCTCGTGTACGGGCGAGAGCGACAAGTGAGCTCTGGAGCAGAGTTCTGAATGCTCTGTTCACTCTCTTTTCTTGCTATGTGAGGCTTGCGGCCGTTACTGTAATAGGCGCGTGTGTGATTAGCTGTCTTGACCAGTGTCTTGTATAGGGGAAACTACATATTTTACTGCTGGAATAGAATCGCTTAAGCATGTTGTTTGTGTTTGGCTTTGGACTGTACGTTGTTTTGGTGTGTGTGAAAATGTAAGTATTTATCGAATGTTGCCCGAGTATTTTTGTTGCTGGTTTGTATGTGAGTCTCGTGAGTGCGAGGTATTGTAAGTTGGGATGTGTTCGTATATTTGTGTTTTGTGAATTTAGTTGTCAGGCGCACCATTTAGTTTCACCTGTGTCTTCTGAGGATCAGTGATTATGAGACACATATCCTCGTACTCTGTCTTTCTCTCGAGTATGTATTGTGCCTGGTGCGAGAGAGTTTGTAGGGCGCTTGCCTGAGACAAGGATGGTCTCCTCGTCTGCATACGCTAGTGTGTGTATATATCTGCAGTTTTCCTATGTCCATTGGTGTCATCTTTTAAATGACAAAGAATGTAGATGACAACACGGTCTCCTGGTGTACGCCAGGCCTGGCGTGAATGTTCTTGATAATGTGTTGTTTTATCGTATGTAGCACTTCCTATTTGTAAGGTAGTGGGAAAGGAGTCTTCTAGTGCAGAGAGGCAGCCAATGGAGCCCCTAATTCCCTACTTTATAAAATGAGTTATCTACGTCCTTACGGATAATGAGTGTTATTTTTTTTCGTGCTTTCTGGATGATGTCGCGAACGGTGGTGACCGTTGCGCCGGTGGCGAGGCCTCTCATGATGCCATATTGGTAGGGGAAGAACCAGTCCTCCTCCTTCAGTTAATTTGCTCTCAGAGAGCAAAAGGTCTATTATGGTTAGGGATCTTTATGTTGTTTGTGCACTAGAATTTTGTATAAAGCCTTGAAAACTTTTCGGAAATATCTAGAGGCTAGGGGAGCGTTATAGAGGTGTGTTATTGTTGGATAAATAACTTCTGACAGGTGTTTTATGATTTTGGTTGGGAGGTTGGAGGTGCCAAGGGCTCGGTTTGTTGTGTGTTTTTATGTAGCGTTTTGTCTTCTTGATGGTAATTGGAGTGTTTAATGTAGTTGTTTTATCTAGCGCCTCCATTTCGATCCGGGGGCTGGTTCCAGCTCGTTGGCATGGAGCCGGTACCATTCCACGTCTTCCTGGAATAGGCTTGGGGATATGAGTAGGAATGTGACAGGAGTAAGAGTGGGGGTTAGGAAGAGGAGTGGGGGCTAGAGAGTGGGGGGGTATGGTGGAAGGAACGGCGGGGAATCTGGAGAGGAGATTATGTAGGCGGCGAGGAGACGGGCAGGTGCGGAGTGGGGTGTGGGTATTGGGGCCGGGTGTATGTTTGTTGGTGTAGGCAGGAGTGGTAACTTTCTGGTTTTTGTGGTCGTGCATGGGGGCGAATATCGTATCCGGGAAGATGATATGCTCAAGACCATTTGAGCTGGTTCAGGATTGTGGCGTAGAGGAGTGTTTCGCCTCTAGATTTGCCCTTTGCCACCGCGGATAGGAAAGCGGCCAGTTGTACCTTAGAGTTGTTCTGCGGTGTGTGTGCGGACAATGGGAAGGTGGGTGAGTTTATGCTTTATACACAGAATGGGGGTGAAGTAAGGATCACAGGAAATATAAGGGGGAACCAAGGGAACGACTCCTTCCCATCTCCCTTTCTATATTTGTATAAAGCATTTGTGTGCTAAATCTTCTCATTATACACCTGAAGATGGTAGTTGCTTCCGAAACTAGTCCTGCAATGTAATAAAGTGCTTCTACTAAAAAAATATTTAGGCTACTGTGAATTTCTTATATATATATATATATATATATATATATATATATATATATATATATATATAGAGAGAGAGAGAGAGAGAGAGAGAGAAGAGAGAGCGGGGAGTGAGGGGGAAAGAGAGAGGAAGAGAGAAGGAGAAGAGAAGAGGGAGAGAGAGGCAAGAAATAGAAACCGATGGAGAGGGAAAGAATGGAAGAGAAAGTGTAAAAGAGTGTAGAAAGGGGAGTAGGAGAAAAAGGTAAAGGACACAGGTTCATGACTAGTTCAGGTACGAGGAATTCTCTCTGCGATTACGTACTAATTTTTCACATTATAAATTTATTCGATATAATTTTCTTTTGCGGATTTTAGGACTAATTAACAAGTTTGTTATTTATCTTAGTTAGTTTGTTGTTAACCTTTTTTGTTTGTTTTTCCGTCCAGCTTCTGTACCTTCATTGGCATCTGTGGTGTAACGACTGATGCTTCCTTCATAAAAACTTTCTCAAAGTTACATTTTGTCTAATTTTTAGTCCTTTAATTAAAAGTATTTTAGTATCCTCACTTATTTTTTCTCGTAGAGGACCTTTTTTTGTTGTTATTTACCTTTGTCGTATATTGTAAAATAGTGTAAGTTATAATTTTGTTATTGTTTTCTAATGGGCAACCTGCCTGACACTCGAACAGTAAGTTCATTAAATTTCTTAGCCAGTTTAATTTGGAAGCTGTTTATTGTACTTTCTTTATCAAGTTTGATTGAGATTGTTTCATTTGTCATGACTTTGTGTCTCTTGTTTTAGATTTTTTTTCAATTTGATCCTGAGTAACTAATCATCGATACCTGGTTTAAGGAACTGATATGTCTTCAATCAATTTTATTCACGTTGAAAAGGATGTACCTTAAATTTTGATCTCTTTAGGATGAATTTATTCCTAATGTAAAAGTTTTCTCTCGTGAAATTCTAGTAATCTGTTTAAACGTTTTCTTTCAACGTTTTCTGTGATTTTTCTGACCCATCACCTATCGTTTATTTGCTTGTTTTATTGTCCATTGAAGTCCCACATAAGCATTTTGAAGTGAATGTTCCGTTGTGTGGAGCATTCATGTGTTCTAAATCCAATCTCTCACCAAATCTAACTTATGAGAGAGGATCAAGGAGCAGTTCGCGGAAACGAACAACTACGTATAACTAAACACTAAGCCACCCCCACAATACGAACTTGAGCCATCGCTTTACGCAAAAAAACCCGTTAACTATACAACCGTAATGAACTCTTCATCTTTTCTTTACTACCCTCCTTCCAAAACCAAAACAACATCACTTCTCTACAACAGCTGTACCAATGATACCATTTGGTTCTAGCATACATAGCCTCAATTTCACCAAACCTAACCCTTTCTTCAGGGATCTTTCTTTATACTACTCCTTATCTAATCAAACTTATCCATCTTTCCCATTAGAAATTATTAAATTTATCTGTTTTTTTTTTCTCTTCCTTTCTTTAATCCTTTAAAATCCCCCCCAAAAACCCAAATCTTCAAGTCGGTAGGAAAGAAGGCAAAAATAAAGGCGAATAAACTCGTCAAAGGCAATAGAAAGAGGGAAGACTGAAGAGAAAATGTTTTGGGGCAAAAAGAAAAAAGTGGAGAACAAAACCATAGAAACGAGAGCCAGAAGAAAATAGTGAAAGGAGTGCAAGAAGTAAATATGTCGTCATTTAATCTTAATTTAATAAAAAAGCCTCATTACTCCTCCATCATATGAGAAAAAAAGATAAAATAAATAAAGGCAAACATTACCCAAAGGAACATAGCCAAAAAGAGTACTAGTTTCTAGCTACTTACAGATCGGTTCCCAAGCATATGCACTCGACATGGTAAATACGCTGTTTGGCCAGATATGAGTGTGAGGTTGGTTGGTGTATTGCCGAAGTAAGGTTGCGGTCGAGTACTCCACCACGGTTCTGGGAGCGCTTCAAGCCCATGCACATCTGAGAAGAGTTAAAAAATACGGGTCAGAAATCTCAATTTTCTGACAAAATCAAATTTTACTTTGATTTGAAATTTCACTACTCAAAATAAAATTCCGGCTGGCGTCATTATTAAACTAATTCTAGCTTTAAATTCTAATCCAGAAATAATAAAGAAATGTTTCCTGAAATACCATGACAATTTTCATTATATTTGATTTCTAGAAATAATCATATGTAGTTGGGTTATAATATCTTTTTTAATAATTATTCTGGATAAAAATATATCTTTACTTCATCCTATTAATAAAACTCGTTGTTTATACATATTTATTTCAGTCAAATAAGTAAGACAAAAGCCAGCGAAAAATTAGACCAAATATAGTTGAGAAGAGGAATGAAGTGACATTATGCTATACAGGAACAGCTACTTAACCATGGCGAGTTTAATGGTTCTTAACTTTTTATTCAACTTCAAATTCGGCATCTAGCAATTTCCTACAAATTGGAGTCGGCTCGGCTCAACGCAGCAAAAACTACACCCCCTCCACCTCAATTCATTCCCTACTAAGAAGAAGGTTACCCATTATTTTACCATGTTAAATTTCCCCCTCTACAGACGACCCTTAGCATACCAGTAGCGGTATTACTTACTCAGAACATAAACATTTTCTCCTCCTGAACGTACTCATAAAGTTTTATGTACACACTCACTCAGAAGCGTGTATACAAAGGCGCTTTTAGCTGGTGAGCAAAAGGATTAAGAGATTAGCGATAAGTCTAATCTTTTTGTTTACCTGTGAACAAGTTTGGCTGTTTTACCATAATGTTTGTCCTATTTTGTTTTTATATATAAACTCTTTCTCATGTTTCTGAATTTTTGTTAGCCAGGTTCAAAATTTGTTTCCAATTATTAGCATATTTTTAAAGATCATCACATCACGTTTTGGTTTTCTTTTCGGTCGTCTTTTATAAAGAAGAGTCCAATCGTTAATTTTTCTAGTCCATCGATAGTCTTGAAATCTTGCAACATGGCCTGCTCACCTTCATTTCAGAGTTCTTATAGCTTCCGCAATAACTAAAGTTTGATTTGACCACGTATCTAAATGGCTGATTTTATGTCACGCCAAACTATCCCCATATTAATGCGTTCATGGGCTCTTTGTGTTGTTCTAAGATTTAATGTAAGTGACGTGGTATGACATTACATTATATCAATACCATATGATATATATGGGGGAGGGACCAATAACTTAAAGGCGAACCGATAAGGGACGGAACGTCACGAGTTTCGACGCGCGGAACAGCGGGAAGGAGTGCAACGAGGTCAGGTAAAATTTAGGCAATGGCAAAGCTCAAGGTTATTTAAAGAGGCATGTACAAAAATATAATTTTATTTACCTAAAATAACAGAATTAATGGGCAAAATTACATCGATAAACGAGGGCGGGAATTGCAGAGTTATGCGTCAGGTTATGAAGTTAAAAATTAATGTATTACAGAAGGAGACTATTCAAATGGGGAGGATTAACTTAATTGGGTTGCTGAAGGGGGAGGCGGGGTGGCTTACGGAGGATTTTAGGTGAGACGTCAGGGTAAGGCTTCACGGATGCCTTCTGCAGGCAATAAACGTGAGGCGAGGGTGCTTGTAGCTTCCGAGCGGGAAGTTAACGTGATGATGGTTCTCCAAAAGGAGGGGGGGAGCGAACGAGGAGGGCTTCGACAGGAGTTGATGAGCGGAGTCGGAAAAATCGCTCGGTAGTGATCGTCAAATGGAATTACCTCACTGGCTGGGGCTAATTCCAACACACAAATAGTTCAGTCGTCACTTTGCTTCGTTGTTAAGCACCTGACTTGGAACTAGGGAAATCTTCTTGGGTCCGGGCGAGACTCCTCAACTCTGTGTCTCCCACATGGAAGACGAGCCATATATATCCAAGGCTCCCCCCGCAGGGGTGAGGGAAACAGCGCTACTCTCGAATGACCTCGAATCTTCACGCCGAGGTGATTCTAACTCGCGTAAAGGTGGTCCGTGGTGGACGCGGTTCGAGGCTACAATTTGTGGATGGGATGGGGGGGAAGGATTACCAATTTAAGCCTAACCAAATTCTAGAATCTTCTCCAGCGCATGGACTTTACTTCCGTGCTGGAAAAGAAATTCCACGTGGAATTCCCCACAGTAAGTTTTTTGTCGGTTTCAAAGTTTCTACTCCATAGGTCATCATAGTTGGAATCTGCATTGATTGTGTACTTTTCTTTCCATGCGAATGCTTATTTTCTAATTGAAGACGATGCTTACCTTTCCAAATGCTTTCCATCCTAGAATGATTCTAGGTTGGATTTCCTGATATTTCCCAATGTCATTGTAATCTGTTGACCTAGATAGATATATTTGTCTACCATTTCAATTTGCTAGTAGGATTATTTTTTGGTTTATTATGCCCACGCTAGAATTTGTGGATAATTCATATATATATATATATATATATATATATATATATATATATATATATATATATGTTTAAAAACAATTGTCATTTAATGAAAAAAAAATTTCTTGGGCAAATAAAAAAACTTTTTTTAGGCTATTGCAATCACATCATATTGTGTAATATAGCATTTATAAAGTAACTTAGAAATGGGTGGGGCTTCACCCACCAATTCCTGTACTTAATTGCGTGGGCGTGCCACCCCCACCCCCCCCGTAATTTAAAAATAACCATCGTTATATTCCTAATTCGAAAGCTTAACATTATATTCGAATTCAAAGGGCGATTGCTAAATCTTGTTAGGCCTCTAGCTTTTCTACCGCGTTACTTGATTTCAGGCATATAAGCCTCCCCCCCGAATGCTATTTAAATCAATCATATTTTCTTTAAAATTGATTAATATGAAAGGTCTATCTCATATTTTAATTCAGAAAAAAATCCCTTCAAAATGATATATATATATATATATATATATATATATATATATATATATATATATATATATATATATATATATCATTGTGATTCAAAATTCACAATGTCTCCCAAGATGGCGGTCAATATATTTTTTTCCATAACATCATAATTAGAAATTTGCCCACAATTAGTAGTTAAGAAGCTATATAAAGTATATCTACGATATACACAATATAGCATTGGCGTATTTAAAAAAAAAATAGAGATATTTATAACAAAGCGCCCACAAATTTCGAAGGTGGGCATAAACCCAAAATGAACCGCTCGTTTTCAATTGAGATGCCCATCATGTTGACCTCTGGTTGGTTGGTCATGACTTTTGTCCTTCCAAGATTTATACTTATGTCGACTTTTTTCGCGGTAATCATTAAGTTCTTTCCGGTTATCAGCTATTACTACAATATGATTGGCTGTTCACAGGTGATTGAAGTAATCAGCATCGATCATAATGCCTTTGTTTTGCTTATTTAGCCTCCTGAAGATTTCTGGTAGACAGGACGTGAATAATATCGGGCAAATAATAACGGGCTTACTCCTTCCTGTAATTGAAAGATGCCTGAGTCATTATGCAATATAATGTAGGATCTTCAATTTTAGCATAAGTGTTCTATGATATTTATAACATAAGATAACATAATTTCACGGGTGACAAAAGCCACAAGGACCTATCAAATGTCATCCGCATCTGTCAAAACTACCTGCAAAATGCATCCATAGAATTGTGTCAGATCATGCAGCTACAGTTTAAACAATCCATAGAATTGTATCAGATCATGCATCTACAATATACAATTAGAACCATCCACAGGAATGTGTCAAAAACAAAAAGCATCATCATCAAGACTCGTCAAAATCCAAATCAATCATAATATACAATAATAAATAACTGCATCCACATGAATGACTTCAGAATATCCCCCCCACCCCCACCCCCGATATGATCATCTATTCTGCGTTTGAAAACATTCGAGTTTGGACTGTCTACTGTCTCAGATGACAAACTACCCCAGTAATCTACCACTCTATTGGTGAAAAACACATATCTATAGTTTGATTCTTCAAGGCTGTTATGACCGCTAGTGTTTCTATTGAATCAAGTGATTCATGGTAGTGTAGAAATAACAGGTATTGAGGTATATTGTAATCTGAAATTTTCTCAATTCGATGGTTGAGAGTATGTATTGGTCAATCGTTAAGAGGCCTTTTGTGAAGCCAGCGTTTTCTCTCGACTGTTGATTATCTCCCCGGCACGTACCAGGCACGTACTCGTAGTAATGACTTGTGAAGAGTTTATTGAGACACGAGAAAAGGCTGATTGGTCTGAAGTTTGTAAGGTCTGTTTGCTCACTTTTTTTGGGTTTCTAATCTATGCCATCGAGCGCTCTTCGCCTTTCGGGCCACTACGCTACCGTCCTGATACTATCCACTGAATGGTTAGCTGGGTGGCCTGAAAGGCGAAGAGCAGTCGATGGCATAGGTTCAAACCTCACCTATGATTTTACATTCTTCAACGGGTAAAATAATTAATATTTTTTTATTTCGTTTGATATATCTCTATTTTTAATATATGTATGATCCTTGTTTGGTCTTAGAAAACCCCAAATCTTTTGTATATATATATATATATATATATATATATATATATATATATATATATTTATTTATATATAAAGGAAAGATCACATGACGCGTGAAATACAATGGATGTTGTTAATCACCCAAGAAAGAAAATTTGGTGTCATAACCCAGAATAACGCTCAGGACTGTATTACGTAACCCTTAAAAGCTTAAGAAAAAAATGGGAGATTTAGAAACGAAAAAAATAGGGAAGACTATTTTATCCGCTATATGAAGGTGAAATAAAGAAGTGGATTCGAACCTGTGTCATCAAGCGCTCATCGCTTTTAGAATGGCGACGCTCATCGACTGAGCCCCCATCCTTAACCCCCAAAAGGTTGATTCAGGAAACTTCTTAAGCTTTTAAGGGTCATGTTGTAGCGGGCACCGAGAACCTACACTCTAACCCCAATCGCTTCAACCCGTTTCCTACACTAAGTCGGACGTGAGAAATCGAGCGAGAAATGAAACGAATTGTATGTACAGTCCTTTAATTACACAAGTATGGATAATTTAATTTATTATACAAACACTTTATAAATATATACAAAACAAGAGATAAATGAGCAATAAAAAAACAATATACAATCAAATTCAAAGACACAAAAAACCATACAATCAAAATCAAGTATACAAAAAAAAGAAAAGGCCTTGCGCTTACGTGTTGTCCCCTGGGACAAAGTCCAGCCGGCTGCTACTCGTGTGGGTACAATTTTCGCGTATCTCTTTTAAAGGCCTTGGCCTCCGAGCTCATACAATATGCGATTCGGTCGCCGTCTAGAGGCTATATAAAGGCCTCCTGTCATATGTATTATCCACCAATTTGGCTCCAATTATTTAATGGTAGCACTCTTTACCAAAAGGAAAGATTAAATTTTGCAAATCTTTAACAATAATAATAATAATAATAATAATAATAAGTGCAATCTTTACAAAATAAGCTCTTTGATAAAAATTAAAATTATTTTGAACAAAATACAATCTAACAGAATAATAGAGTGGCTCTTTGTTTGCAATAGAATGACCTATCAAAACTACGTCCTGGAAAAAACCATTTTAAACAAAACATGAAATTCCTAATAAATAATATATAAAAAAACATCTCTCCATTCACACACACATTCTTACAGCGGGGGGCAGAGGGTATTGGAAAAGGGGTGGGAGAATGGCCCTATAAACACTCACATTCGCTCCACCACGCCCATCCTTCCTTAGGCAATTCGACCACAGTCACGGTACCTTTTATAGTTAATCGCGCCCTTCTGCACCCATTGACACTCGTCTACTGGTCCCTGGCTACGCATAGCAATCTGTCGGGGTTGTTCGTTAGTCGTTCTGGCAGTCTTCTCGTCACTATTGATCATATCGTCCACCATAATCTTAACCTTCATTACCAGTTCTCCCATCTCTCCACAGAACTCTTTCATACTCTTCCGTTCAGAACCTTCACTATTTATATCCCCATCAATCAGCTCTTCACTCACAGTTCTCATCCAACTCAAGGTACACTCTTGCCAAACAGAAAAATCACTCACATCTCCTCGATTCTCTGCAGATATACCAGAAACCCCTTTAACTGGTTCCAACCAGAAGCCATAAAAGTCAGTCACCTCCTCATTCTCAACGTCGAACTCACTTCTACCCTTATCATTGTAAAACCAGAAATATCAGCCACACTAGGTTCATTCTGCCCAAACACACTATCATTCATACTGTTCCCCAAACCAGAAAAATCAACCATAGGAAGCTCACTTACTCGTCTACTTACATCAGCCAAATCACCCACCTGATTATGCAAACACTCAATCTCTCTCTCAAGCTCCCCCATACCAGAAAGACTGCTCGGACTTACTTTCATTCGTACTTGCATTCTTTCTTTCACTCTTCTTTGTACGCTTTCTACTCCTCGAGACCAAGACAAGCTCTTTCCCAGACAGATGCATAATATTACACTCCATCTCATCATCATGCACCTTATCTCTCTCTCTCTCTCTGCACAGTTCATACACCGAATGGCAAACCAGGTAGTCAGGAGGTTCTCTCCACCTCCTCAACTGACTCTGATGAACCCGCACTCTCTCAATCACACCCTCATTCAAACTCTCCAAAACATACGTTACACTATTCTCCCAGACTCTCACAACTTTATACGCTCCTTCAAACTTTTCACTCATCTTTGATACATTCAATCTACCTTTTACTTCTTTTACCTTCAATACTTGTGCACCTATTTCAAACAAACAAAACTTCTTATTTGCCTCACGCCATACAATCTGCTTACTTTCACTCAAACGAAACCTATCTTTCACTCGCCTTTCAAAATTCATAACAAACTGACACGGGGATATCCCAGTTGCACTATGCACCGTCGAATTATGCGCCCACAACACTCTACCCAATCATACATTCCAGTCATTCAAATTTTCACTCATCATTCTCAACATCTCACTCCAAGTCCTAATGGTACGTTCAGCCAACGCATTCGAAGACGATACATATGGAGACGTTCTTGCATTCTCCATAATATTCTCTCTCAACATTCGCTCAAACACTTCACTCGCAAACTCAGTCCCATTATCACTCAGACATCTTCTAGGCTTCCATACACAAATAGGAAAAAACAACTGCTCAACCACACGCACAACAGTCACTCTTATGTTATCTCTCACAGGTACCGCATACACAAACTTGCTTTTATAATCAACCATACCAATATTCCCAGAATTCGTACGTGGTAAAGACACACAATTAATCACCACCAATTCAAACGGTTCTTTCTCATCAACTTTCAACATCGTCAGTTTCACTTACACACCTTGAACCTTTTGCTTCTGACACCTTTCAAACGTGGTTGAAAATCATTCACAACAGTACTCAAAAACGGGTGGAACACACGCTCCTTCATACACTCCCACAACTTAAACTTACCCATATGCCTATAATTATCATGCACAACTTTCACTATACCAATCACACATATCATCCCCCTTTTTCATATGCCTCATAAAATATACAACATCCATACAAACAACAAAATCCTTAGCATACCTTTTAAAATCACTCAAACACTCAGGCCATTCATTAAAATCAACACGCATCATCACACACCTCTTCAACTCACTGACAAAAGGACACATCTCTTGCATCTCCAGAATATCATCATCACTTAAAATCTCATTCTCATCATCCATGACCAATTCGATCATACCGCAAAATTAACAACATTCTTCGCTCACCCATTCAACATCATCACCTCACATTCAGCTTTCATAACACAATCCTTATCAGCATCCAAAGACAAATCATTCAATCTCATAAAGTCACCACCAAGCAAGAAACAACACGGCATTTGATCATCTTTCAGAATCAAAAAGTCCTGCTTCACATTCACACCACTGCTTAAACTCACTCTCAGACTAACCTGTTCCCATGCCACCATCGTTCTATTCCCCAATCCAGTTATCCGTTATTTTAAAGGCTTACGTTCACAACATCTAAACTCATCGTACTTATTCAGAATCTTCTCGTTCACTAAGGACACTTGCGCTCCATTATCAATCAAACCACGATCTTTCACCCTCACTTCCATTATATCAGGTCCTCCATGTTTGCAATACACAGAAAGAACAATCACACCAACATTAGCACTGACATCCACACCGTCATTAACTCCCACATCATCACTCACCACACACTCATCTTCATCCAGACAATCATTCTTCTCCCTCATATACGAACATTTTCAATCACCGAATTGTAATGAACACCGCTCAAACACTGCAGATGTACCACATTAGCATTCGAACCCTTTACTTTCTCATCCTTGTACACAATCGTTCTCTCACCACCAAAGTTTACACAAACAATCACTCCATACAAGAGACTTACTACAATCAACACATCCTTAAACGGCTGGACCCCTGGCATATACATCTCTCTCAATTCTGTCATAAAGCTCAGCACCCTAACCACCCCAATACTTTCAGGCTTCTTGCATACTTCACTCATCACCTCCTTCCTTAAGTCATCCACACTCTCGGGCAGTCTCACATCTACTTCATCACTCTTCAAATCTTGCAAACCATTCCGTACGCTCTCAAACAAGGAATCACCACCACCCTTACTCTCCTTACCATTCATAATCCCTTTCTGAAAATACACAGAATCACTCACTACACACACATTTTCATCATTCGTACCATGATACCTTGACATCAAATACACCATTCCATTCCTTTTACCAGGCACGGACTCAATCACATAGTCAAAATCACTCAAATCTTACAAAGTCCTCGCAATCCTACTATCAGCCCATTACATACGTTGCAATTACACAAGAGGTTGGTGATCTGTTTTAATCACGAACCTCACACCATGAAAAAACGGACGCAACACTTTCAAACAATACCTTATCGCAGCCAACTTTTGCTCTAGAGTCGAATACTTTTGCTCTGCAGCATTCATAGCCTTGGATACATACCCATTCAAACGCTGCTCTTGCATCAGAAAACCTCCCATACAGTACCCACTCCCATCCGTATACAATTCAAGCATCTTAGCATTCACACTCTAGTCTAGGTATGCCAATTCAACATCTTCAGCCACTGCCTCTTTCAGTCTCTCATATCCTTCATTCATCTTATCATTCCACCTGACAATCATACTAACTTTCTTGCCCACCCACTCAGTCAGAGGCTCACTCACACCCGAATAATCACGTATAATTTTCATTAAAACTCAATCAAACCCAGAAACGACTTCATCTGCTTCACAGTAACCGGTTTCGGAAACATTCACACTTTCTCAACATACTTCACCGACTTTTGCAACTCATTCTCACTCACCATATGCCCAAGTAACTCCACTTCTTTTGCAAACCATTCACACTTCGCTACATTCACCTTCACACCAACACTCTCCAACGTTCTCAACACATTATTCACCAATCTCATATGCTCCGCAAAAGTCTCAGTCATAATCAAAATATCGTCTTTAAACACATTCTTACTCGCAAATTTACTCAACACAACATTCATAGCACGCTGGAAAGCACCGAGAGCATTAGCCAACGGAAAGATGAGGTTCCGGAACTCATAATGCCTTTTCGTAGAGGAAAAGGCAGTCACTAACCGGCTCTCCTTAGCAATGGGCATCTGGTGATACCCGCGTACAAGCAAGATCTAGCTTTGTAAACCACTTCATGCCCATGCATACTATACACACACTCAGATACCACATATATCGAAAACTTCTCTTTCACAGTCCTTTTCACTTCACCATACGTCCATTCACACGTCTTGCATTTGCAACATTTACCTTGACATCAATATAATCATCCACACCTGTTTCACTGACAGTGAAGTGGTGACCTAGCACTTCGCCAACTTAGATCCCTCTCACCTGCCCTTTTATTCTGGGGTCCGTCTGCACACATAAAAAGGATCATTCACTCTCATAAAGTCATCAAACACACAAGCAACACGCCTTACCTTATAACACGCATCCTTTCCATCCAATAACACAGCGTTCTTACCCACATTCAAACTCACATCCTTACTCCAACTCACTCTAACAGCCGCCCTTTTACCCTTCCGATCCTTCCCATTTGACCCAATCTTCGTTCCTCTTTTGCGTTTCACTCTCTTCCATTCTCCGTCCTTCTTATCACTCACAATCATCCTGTCCTCTCTAGACTAGCTACACTCCGATTGATCCCATTTGTCTTATCCCCTTCTGTTGGAGCAGGGGTGAGGTTCGAGGGTCCTGGGGCCGGTCCTGACCACTTCATCATGTCATCGAGGTCCCGCATCCTTTGGTCGACCTGCTTCTGTCTCTTATCCATCTCCACCTTCATCAGATCAGTCTTTTCATTGACACCCACCATATTACTCTTCAATCCCTCAATCACGCTCCTCAACATTCTACATTCCTTCTCTTTCAGCATTGTGACATCAATTTTTCCTTTCCTGGGCTATTAATAACATCCATTGTATTTCACTTGCCAAAAAAGCCCGTACTCCTTTCTACTAGAAAACCACTTGCCTCTCACTGGCTAAAAGCCTATACATCATTATTCAAAAGGCTACCTGAACCAACCTTTTGGGAGTTGAAGATGGTGGCCCAGTCCATGAGCGTCGGGATTCTAAAAGCGAGGAGCTCTCAATGACAGGTTTGAATCCAGTCTTTTATTTCACCTTCATATAGCGGGTAAAATGGTCTTCCATAATTTATCCTTTTCTAAATCTCCCATTTTCTTTCTTAAGCTTTTAAGGGTCACGTAATACATTTTTAAGCGTTTTTCTGGGTTGTGACATATATCGTACGTTTTAATCTGCATTCTTTCATTCTCCCCCGCAAAACTACACTTTTTAATAAAAAGTTTGTAATAAAGAACCATTTAAAATTTGCGCACTCTCCCTATCATATAATATACTCACAATAAATAAACGTTTCACCGCACACGCACGGCAGTTTACGTGCACCAGTGAATGACAGTTAATTATGATTGAACAACGTTGTGATCGCAAGAACAGATCGTGCGTCTTATATCTATATATATATATATATATATATATATATATATATATATATATATATATATATATATGTGTGTGTGTATATACATATGTGTATATATATATATATATATATATATATATATATATATATATATATATATATATATATATATATATATATATATATATATATATATATATATATATATAAGACGCACGATCTGTCATTCGAAGGAGCACCTGCTCTCATTAAGTTGGAACTGATGCCATAAAAATATTCGAATGAACTTTTATTCAATTAGTCTTGATAATGATTTATGATCAAACCAAGCAATGGCTTCGCCACAAACCCCCCCCCCCCATTCCTACGGTGGGAACTTGCACTTCGCTACTAAGATTAAAATTTAAAATCTAAAAAAAAAGCAGCCATGGTTAAATTTTCTGAACTTCGCAAATTATAATAATTTTAAAAAGGAACTCTAAACTAAATTTTGCTTCTTTCAAAATATCACTTTGCTAAAATATAGTTATAGAAGCTATATAAATATAAATTCTCTGAACTTCACCATTTGTAATTCTTTGGGTTCTAAAAAAATTCACAAAATTCCAATACTTATATTTATTTGTGAACTTCACCATTTTGATTTTTGATATTATATAAGAATTATTAGAAATAACTTTGCTAGAAAAATATAAGTCATAACCAAACTAAGATGAAATTATTATTTAAATACTAAAAAAAAATGCCCTTCCTAAATTATAAAGTTAGTGATGACGATGATGATGAAATGATGATAATTCTATGAAACCGCGTTTGGCTTTAATGACTGCTTCAATGCGGTACCGAAACTGTTGACAACCTGACAGTATTTAGTATATATTCATTTCACCATCACCTGGACAATGGCGGCCTACAATGGAGCTATGGTATTATGAGGATGTCGATTAGTCTCCTTTTCAACATCGCTCCACACGTTGTCTGACAACCATTCTTGGGTTACTAGGGCCTTGCGAGAAGGTGGCTAGTCTTGTTGAACCGCGTATGGCCTTCCATTGCGTACTTCATCTATCTGGTCAATTTATAACAGTTTCCAGCACCTCAATATATCCACAGTATTAATTTTACGATCTTGTAGACAAGAGTGGGGTGGTATGACATGATCTTTGCTAAACACCACGAAAACTTTTAGTGCATCACTCTGGGGACTTCAGAAGGATCTGCACATAGCCACCTGTTATTTCTTCTGTTAGACTTTTGATCCTGGTCAAATTTGTTTTCGTCAGAGAAAAACCGAAGCAAGCTAAATCACTATGATTTGCATGCCTAGCAACTGAGTGCATATCTTTTCATTTTTACAGTTATCATGCTATTTTAAAATGGTTTTCTGTAAAATAAACGATATTTTAATTAGTTTAAATGTGTAATAAACTGAAAACAAAATGCCCTCAATTACCCCTCGCACTCTGTATATATATATATATATAGTACAAGAAAGAGAAATTTGATGCGAATGAGCAATGAGACAAGAAACAGGAGTTTTTTTTAGAGGTAAGAGAAAGGGACATTAGAAGAGGACTAGAATCATAGAGAGCACAGGGCGGCACAATGAAGGCAATCCTTTACCGAGAAGACAGAGATAACGCCAGGGAAAAAAAAGCTTGAAATTCATGGCCGGGACTCGAACCCGGGTCTGCTGATTGCCGGTCAGATGTTCTACCGCTGAGCTACCAGGCACAGTGACTCTACTTCGCCCAAAGCGTTACCGCATCAAACCCAGTATCTCTCTAAGCTAGGAACCTCCAAGGAATTTTATATATATATATATATATATATATATATATATATATATATATATATATATATATATATATATATATATATATATATATATATATATATATATATATATATACATATATATAACGTGTGTATAAGGAGAAAGTATACAAACAAGCCTTAATATTTTTTTATGCTAAGCTTTCCGAGGGGGTATTTAAAAGATTAATGACTCCACTGTTTTGCAGAAAAATTACGCATTTTTAGTATTTAGGAATTTCGCCTCTATTTTGCCGTTTATCCGGCGCGAAAAACTCGCTTCTCTCATCTACTGGGACCTGAAAGTATTCTTTTCCGAGTTAGAATCGCGCGATCGGAACCGAAGTTAAAAGCTCGTGATCTGTTAAATTTAAATCATTCTCACTACCGAACTGTTTACATACGTATTATTTTCTCATTAGTCCTTTTTTTTAGGCAAAAATCAATTATACATTGAAACGACGATAATATTGCCGCGAAAATGCAAGCATCTTTTTATTATAACCGTAACAAAGATCATCCATTTTGAACAGAAGGCTTTGCACCGATGAGGTTGACAAATTTGAAAAGAATTAGTTTCTTTTTTAGCCCATTTTCGCCTATTATTTATGACTCCATTGTGAGCCATTGAAAAAAAAAACACTCAAAACTTTACATAACTTATTAAAAACAAACCTAAAGAACCAACCAAACTACACCTAGCCTAAAAATAAACTAAGATATCTAACCAATCCCCAAATATCACCTAAACCCAACTAGCTCACCACAAAACTAGCTATAAAAGACAACATGGCCGCGGATCCATTTTGCCTCCTAACTGCATAAGTAATTGTTAATAGCATAATACCAATAGGAAATAATCATAAGAAAATGAATGTAATTTTATTTCAGGGCATTTTGATCTTCATAAAATGCTAATTTCATTATAGGATGGTCCTTTTAGTTCCCAAACTTCGAAATTATTTTATACACCACGATGGCTAATGGTTTCTTTACTACCCCGTGCCTCATTATTGTTAGAAGCAGTTTTAAGACGCAGTATCATAGTTTAAATTCAGGCATATGAAATATTTCGCAAAACTTTTGTTTATATTACTTACCATTTTGTTAAAGGGTCTGCAGCCCTTAGCGTTAACTGTGATAAAAACCAAGAATATAATTAACAAAACAAACTAATCAGTAAATTGATTTATATACCAGGTGTCCCAGAAAAAAGTTAACCGTACTTTGAATTAGTATAACTCAAAAACTATTGGAGATGTTTGGATTCTGTAAAAGGTATTTTATTTAACAACTATTTATCTGTCGATTCTGGAAATTTCATCAAATTCCCTTTTATGATTTTGATACACTAAAGGGTTTAGTGGAGGCTATCAAAAATATGTTTGCGCAAGGAAGTAAAATAATGAAATGCTGCCTACGAAGGCTAGGCCACCGTGCACTTTCAAGAGAAGCGTAGGGAGCCTAGTTAGGTCACTGTGTCATACTTCAAGCAAAGCCTAGGTCATTTTACATTGTTTTTTCACTCACGCTGTGGTATGGTCTCGTGATTATTACTTACTAAGCAAATCAAAGCGTTTATGTGTAAAAGTTTACTTCCATAGAACCTTTTTAATCATGCAGCTAACAAAAGATCAACGCGTATTTGTAGTCACAAACTTTATTAAGACTGGCAGGATTAAACAAGTACAAGATTCATTTGAACAACGTTTTCCAGGTAGGCACCCCCGAAGGAAGCCCACAATTTGGAAAAATGTTCGCAAATACCAACATGAAGGAACATGCTTAAATCTAAATAAAGGTCGTTCAGGGCGTATGGGAACCATAAGAACAACATAAAATTTTGAAAATTTTCAGATGACACCTTTTCAAAATCCACATTCATCAGTCAGAATGAATTGGTTACAATTGTCAAAGTCATCATTTAACCGCAATATTTAACATTACTTAAAATGGCATCCCTATAAGATGCATGCAAGACAACAGCTTCTTGAAACTGATTTTCCTCGTCGTAGACAATTTGTCGAATGGCTTTTCCATAAACATGCTCGTTTCTTAGAAAACATTGTGATTGGTGACGAGGCAGCCTTTTGCATAAATGGAAAGATAAATAGACATAACATTCGGCAATATGCGCCGCTGAAACACCCCATCCCCTGCCAGCATTCAACTTTGACACACATATTTGTCAGCAGAAAATGTCTCTGTGGATCGTAATATGCGGGAATGGCTATCTGGTCGGCCCATTGTTTTACAAGAATAACTTGAATGGTGCTGCCTACCTGAGCATGATCAACGAAAATATCTTCCCTGAACTCCACCAGATTTACGGCAATCAAATTTAATAGACTTTGGTGGATTCAGGACGGCGCACCAGCTCATAGACAGATTGCTGTAAGGACAAAACTAAGAGAAACGTTTGACAACCGCATTACCGCGCTAAATCATGCAATTGAATGGCTCCCAAGATCCCCTGACTTAACACCGTGCGATTATTTCCTATGGAGATATCTAAAGAATAAAGTCTATTCTACTCCACCACAAAAGATCAACCAGTTAAGAGATAGTATCACACGTGAAGTCAATAGACTTAAGGAAAATCCCAAGTTAATCAAAAAGGTTGTTCAATCAATGCGATCAAAGGCGCAACTGTGCTTGGAAATTAATGGAGGACATGTGAAAGGAAACGGTGTTTAGAAAATTAAAAAATGAATTTTTATTACCCATATGAAAAGGTGTTTTTGTTAAAAATTGATTTAAATATATTTGTTGATTTTAAACTTCGAAGTTTCATTATTTTACTTCCTTTCGCAAACATAATTTTGATAGCCTCCACTAAATCCATTTGTATATCAATATCGTAAAAGTGAATTTAATGAAATTTCCAGAATCGACAGATAAATAGTTGGTAAAATTTGTTTTATTTTGCAGGACTCAAAAATCTCTAATAGGTTTTGAGTTATACTAATTCAAATTACGGTTAACTTTTTTCTTTGACACCTTGTATATTAACAAAATAAACTGCGATCGGCCATTACTTTCCACAAGACCCATTTGTTCAAAGGTCGAGACCAAACGAGAAAATTGACTTGAGTATTTCAGTTAATAAATGTCCTCATTTCTGTTGAATGCAATTCCTTTAAATTTTTACAAGAGAATCTGTTACATAGAGCAAAGTTCCAGCATTACTTCCTTTTCTTCGTTCTTCTTCAGCTTGTTTCAGCACTGAAGACTTCGGCTGACTACGATCCCATCCAATTGTAACCAGAAAACTGCAAATATTATTCTTCTAATTGCTTTACTCTCTCTGACCAGGACCATTAAACTCCCTCACTCGTCGAAATTTCTTCCTAAAGGAAGCACGTAAATTACATCCTTCTCACCACTCATCGTCTTATTCTGGCCTTAAATTCTACTCAAACAACGCAGAAACCTTTACTCGTTGAACTCATTCCACTCTCTATTTTACCCCCGGATATTTTTCAGTCGTTATTATACCAGAAATTGCCTCGCTTAAACAGAAAATAGGTATATTTACACGAAAACTGTAAAATATATGACCTAATTTTGGCTTGAAGAAGTTATATAAATCATGCCAATGAGTTAATTGCAAAACGCTACATCATTGTCTCCCCTGTATTTTTAACTGTACATGACTCTTTCTTCTCCTTTAGAGGGAAATATTATTTCTCTCTTTCTCTTTATCGTAGTACACCTGTTGACTAAGTTATAAGACTTTTCGATCCTTGTGTTATCCAATTCGTCGTAGAATACTAAACTTTCATTATTGATATCAGGCAATAAATCTTCTTTGCAAAGAGTCACAAAGGAGAGATAATGGAAGTTGACTCTCAGGGCATCTTATGGCCTGATTAAATACTTTTTCACCCTTTTTCGGGAGGCCGGGTTAATTTGAAGCAAGTTCCACCACATCTTTACACTTCTTTTCATTAAAGCCCTATAAAGAAACGAGTTTTCTTTATGATAAACAAAAAACCACGATAATTCTTATATAATTAAAGCGAAAATCAACGAAAGCGTCTCATGTACAAAGTTGAAGGTAAAAACCTATATAAGAGTGGTGAAAATGTATGCAATATATACATATAGTCGCACATCCTCCTTCAAACATTGGTGCCGGGAGGGCACGCAATCTCCGCTGTCAACTTCAGTATAATTGTCCATGCTACAAGTGATACCCATCTACCTCGAGCCCCGGTGCAAGAGGAAATGAGGGTCGCTTTGGCAACCATACTACAGTTTAAAAGAGAGCGCGCCATCCATACCTCAACGCACACGAAAACACTTCCCCTAATTAATTGTAGGAAATATCTAGAAAGTCACATGGCTTCCCTACATCCACCAATCCCGTTCTCGAATAGCCAAAGTAGGCCTCTCTTCAGCCTACTCAGGGTGTATACAAAAGGCGAATAGGGTTCTAGGATACATAGCTAGATATTATCAGTTGAAATCAAATATAGTAGTCCTCCCTTATATAAAGCGCTTGTAAAAGCTCATTGAGAGTATGCGGTGCGATTCTGGTCTCTATACATGCAAAAGGAGAGTGTAATATTGGAACGCGAGCAAAGTCGAGCGACGAAATTAATTTCTGAATTAGAAATAGATGGTCCGAGGAAAGACAGACTCCTCAATTTGCTTTCGGGTTTACTAATAGAAATTTTGAATCAGTATTTAAGTTAGATTACCAAGCAGAACTAGAAATAGCTACGATAGCAGAAAATTTATTCTGTCGCTGTTGGCAACTCTGAATTCCGCGCATTTTGTTATCTGGTGTTCGTTATTTCTTCTTATTATACTAGACTCAGTTGTGCATCGTATTTGAAGGAAACGAGAACATGGCTAAATTCAATCCTCCAAATATTTGGAAGATGCAAGCTGTGATGCTTAATATTCACTCAAAGAGCTCTAATGCGAAAATATCCTAGTGATTGAGTGTTGTTCTGAGGACAGTGTAAATGGTTAGGAAATAAATGGCTGAGTCAGGGAGTGATTTCGAGGGTGAAACGATTCGGAAACCCCATTCTAATCCTTCTGATACGGAAAAAAACGCCTAATTTGTCGCAGATATCCAGTTCCGTTATTGACAACGATCCCAAAATGGTAATAGGGTCTATAGCCAAGAATAAGGGAGTGTCAGAGTTTCCCATCAGGAAGTTCCTGCATGAGGACATCCGTTACTACTCATACAAAATGATAAAATGACAGCTTCTCTCGCAGAAGATGAAAGACAAGCAGAAGACACGTGTTAAGAAGCTTGTGAAAAAAGCTGAAGTATCCCCTCTAGCCTCACATGTTGAGAAGAATTCGTGCCAATACCAGCTAGTGAAGTTTCAAAACAACCACCAGATTGCTGTCTCTCCCCTAGATGCATCGTTATAAAGACCAATTTCACGGTCCACATCATGGTGTTTGATGTGGTCAGTATCGATGGCCACGTTATGCCTCTGTTTATCTCGCCAGACGGCTACATCAAATTCCTAGAGGAGTTAGTGTTGCCATGGATCCAGGAGCAAATGGCCGCTGGAAGGCCCTAAGCGTGACAACAAGTTTACGCACCATGCCACACAGGCAGGAGGACCCAGTCTTTGCTGTTAGACAATTTCTCTGGCCACATCACTCAGAACATCTGGCCTCCTAACTCCCCAGACTGCAACCTCCTGGACTATTATGTGTGGTTCCTGGTTGAGAGAGAGACCAACAAATCCCGGTTCACCATTAAGGTGGAGCCTAGGTCCAGGATCACCATAGGTTTCTCCCAGTTAAACAAACAAACAAACCGTCGAGAATGCCTGCATCAGATTCCGACGCCGCTTCGAGGCCACAGTTGAAGCCGACCACAATTTCATTGAATAAAATGAATCATCCAGCAATCCTTCAAGCCTTTACCATATAACTTTGATAAATATATCTTTGGAAATGAAGTTTTATTTTCTTTTATATTGAAGTTAAGCATATTTAAGAAAAGAATCGATAAATAAAAAATGTTAAACTATTTTCCCCTATAAATATTTCCCGAGGGGAGATGCCCTCGATGTTTCTCGACTTGTTTGTCATCAAATCACCGTGGTTGTCTGTATTCACTGGTTATTCCTTGAAGGTCTGCAATTGAGCTCGAATAGGAGTACTTTTCATTTTCGATCAAGGATCACAACAACCGCGCTCGAGGGTCATTTTCTTTCTTGCTTTCCTTTTGTCTATTTATCTATTTCTTTTTGTTTTTTAGTATCCATTTCTTCTTTTTTAGCATTTTCGTCGTATTTATTCATGTTTCTTACCTGTTTGTCCTTTTTTAATCTTTTTGCTTTTCCTTTTCTTATTCTTAGGTCTTTCATTTATGTCTGTTTCCCTCTCCCCCTTTTATTTCTCTATTTCTTGTATATTTTGGCCTCTTTTTGCTTTCTGAATCTTTATTTCCGTTTGACTTTTTTCCTATTGTTTAGTTTTTAAACTTTCCTTATAATTAGATTTTTGTTTAAGCCTACATTCTCATTTTTATTTTATTATCCTTTTCCTCTCCTTTCATAGATTTGTTCAGAACTTCAAGTTTGTTGTTTTGAGTATTTGTGCACTTCATACGAACCTGTTCCTGTATAATACCCCGGACTTCTTTATACTCTTCTTCTTTTTCTTGTCTCTTTTACATTCATTTATGTCCTCTTTCTATTTTTAGCCATTCGGTCAACATGACCTTACTAGTCATCTCACCGTCCTTCCTTAGGAAAGCTTCGCTCTAAGCGGCTTCTATCCATCAACGATGTCCTCAAACTGACTAGAACAACAGTGGTTCTTAACTTTGTTCCTGTCTAGTAACAAGTAGTTGTACACTTTATACGGACCTGCTCCAGTATAATACCCTGACTTCTTTTTACACTTCCTCTTTTTTCTTCTCTCTTTTATTTCCATTTATGTCCTCTTTCTGTTTTTATCTATTCGGTCAACATTACCGCACTGCCCATCTCCCCGACGTTCCTTAAGAGAGCTTCGCTCTAAGCGGCCTCTATCCATTAACCATGTGCTCAAACTGACTAGAACAACAGTAGTTCTTAACTTTGTTCCTGTCTAGTAACAAGTAGTTGTAGCTCCCCCCCCCTCTCCCTGCTATTATAAAAGAATAATAGATATACTGGATATAAATAACAGATTATTGGTGATTTATTATTCATTTCTATTTTACATATTTGGGAACAGATGAATTAATGTATTGTATATATATTTTTGGAATTTCATCATTACATTCAATACAGGAATATACAGCAGTGGTCAAAGGTTTAGGAGACCTGTAATTTTTCTTATTCCTTGTGTATGTATATGAACATATTGGTGTGGGTTTGCATACGTGACTAATACATTTGGAAAGCAAAAATAAAAGTACAAACTCCCTTATAACTTTTTTTGAAATGCCTAAAATGGCGAAGCTATTAAAATGTATGAAATCCTGGTATCAGAATGAAGCATGTGAACAAAATATCTTCACAAACCACCTAATATTTTTTCATTAATATGATAATCCATGTTAACAGGATTTGGTAATTATACTGTGGAAGAAAGAAGTCTGATACACAGGCTGCACAAGAAGGAACCTAACCTTCGAAAAATAGCCCGGAGGCGTGGTGGATTACATTTCGGTGTTGCAGAAATGTGGAAGAGGATCATAAAAAGTTGGAACATCAAACCTTCGTGATCTTAAGAAAACCGCAGTCAGGATGTAACATGAATGGACAAAGGGCGGCTAGGTTAATATATCTGTCAGATTAGTCCATCATAGACTGCTTGTATAAGGCCTGAAATCATCAAAAGCCTAAAGCCGCTTATCAGCCTTCAGTAGAAATGGCATCGACTGGGTTGGCCACGTTCTCACTATACCTGGACCATGCGTCAGTGGGGCATTGTCTTTGTGTCCGACGATTCCACGTTCCAGTTGTTCTCGACCTCAGGCAAAGATAGAGTCCAAAGTAGAGCAAGGGAAGAGTATTATAGTGTGGTGGCCACACTATAATGGTTTGAGGCTGCATGTTAAGTTTATTGGTGGGTCTTCTCACCGTTTGTAGTGGTACCATAAATTCAGAGAAGTACTGAGCTGTCCTGAGTGATTATATACTACTCTCAGCCCAGGATCTCTCCAGAATTGCTTTTTACAACAGGTCAATGTCCCATGTCACAAGTATGCGTCCATCACACAGTACTTCCGCGGCAACAATGTCACGCTGATGGACTGGCCACCTGTCTCGAGATATGAATTGACTGGAAAACCTCTGGTAGGACCTGCAAGTGACCATAAGACGTCGTCAGTCAGCCTCCCAAAAGCAACTGAAGTGTGTCGGTGAGTGAGAGGTAAATCTTTACAAGGTGACTGGTTGTTCTAACACAGGGTTGCCAGATATCACCATAGAGGCAACAACAATAGATTGGCTTGATAAAAAAGGGGTTGTCTTTTCGGGAGGGTTAAACATCTTCAGTCTTATAACTTGCCCATATTCCATCAGATTGTTGTAAGAAATTCAGTCTATCCACTTCAATGCAAATGCATATCATTTAACTGCAGTTGTGGCCACTTTTTCCACGTCAGCTCTGGAGGACAATCAAGGCAACTGCAGTCCCGAAATCTTCCACGTCAGTGCTGGAGGACACTTGAAGCTTCACAGATCAGGAGAAATTGGTATGATCGATTCTCACAACTGTACTCCACGCAACTGTACTTGACCCTTCCCTAACTCAATCCCAAACGAAGAAAGATTAGGTCGCATGTTTAATTCTAGGTCGCCAAATATGAGGTCGCCAGTTATATTTTTAGCGTAAGTAGGCCTTGTTTTGATTGCAAGGCGATCCTATACACATTAACTTAGGTTACTTTTGGTGGTCGTATTGCGAAATGTGATAATATTGAGATTCACTTCGATTTCGACCGAATCGGTAAAAACTGTGTTTTGACACAGTTCGCTCTACAACCGGCAAAAAGAACAGAATTGAACAACGGACAAAAAATGATACAGGAAGAAGTAATAAAATGTGCACAAAAGGGGCTTACGGTGGAGTAAATAATTACCCTCATCAATATTTAAATATGTACATTTAGCCCAACATAAAATAAAAAAACATAATGTTGTTTGCTTATTCACTTATCTAAACTGTCCTTGGACTATAGGGTCGCCAATTATAGGGTTGGCGTAAGTAGGCCTTGTTTTGATTGCAAGGCGATTATATAAGGGTTTGGTAAAGTGGCTTGCTTACAGGTTTCTTAACGTTCGGTCCAAGGGGTATTAACCGATCAAGGTTTGTAAGTAAAAGGCTCCTTTGTGCAAGGAATTAAACACTTGTATTTTTGTACCAGTTTGAATGTTTACACTTACGGCAAAGATTTAATTTGCGCAACGGAATATTTTTAATCAGGTTATAATGGCAAAAGCAAGAATAATGGAGCTTCGCAGAGCGGTGAATTAAGAGTCTAATAATCAATTAATGAATGGTTCAATAATAATCTATAATAATCATTTTGATAATGATCTTTGAATGAAAATGGTCTCTTATTTATACTGGGCTTCATTTTGGAGGCGATGCGTATCTCCGCTTTTCTTTGATCGTCGGGTTCTGTGCTTAGTTACCTGTCAGCCCAGTGGAGCCTGTGATTGGCTAAATTTCTTCACTTTGTATCTTACTTTGGGGGTATTTGCCCCGCGAGGGTATCACAGAAACTCCGTTTGCTTAAAGCCAAGATGACTTTATCATATTTTACATTAAGGCGAAACATCTTTTGTCACTCTATTACTCTGTTTGCCTATCTGCTCCCACACTCGGGTGCAATATCCTTACATTGTGGATGGGTTTCAAACCAGACGTTCTAATCAGATTCCGCTGATTCACAAACTGTCTCCAAACCACTTTATTTTATTGCTCCTACCATTCTATCGTTGATAATTCAAATTGGCAAAATGTGTATTTGTCCTTCTCTCTCTCTCTTTCTTTGTGTGTGCGCAGTTACAGTACACTACAGAATAATCCGCTTCTACAATCTAGAAAAAAATATTAAATATCTAGGAAAAATATATAGGTAAGTTCATCACCCAGGCAGTTATTCTATGAAATTCCTAAGAATTTTAAATTAATTTAAAAGGTGGATTTCTAAGCCAACGACTAATAAAGCATCGGGTCTAAAACACCGTTGGATTAAAAATATAAAAATAAAATGGCAAAACTTTGAGCGCCTCAAGTTTCCAACCAGTCTTTAATTCACAACCTTTTTCGTTTTTGCGAACCTCCCAAAAAAGGTTTTGAGGCTACTATATTTTTTCATATAAGAAAATGAATTGAACTGCATAAACGTTGTATTTTATTTATGTATGGATTTATCATAATTTGAAGGCGAAATATTAAAAAAATAGAGTTCAATCCCATTTTCTTAGTAAATACAGTCAATTGATGCCGGCAGTCAATATTTACAATTAAGTCCTTTGTTCTTCAAGACTTCCTCATTCGTTTTGGCATGCTGGAGACTAAATTTGTGATTATATCTAGACCTATATTGCTCCATTTGCGTTCAATAAGCCCCCACAAGTGCTCACAATTGGATGGTTCATGTTTATCAACCGCCAATTGGATTATCACCCTCAAATTCTTAATTGTGTTCAAACTGGGGAATTCTTTGGTCAAGGTCACAAAAGTTCGATGTTATTATTAACCAAGATTGATTTCGCTTTCTGACAAGGTACGCTCTCATGCTGAAAAATACAATTATCATCCTCAAATTGTTCCTGTACTGTTGGAAGAAGATGCTGATGAAGCACCATTTCCCTCGTTGGTTTTAGATTCTTAGTTTTTAAAATAATGAGAATGGAACTTACCAGAGCGTCATTTCGACTTCCTCTAACTTCACCCATGGCATACTGTATACCCTTTCTGCTAAATCCATGCCCTCGTTGTTTTTTGCTTCTTAGAAAATAATGAAATTGTGCTCTTCAAATCCGCCCTCAACTCCCGCCCCCCAAAAATCTATTCTTCCAAACTCCTACTAAATATTCATTGGTGGAAATGACTTAAATATAAGAACAGCACCGACTTTTTATTACCTCGTTGCCTAAAAGACATTACATGGTGTAGCGGTTTGTTACTAATTCCCTCTTTCTAGTATATTTTTGAAATTATATAAACAAATATCTTATATACTAATTGTTAAAATGTTAAAAGTAAAATTTCCCGTAAAATACAGCACCTGCTCTCCTTGAAGATGAAAGGGATATCTGACCTAATTGTAATTTCTCTTTGGGTTTTTTCTCTGTTTAATCAATTAAAGCAAAATGTTGCATGGAGCTTCCTTCACCTTTAACGGTCGCGACAATTGACTTCAAGATGGCTAACTTGGGCTTGCGATGCTAGTGGTCCTAGTAACCTTATTTATATTGGGGACTTCGAGGTAATCGCCGAAATAAGACTTACTCTGAAGCCCTCGAAACCTTATAGAATGTCTTTATCCGGCCTGCCAACGCTGATGGTTCTCGCCACCAAGTGGCCCCTCGCAGAGAAGTCCAATCCGAGTCTATTGACAAGTTTTTGGACTCGCTTCAAAAGTTCAGCCTGGATTCAAATTCTGCACAGAGTTTGCGGACACCTACAACAACGAGTGTGTCCACAACACCTTTTATAGCTGACCTGGCTTCAAACTAAATCCGCACACTGCTGCTAGAACATCGAATAATCACTCTAACGGACTCTGTTTATCATTCTTGATCCTTGTAATATCAGAGCAAAATTCTCATTTGTGTGCCACTTCAACGCTTGTTGCATCTGTCACGCCCACTACATCTGAGCAGTTAGCCACAGGGCACTCCCTAATTGCCTTGAATGACCTAGAGCGTAAAATTGTTCCCGTTGTCTGCAACTGCGGTTACTTCTTCGAAAGAGCTCTCCAAGAGCCTCTAACTAGATTTCGTCGGTGAGGCCTTATGTAGATGCTGCCAAAAAAGGGCACTTTTCGAAGGTATACCACTCGAAGGAGGCTATACTCCAAGTTACTAGTAACCTTGGCAAACGAAGTATGGCTCAAAAAGGTACCTTGGTTTCTGTAGCCTATTTACTTCTGGAATCATTTATGAAGGTTGCAATCGCCGGGGTGGCATGATGAGCATTTTTTGGTAACAGGGAACTCGGAGAACTTTGTCTTGAGCGGACTTGTGGGCAGTTTCAAGTTCTGCTTCGAGAAATTCGATTAAGCAATCTCCATGGTACTCCGTAAACTGGTAATCCATGTAACAGAGCGTTGGTTTCTCTCTACGCTACGTTAAAACCAAGGAGTAGAACTATAAGAAAGTTCGCTGCTTGGATGAAGGGTGCCCTGATATCCTCCTCGGTAGCTCGTTTCGCCGTAAGCAATCATCGCTAGGTTTGAATTTAACACTCCTTATTCTAACTTGAAAATTTGTTCTTTGGCAGCAATATCAATAAGTCCCCCAAGTGGTTTCTCGTATCTATCTCCCGATTTCCGTCCCATTGCGACCAAGTACCGGCCTTTGGGGAGTCCGATCGCCAGTTTATCCGATCATGGATTGCTAGCAATCCCTGGAGGAAACATGTGCAAGTTGTGAATAACAGAGAAAAGAAGAGGTTGGTCGTCGACCGCTCTCGAAATAACAATAGGGTTACCCTACATAGATACTTACCAACTACCGAACGTTGACGATCTTGTCAAAAAATGCTTTGAGCTACAAGTCCATTAGCTCGATTGACTTACTTAGTGCGTACCACTTCATCTCGTTAGACCCGGAGGATAAAAGCTACAGTGCTTTCAAGGTCGAAGGACGACTTTTCCAGTTCAGGCGTCTAAGCTTCGGACTCACATATGAGGTGGCTTCTTTCCAAAGAATCATGGACGACTTAATCTGCTCTAACCAGCGCAATACCACCTTTGCTTACTTGGACAATGTTACGATTAGGAGGTGTTCCGTAGAAGACCATGACTTTAATGTAGCTCTCACATACAACTTAACAATAAGCAGATAAAAATGTAAGTTATCCACATACACTCTCAACCTACTGAGGTAACAGCTACACAATAAGTTGCTCCAATCAGACCTACTCGCTTGGCCTGTCTCCGTGACATGCCATTCCCATCTCATTGATAGCCTTTGTCACGGCTGCTCGACCTCTTTGCGAGCGGTATTTATTTTCAACCTGCTAAATTTACTCATATTTTTTTAATCTTCGTTGCCAGTCTTTTTTTCTTAAAAATAATAACCATTTTTGGTTTCATTTTGGCAGAATAATTGACGATGGAAAACTTTGAACCCTAAATTTGTGCAAGAGTGATGGAATGCTCCTTGGAATCCGCGTCAGAAGACAAACAAAGATATTTCAGATTACCTGAGCGTCAGCCGAAGAATGGTGAAAAAAGGTAAAAAAGGAGCTGGAAAATTCCGGAATCGACTACGAGACGACAACAATCAGCAAAACCAATGGTCTAAGATCTGACGCCATCAGAACACCGGAATTCTTCGCTGATATCCAGGACATCATCAAAAATGATCGCGGAAAGTTGATTCCTACCTACTATTGCGAGAGAGAAAGGTGTGGATGAAAAGCTCATCACACTGATGGTGCATAAGAACATTTACTATTTTTCATATATATATATATATATATATATATATATTGTTATAAAAACTCTTAAAGGCCTCCTACGTATCAGTGCATTTTCATCCTGAGTCGTTTTCATTCCCATTCATTCAGTGGGAAACACCATTTCCACGTCATTTAAAATACCTTCATAAAGGGAAAAATTCCGCGTTAAGACTACCTGTGAGAATCACTCATAACGCGGCTCACTTGCATTCAAATTGTCCTTCCGACAACATCAAACTGACGTAGTTTCTGCTATGATACCAGTACATCATCACCTTGTCTAATTTACTTTAGACCTAGCCGGTCTTTTCAAATATTTCACATTTCAGATCTTTTGTATTATAAAAATTATTTACCTTCGGTTCGTAAGTAAAAGGTTTGCCATTAAGTTCGTAAGTACGAGTGTTATTTTATTATCGGTCATTTATTTATTTAATTACTGAGGTCGGGTTAAAAATTATAATCGTTTTCGGTATGACGAGAATAGATTTCTTCTCAAATGCTTCCGTGATCTTCGTTCAAATTCCATCCTTCATTTATTTGTGTTATTCACTTGATGCTTGTTTGATGATATTAATTTAATTTATCGTTCAATTATGGATATTTATTGCCCATCAACTTTTACTCTGTAAATTAAGAAAGCGCATTAATGAAAAACTAATAATATATATGTCATGCCAAAGATGAGGAAACTCGCTGGGTCCATTTTGGATGGAGCTACAAGATTTATGTGTAGTTATTGAACTTACATATTTTAACGTTTTGGGTCTATTCTTCATCAAAGAGAGATTTATTGCTTTCGCAGTCTTTTTTGGATTTTAACCAGACAAAGCATACTTTGCCCTGTATTTGTTTAGCTTGTGTCGGTTTATCTAACACCAAGACCTTTTTCACTGGCAGCTGTGACTTAGTGTGCTTACGTATGTGTGTCCGCTTGATATTCTAGCGATTCACTTGTTCCATACATATTAATATACAATTTATATATATATATATATATATATATATATATATATATATATATATATATATATATATATTATTTCTCTGATTTTCTATGGTTTTCTATTTATTACATCGCATAATATTTCATTAATTCATGCGAGTACTCATTCTTAGGATTTGATATATCCACCGAGCATCCATTTGTGGAGGTTCTTCACTGAGCCTACCTATCCTTCAATTTGGGTGACATAGGCCTACTTTACTTGCGATTTAACGCTACAAAGGCTCTCCTGCCAGTTATGGAGTTACCTAGATGAATATCTAATATGATCGCCCTGGGTTTGATAGTTTGTTGTAATAATAACGCTAAGCTCTTACATGGCTTTGATGATAACTATATATGATTTTATATTTACATTATTTTATTTCTCTTCCTCTCTCCTTGTCGATTTAAATGTTTCAATTTACTTATCATGTATCTCCTAATCACCCTATTTAGATTATCGCTTATATCTGTTAATCGTTTCAACCATTTTGGCACTGTTCTTGACTCTTTCTTGCCTCTCGGTTTGACCTTGCTACCTGTTATAGATAAATCTTAATGTGAATTTACCCTTTCCTCTCCTACTTCCGCATTGGTGATTTCTTGTCTTCGAAGCAGTCCTTTATCTTTTACTAGCCCATATATATCTTTATTTTATTATTTTATCTCTTGTAGTTATCCTTGAGAATAAACTAAATTAAGTTCCAAAGTACTTGGAAGCAACTTTTCATTTTTCCCGCGGGACATTGCATTCATTGCGAACCTCACGTACTACTTTGTGAGTTAATGATTTCTTATATATATATATATATATATATATATATATATATATATATATATATATATATATATATATATATATATATATATATATATCTATTAGTGTAGTTGGGTAGCAGTCTTTCTTGAATGCAAATTTTGGTGAAGACCATTGTGTATTTCTGCATAATTAATTTCCTTTGGCAACTTTCTCTTCTTCTAACTATCATTTTTATTACATCTTGTAGATGGTGGACCACTTGTCCAGTATTCATCTCTTTTAAATGAATGTGTTTGGTAAAAACTAAACTAAATTGCTGAGCTTTCGATCTTATTCGACCATCTTCGGAGCGTTTTAATATGTTCTTGCCTCCTTTACCGATGTAATGTGTGAAGTGAGAATCTGACAGAATGAAAGAAAACGATTTTTAAGGGTTATTTATTCCGCCTAGGTTGAGCGTAACGTTAGAGGAAACGGGCCAGTCCGGTGAGTGGGATTTTAAAATAATTTTAATGTTCGATTCCAGCTTGTTGCTTGACTGTTGATGGCCGGCTTATTTTCATTAATAAGGCTTCTAAGATGTTCAGCCTTGCTTTATTAACCTCTTTTATTTTAATAACGGTCTTGTCAACTAGCATATCTCTCGTTAGGTTAATGTTATGTACACTCTCCATATGATTTTGAACGTGTGTCTCCGTGATATTCTTTTGCAGTCTCCTTCTTTTCTTATGTTCTTATAATATAGTTTATTTTCTTAGTACTCTTTCTTTCCATGAACGCTCAAAAGGAAAAGATTGAAAGCACCAAGTGAGCTGATGTGGATATCACAAGTAGTAGATCACTTCACCTTCTCGAGCGAAATGGAAAGAAAGGACTATTACCAATGTAACAGATACGACTACGTATAACATTCAATGGGGAGGGGGGGGGGAGGCAAGAGCGTAGGGCCCTCAGTAGCTGGGTAGAATGGCTAAGGAAACACGTAAAAGAGTATAGAGCTTGTGCATTTAATATTTTATGTATAAAAAGAAAGACCTTAAAGCTAAATCTGTATCGAATTGGCGGCCAGTGGTTCGCAAAGCAGAGGAATTGCACAAGATAAGCTTCCTCGAAGAGAAACCACGAGCTGCAAAGTTTGGAACCAGCAGGTGAAAGTATGTAATCTTGTGATCCAGCGAGAATGGGATAGGAGGAGTCAGTGCAGAATGGAAGTAGGCATGAATGACAATCTCAACGCTCTTGAGGTATAAGTGCGAACAGATGTGTCTGGGATAAAGGCAAAAGCAAAGAAATGAATTAAAGACGTTAGTAACATTAGTTGACGTCCAAAATTTTACTACATGTGGGAAAGAGAGGAGATATAGAGAAATAATTTTGAAGTGAGCTACATCTTCATGAGTATCCACCAGTAAAAGCTTTGTTTGTTCTTGGGTGAATTTCAGGAAGGTCTTTTCGCTCTATTAAATGACTGTTATTAGGTTTTTAAGAGTCTCAGAAAATGGAGATGGGGAAAAGAAGAGGTATATCTGCGTGTCCTTATCATATAAATAAAATAAGAGACCAAGATGAGTAATAAAAATAGCAATGGGAACAAGATGGACGCTAAACAGAAAGGAACCAAGAACTGACCCCTATGGAACACCAAAATGCTTTTTCGTCGGTCAAGTTATATAATTTCCAATACAAATATTTTGAGTCCGATAAGAAAGATCCGAGAGGAATCAGTTAAGGGCAGGTCCAAACACACCCAGAAATTTAGGAAGGCGGCAAAATAGAACTGTAATTGTCAAGGAGAGAGCAGAAGGTTTTCCATAGACGAGTTCTTTTCATTTTTTTTAAAAGAGTAGTACTCGTAAGTCATTTTTATCTTAAGATGGAGCCTCTTGTTTTTGAGTGAAATTTTAAGGACAAGCTCAAAGTTTGTGGTTTACCGTAAGATTGAGTGATGAGAAGTGCCAGTGGAGGAGAAGGTCAGACTGCGCTTTACGCCAAGTGGTAATGAAATACTCTAAGTGAATTAATTTTGGGAGGCCTTATTGGGTGGATTTGAGCAGGAAACGGGTTTGGGATTCTGATCAGCCTTGGACTGGGCACTTTCCCCTCGAGTCTTAAGTCACTCCATGGAAAGTGTTGATGAATTTTACCATACACAGGTTGTAGTGTTTTGCATGTTGAACAGGACTGGCGTAAAAGATCTCTTTAATTGTCAATTGTATTCTTTAGTAACGTCTTTGTTAAACAATTTTCATTTCCGAAAATAGTTGTCTTTCTGAAATATTTGGATTTCTTTTGGAGTAAAATTTATTCTTTTACCCAAAGTATTTTCATCCGTCTTTTCTCTTCCATTACTCGTTAGAAACAGCAAAGTTAAGTGGAAATAAACATTTAGGCCTCCTTTCGGGAGAGTTAAGCCGTGACCTTTAAACCAGCTAGCCAGATTAAGAGTGTGTATTCAAGGAATGACCCATATATATATATGGGAAGGAAGAGTTCCCTGTGTCCTCTACACCCAAATATTCCCTTAATTAACACAGGCAAATACTTTCGTAAGTTCTACGCGTCACAATGCAGAGGTCACCACCGTCAGCGTCAAGACGAAGACGGATTGTTAGATAGAGGAAATCTCTGCCATGTTGAAGTCTTTATATGTTATGTCAGATTCTAACTAGGAAATGTGTGGGGCAAGAACTCTTTTTCCTATTTTCTTGGTTAATTTGGTTAATGGAGAAAAAATGAGAATGAAAGGGCTTTGCGCAAAGTATGTACGAAGTTAGGTAAGAGAAAAAGATAGAAACAAAACCGAATGAGGAATTAGTCCGATAAGAAAGATCCGAGAGGAGGCGACTAGGTCAATTGTATTTCCATGTTTGTTAGTGGGTGATGTAACAGATTAGGGGGAGGGTAAAGATTAAAATTGCAAGGAATTTATCGAGATCTCCAGCTATATATGCAAGGTTGTAAAAAGGTTAGTGAAAAAGTATTCATAAACCCTCTCAAATCATTATAAATTTTGCCTTGTGTACACTTAATGATGGGCAATGTAAGTGGGATTTAAAGACAAATCTTCCAATAGAGCTTTGAGAGTTTGAACATTCAATTTGAATAAGAGATGGATGAAGATATGAATCAATAATTAAGGCAACTTTACTCCCACGTCTCGTGCGTCCAGCAGCATGATTAATAAAAACCAACGGACGACCATAACAGTAGGAATAGTTGCATTTCCTTCAGATAACCAGGTTTCTGCTGAGCCTAAGTTGGCAAACCTATAGAAGAGATAGGGTCACCGATTAAGTTAGCATTGCCTCAAAGTCAAAGTACGCCAATTTAATAAAAACGAGCGATAAAGCATGGATTTAGCAAGAGGGAAAGCTCGATAAGTCCTATAATATAGCTTGAATTACCTAGATACTTAATTATATGGCAACTAGAATGGATAAGTTTATTTGAAGGTATATTCGAATAGATCTTAGACTTTTACAAACTGCAATCATTTAGTGGAGAGGTCACGAGAGTGAAGATTCTGGACCCATCTGAGTGAAAAGAAACAAAGAAAGGGAAGGTTTTGAGACCAAGGTTAAATTTGGAGGGGAAACAGGTAAGAAACACGTTGATATAAAATATTATTTACCTAAATAGACTCAGTGAGAAACAAAATTACTAAGTATTTAATACCTTGTCTCATAATTAATGAAGCCAGCACACGATGAAATCAACGAGAAGAAATACAAAGAATACAAGCAAATCAATTTGCAATGAACCGCTTCACGAGAGTGCAACGAGTAGGATAAAATAGAAATTCACTACTTCACAAAAATCACAAAGGTTAATAATACAACACAATATTAAAGAATGTAAAGATAGCAGACAACAAATACAAGACAAAAGGAACAAAACAGAAAAAAAACAATCAAGCGAGTTTCTTGAGCCATTCGGCTTGTGAACTAGCCTAGAAAAAACAAGCGAATCACTCCTTCCCTGGAAACACAACTAACACATGGCACACACCACAAGTGAAGAAGCAAAATTGCTAGAATATAAATAAACTTTGGAGAAAAACTTTTGTTAAGAGAGATTTTGGTCGGTTTGGAGGCAGAAAATTGGCGCATCTGCACAGATCCAGGTCACGGCCAATTTTTATTTTATTTTATGCACGTTTTTTTATCACCGAATTGCAGACCACTAAGTAGATATCTCAAGACAAACTGCATAATGTATGTTGTTATGTGGTCTCGAGCCGTGAAGTGCTATAACATATGGGATTAACCGCAATATCGATCCGATTTGAACCTTCATTCATAATGTGGATTAACTTCACTTATTTCGAGATCCGGGATTTAAATTCAGCTAGGTTATAACCCATTTAATCATATGCCAAAAACTCTTATCACAATCAAGTCACGCCATGGATGGACAAAAAAAATGTGAGGTAAGAAAAATATTTGTTTGTGAGAGTCTGAATTTTTTAAGAAATAAACCGATAAAAAAAGAAAGTAATTATGTCAGAAATCGTGGAAGAGGAATGGTTAACATATCTAATCCATTCTAAAACTTCGTCCACATGGATATGTATGTATGTGAGCTTACAGTCAAATGCATCCCATGGAGGAAGTCTGGGAATCGAGTACAAAACTTAAATTCCAATTTCGTGAAATTGTGTAAGTGAATCACATCGTAAAGAGGGTAGGTGATTTACCATCGTTTTTCTTTCCTTTCGAGGCCCTAAAGTTCTCAGGGTGACCCGGAATTTTAATGATGAATCCAGACCGCGGCTATCTATGGGGTGAATTCGACCCAAATCGATAATCCATCAGGCGACTAACCACATCCAATGTGGTTCAACTCCTTTGCAATCGGAAGAGATAGTTCTACTCGGCTAAGACCTAGCTCGAATTACCATAAATCTACCGCCTTCGGCACATACCACTTACCTCGACGATTAGTATTACCATGGTTGGTTTTATTTCAAAAATGTAAAATATATTACAATAAACTGTTTTAAATAATAATAATACAATTGCATCATAGTTTTAACTGCGGCGAAACAGGAAGGTCAATGGGTCATGCAAATCTCGAGTTGTGTTCATCTTCTGTCCACAACGAGTCGCGGCTCAATGTACCCAACTAAAACCAATGCGACCAAAGGTAATTGAGTTCTCTGAGTTTGAATATGATAGAAGTTGACCATCAGGTGGCGTTACCTAGTGGTTAGAGGTGCTAAATCGGCCATTTTTGCCGCAGGTTCACTAGATCATGTCCCTCTATTTCTCACCAGAGGGACATTATTTAAGCAAAGAAATTTTGTTTGAGTTAAAAAGTGATTAAATTAATTAGGTACAATCAAAGCATAACAAAAAGAGTAAGCAAAAATTAATAATGGGCCTATAAGTATAGAATATGTAATAAAGTTTAGCATGTATAACGTAAAATGAATGAGAAGGTAACAGCAATAGAGTGCTTGAAAGAGAAAGTAACAAGACAAATAATGGTGTCGTAAATAGGAAAATATTTGTTGAATTTGGCTACAAATAGGATGGATAAAATTAGATATTTTGGAGGATCCTGAAATTCCGGAACCTTAATTAACTGGAATTAAAATAGAGCTGGCATTAATTTAGGTACATTGACTTAGGAATTTTATCAAAACAATCCATTGAATACCCAAATTAAATATCAGTAAACATACGAATAATAATCAGGATAAATTGATTTTTAAAATGTACAGGAAACCCACCCACTCCAATCTATACGTTCATGCGTTTTCCAACCTTTTTTTTAATTCAGGTATTTTGATGGGTATGTATGTGTGTACATTTGGGGTCCAAGCCAACTAGTATTCCTAGGAATTTTTAGGAATTGATACCGAATTAATTTCCTTTGTGCAAAGTTTGTCCCGGGGAGATCAATCAATAACTAGGCCGGAGGTGCAGAGGGGAGATTAGACTGATTTAAGGTGGGGGAGGGAGGGGGAACCTCGGAATAGTAGATATGTGGGGAGCTAATAACTACACAAAGGCACGTCTACAGTATCACGTTTATTCCTTCTAACTCTTCCCTTTCTTATAAGTCTCCGAAACCAGTTTCCTCGTTGAAATATTTCGAGAACTTTCTTTTTCCCGAACGAACATTGAAGGTGAGGAGGAGGAGGCGTGGTAAGGTGATCTCAAATCAGAGAATTTGCGAAGGAAGGGAATCGTCTACCCATGTGTATCGCCGGAGTGTAGTTAAAGGTGTGTACGCGTCTATATTTTCTATATATTAATTAAACCAGGAGGGGAGGGATATGTAATTAATGCCGTTTCTTAATATTATTACCTGTATCGAATATCTCCCATTTATTTTGAGTTATTTAATTTCAGATAAGGTTAGGATGTAGTTAGGATTATTATTGTAAGCCTCCAAGAAAATGTCTATCCATAAAAGCTATGGAAATAGACTCCATAAAATCGGTGTTTAGCCTGAAATTAAGAAGAAAATTATCATTTAGACGATTCAAGGTGACAAGATACCTAGCAAGACCAGTCCACAGTGTATGACGCAAGTACTCATTCACAAGGCCTTATCGGAATTTTGGACGCAAGGGAAACAAATTCAGTTAATTGAAACTATATATATATATATATATATATATATATATATATATATATATATATATATATATATATATATATATATATATATATATATATATATATATATATATGCGGTTGAAAAGCTATTTCTGGCAAACGCAGTCTTCATCAAAGCCGTCGGAAGGAGCTATTCTCGCATACACGAGAAGGTAACACTTAAAATAAGCGTTCTCTCAGAGAACAAGAGCTCCTTCCGAGGGCTTTGATGAAGACTATGTTTCCCCAAAATAGCCTTTCAACCGCATAATTAATTGCGTTACTGAAATGATTTTTCTTAATATATATACATATATAATATATATATATATATATATATATATATATATATATATATATATATATATATATATATATATATATATATATATATTGGTGAACTTAAGCATAATTTATTTGGACAATATGTTGGAAGAGAATTTTGGTAATGAGTTTGTCAAAAGTTTTGAGTGAAAATTATAATTTGATGGACTGATGTAGATGAAAGATAAACATATATTGTAAAAGGAGTCGAGAATGATGCCAATTTCTTTGCAAAAATTTGTTGTGCGTCAACATTCGATCGACTCCTTCTTTAAAAGGTGTGATTGGCTCAAGAGTTGATGGGAGTAACTCGGAGAGGGAGTTGAAAGGAGTACCTTGGGGAGGGAATTGAGAGGAGGAACTTGGGGAGGGAGTTAATTTCTTAGTTTAATTTAAGAGAAATTTCTAGGGAAAAATAAACTTCAGAATCGTATACTAGGTGCCCGAACAAAGGGATAAAAATGGTGAATTTTCCAATGTTAAGGGATGTGAAATTACGTGTCTGCTTTACCGACCAAATAGCAAAAGGAGTGACTAGTTGGGATGCTAGGAGGGTTAAGGGGGACTTACATAACATATATTATTGAGGTTTTTAAATGATCACGTTGGTTTAAATATTGAAGCCTCTTACGCTTCTTAACGATTTACACTTTTTTGTACTAGATTAAAGAGAACGAGAAAGTCCTGTGGTTTCTTTTATATGAATACTCCGGTTCTTTGTTGGCAATCTCTGAGTAGGGATTAAAATCTCCCAAGGACGAGTTTGCGCAAATATTCAGTCCAAGTGAAATCGTCGACGAATTGAATGCTTCCCCTCCTCGAATATTTCCTTTGAGATTTATTAATTATTGTTGTGCAGAAAGCTTTAATAATGATTTTATTAATTTTTGATGGGTCTGGCAACCATTGGGTAAACTAGTGGTCATTGTCAGTCCTCTTGTTCTACCTCCGCTTTACGTCTTTTATAAAATTTTATATGAATTGTATAATTACGGATTTTTAACTTGTTGCCGACGCCAGATCGACAATGATGGCTACCTCCCCAGCTATGAACTCAGATGGGAAAATAAAAGAGGATTTTCGTCGCTATCGTTTTTAATAAAAGGCCTTGAGGAAGATAAAATTGCTCGGAATCACCTTTTCCCTGTTGGATTTCAAGTACCATTGGATTCACCATTTTTCCAGCTTTCAATCATGAATATTCCATGAAACCTCATTCGGATAAGCAATCCATTAAATCAAGCGCATCCTGGTATTATTATTTTAGGCCAAAAACGGATTACAACGGGGAAAATAGAGACTTTGAAATGGATTGTTTCAGGTAATTGCAAATAAATCACCTTCATATACCTATGTATTAAGGTAAGAGCAAAAACCTGGTTGAGGAATGACCAGTGGCCTTTCATTAGCGACTGGATTTAGATAAGACAACGATTCATTTTTACCTGCAGCGAAGCGCCAGGCCTAAGCGCCGCTTTATTTCAAGAGGACCGAAGTTCAATTTTTAAAAGGAGCCATGAAATGACCCATATGACCATGGGACATATGGTTATTCACCCTGAAGATTTCAAATCTGCTATCGGATTTGGCGCTAGGTGGAGCCATCTAGTGGCCTAAGCCTCATTTAGTCATGACAGGTCATTGGAGCGACTTTCCCTCCTGTTTTTAATGGCTTTAAGAATTAAATGTGGTACATATATCAAAGATAAAGAGGGGCTGATATCTGTGGAATGGGGGAAGTTTCGCTAGATACCCATCAACGTCTTTCTCACTCGAAATGGCCATAATTTAACTCCTATACTTAAATTAGTAAATATATTATTTGGTGACCAAGGAATAAAATCAGATGCTCTGCGTTTGAAAGTTTTGCAAATCTTATCTTTTAAACTGAAAACCAACGGTGCCATTTTTCCGATAATTTTTTAATTTTTTCAATGGTTCTCAGAGAAATCGGTTGATTTATGGGAAGGGAAAGAATGCGAGTGTAACTAGAGCAAGAAGCTTGTCGAGATTTTTGCAGAACAAGTAAAGTCATTGGAAAAGCGCGCAACTCTCCCAAACCTCTCTCTTGCTCTTAATTAAGGAAAGCGAATCCTTATTGGGAATATTTTCTAGAACCTTGTTTTTAGTTCAAAATAAATGCCACAATGCCGTGACATATATGTTACACTCTAAAATGCCTAAATGTTTCCTATAGACTGGGTTTTGAACGTTCTCCAACGGTATATACGCGCCTTCAACAAGGCGAATTATCAGTGTCCCACAAACGCTCTTCGAGGAAGGATTGTGTCTTATTTTTGTACTAAAATATTAAGAGTTTTAGTTGAGCTTTTCCTTTCTAATACATACTTAATTGGTGATAGGAAGGGTCAATCCTCAAGCTATTTAAATCAATTCTCTCTATTGTAAAATTATAATCACATCGTAATGTTTAAGTTAGAACAAGATTTGAAAAAAAAATCGAATATAATAAACATAAAATATAATATTTTTAGTTTTAATTAATTGAACACTGAATTAAGATTAATAAAAATGTAGTCAATCTTATGGAAACTCAAAATTTATATAAAACCTTTTCTTTTTGCTGGCAAATTGCAACGAATCATTAAATTTTGGCGAAAAATCCGCAGTCTTCATTATAAGCCTCATTAGTATGATAAAGCGCACATTCTGGGGATTAAAGAAGACGAATCGTAATCTCAATAGGCGGTTGTTCGATTTGGGGCTGCAGCCCCCCTCCTTATAACAAAACTTTTTGTACTCAAAAACATATAACAGCATGTTGTTGGGCAAAGCAATTTCGATACTAGCAGTCACAACTCGTGGGTATATGTTTCTTTTATTCTTTTAGGGTGTTCCACTATCAACGTGGCACTGAAATCCGTAATCTACCAAACTGCAGTGTAGCGCAGGAGCTCAGCAAAGTAGAAGTGTGTCTCATCCGGCGACTGACCATTTGTACACTACGTGGCTTAAATTCGCTTAGGGTTAAATAATTAAGGTGTGTCTAGAGATTCTATGGAATACCTCTTTAGCTTTTTATCCTTTCAGGAAATAAATATTAAATTGTTTGTTTCAGATAGTTTTATAAATGAAACAAGAGGGAAAGTCCCCCCCATAATTACCTGCGGCGTTTTGTGATAAGATAATAAATGGTTGTTGTATTGATGGTTTGCCATGGTTCAAATCACTTGCAAGTGCCTTTGAATGGTTAAATGAGGCTTCTACCACTGGGTGGCACCACCTAGTGCCAAATCAGAAGGCAGATTTGAAATTTCCAGGGTAAATAATTCTATATCCGATGGTTATATGGGTCATTTGATGGCTCTAAATGAGTACAATTTAACTTTATCTCCATTTTAAAATTGAACTTTACTGCTCTTGAAAAAAAGCGACGCCTAGACCTGGTGCTTCGCCGCAGGTAAACACACAATTTATTAGATACAACACTAGTACATAGTTGCAGGTCGAATTTCTTAAATCCTATTACAACGAACGTCCAGACATCCTTTGCAAGAAGCATTTTCTGACCATATGGCTACGAAAAATGAACCTTACCATGAAGAGAAAAATTAATTCGCGAAGGAATTGGGTAAAGAAAGACCTTTCTGCAAATTTTCGATGATTCGCAGCATAATTATTTATCCCATTAGAGATTAAATTGTAGAGAAAGGTATTCAGCAAAGGAAGAAAAATCCTAGGAAATATCGGCGGCGAACACCTAGAAAGATTCCACCAGAACATTGCCAAAGTCATTTCAGCCATAACAAGATGGACGAATACTGCTAGACGATGAAGCGTGAAACTGAGGAAAATCAAAGGCGTAAAAGCAAAGGGCAGGAACACTTTTGATTGAAATTAGATTGACCTAGATGTCAAATATAGTAAATTGCTTTATTTGTGAAATGTTCATGTATAAAATAATTGTTTTATACACTTGAATGTTTATTTTTTTACTTGTTCAGAGTACAACTTCAATAAACACATTAACAATAAGTAAATTTATAAAACTGTACGTGATGAATAAAAACTGATTTCAAATTCAGCGCTATGGAATTAGTAAAAAAATGTGATATCATTTCAGAACCAAAATCACCGTTGACCATTGTTAGCAATTATGTCTAACGTGAATAATAAAGGTAAAACTTGTCAATTATTGCAGGCTAATCGGTAATTGAAGAAGCAGTATTATGTGGTTAAAGAAAGTGTGGGAATGAATGAATGATTATTTTATTATTGGGGTAAGAAAAACAAATTCAGCTTAAAGGATTAATTAACAGACGTTTTAAAAAGAGAGGTAGTTTAGCATTTGAAGAAGGTACTTAAGCTTTATTACCATCTCCCCAACTAACTTAATTACCCTGTTCATTTCCTTCTCTGATCAGATCATGGAAAAATACTCTAATTATGTCGAAATAGGTAATAAGTGATTAGAGCTGTGTTTATATGTTTGAAATCAATCCCAAATAACTGGAATATATTAACTAAACTCATTTATCTCAATTATTTGTAACCTCTCATATTCATTTTATCCTATTAAATTGGGGTCGGAATTTCCATAGATATTAATTTAATTGAAAATTAATCTTCATCTAATCCTTTTACAATTTAGGGAAAATTAAATCAAAAGATTACATCCTTCCTCTTGGATACAGTCGTTTAAGATGTCTTTTATTGCGGATTTCACTAGAAAGTCATCTTTCGTGAATTTTGAAAAAAATATTTAACCAATTAATTAACTAATTGAAATATATATCGACAGTAGATAATTTTTCTCTATTTTCATATTTATTTCCCCTTTTTATCAAGTTGTGTGTTGTCTACCTTTAGATGTCTGTTTCATTTTATTCTTTCACGAGTTTTGTTCGATTTCCTTTGTGCTCTTTTTCTTTTCTTGTGATTTAGTGATGAGAATATTCCAGCATGACAGTTATGAATAGTCATCACTCATACTTTATAATACTCTAATAATACTATGTTTGAAATTGACACTACCGAAACGATGATGTAATATAAACCTACGAACATTTGTCAATGTTGCTGTATTTTAGTAGTTACATACATTTATTCAGTCCGCATTCTTTCATACGTGTGGCATATTTATGTCTCCAGCCTACATCTTGTTCCTTTGAGATATTATCCTGGAATCCTTCGGGTTGTCTTTTGATGATCTTAGACAAAGCCTACCCATTCAATTTCCAATTTTCATGAATATAACTTCTTTACTTTTGACTATTCTTCTGGTGCATTTTTTTCTTCATTCTCACATATTTTATTTGTAAAACCTTTTTCTCTCTTCAAAAATCATTTTTTTTGTAGATATCTCTGTCCGGCTATTATCTAAAAATCCGCTTTGTAATCCTTTGTTAATTATTAATTTTATAATGGCTCCCCCTTTTAAAATCACAAACAAATCTACGGATTTCTAACGCCGAATATCGCGAAAAAATCCTGCGTAAAAAAGAAAATTTAGAGACTTAAAAAACTATCCCCTTCAGTTGCATTGGAATGAGAGACTTCTTGACGACAGCAAATCCCTTTGAGGATGTCATAAACCGACATCTCGGAAAAGACTTTGAGCAGTGAATGAATTTCACTACATATCGCCTTCTACGATTAAATAATCTATATCACGCCTGGAAGGTAGAAAATGAGCCCAAATTGCAACAAAGTTTAGGGTAAAATACCAAATTTTTAGGGTAATATTTCTCAGGTAAAATTGCTGATATGGTTTCGTATGCGTTTCGCGAAGTTGCGGATGCGAAACAGGCGAAAGATGGATGGCCATGGAAATTAGTTTTAACGATAACTTAAACCCATACATCTTTTTTATCAAGCTGCAGCTTTTCCTTATTTGTTGTCGCTCTGTTTTGAAGAAGAGGAGAAGTTAAGGAAACGGAAGGGAAGCAAAATGGTCCGTTATGGCAAATTAAATATCGAAGAAAGAGGTTAATTTCATTTTTAAGTCATTGTTTAGCATTAAGTGATGTAAAGAAGTAAAATATACTTTAACGTATAATGCGATACTAAAACTAAAAAAATAATGATTGACACTTAAACGGTTTTCACAATTTTTACATGTGAAAACTTGCAAAATGGTTGATCGGAAATCCACTTAAAACCAAATAGGAATCTCTCAATTTCCGAATTAAATTATTATTTGATACTAAATTTCTCATAATATTTGTAGCAACAATTGATAGGGGCATATCCAGCAGGAAGTTTTTTCAAAAGGGGTTTAAACAGAAGTGATGGAGTTAAAGCTGAGAGAATGTTTTATTTATGCACCTAAGTATCCAAGGCACTACTATTTTGGCCTTGAGGTTCAGGAGGCCACAGAAATTTCTTGAGCTTCCTTACGTAAGTTCGTAACAAAATACCAGTCACTCACAGTTGCGAACTTCTATGAGGACAACGGTCATAAATAGTTCACAGTAATGAATACCGTAAATAGCATTCAGAAAGCACTAAATGGAGAAAAATAAACTGTTAAATCTAGAGAGAACTAAATAAAAGAGATAGACGGGCAGAGAGACATAGTGAAATACAAGTTCTATGACTAAAGAAGGAAGAAGTGGACTTGAGGAATTCTGTTTTCTAATATACTGCCCTCAAATAGATGCTGGGCCTTTTATCTCTGATGGATTTCATATCCTTATAATTTTTCGTTTAACGAAGAAATTAAATGAAATTTTTACACAACAGAGGTGTAAAGTTTATAATAGATATAGGTTTAATTGCTTTGAGTAAGGTAAGAGAAGAATGCTAACTTATAAACTTCGTGATTTTAACGACATCCAATTATAAACTCAAGATAAAAACACAAAACCTTCGGCTTAGATAAGTGACGTAATCTATACACACCGAGAACACGATTTTCCGCCTTGCTAAGACCAGAAATTATGCATTAACATTGTATTGTTTTATTACGATATTTCGTTGTAAATAATTTACTGTCGTAAAGTTATAAAACAATTTTATTCTGCCACTTCTTCAATTCTAAATATTTTGTTTTGGTCTACCATTCACTAAGCTAAAGACAGAGCCAAGATCTAACCCAGCAAGAAAGGGGTGTTTTTAAAACTCCACCCACTATGTAGGGATATGCCTCGACCACCCTACTGAGATTCGATCCTGAAGTCAGACCACACAACTTGGATGTATTCCACTTGAGGTTAAGTTTCTATAGAACTTCCACTTCCTAGCTGTTGTATGGACTGTTAGCACAGGGTGGTGATATAAAATTCACACAACATTCAACAGCCTCCCTTCACTCAAACCCGGTCCCTCAGGAGAGTCTCATAGGGGGCGTAGACCCACTTAATTGTAATAACGTTAACGGGGGTCTACAACACAGTCTGTAGGGTCATAACCTTCTCCCGGAATCTTGTATGGGGTAGGATGAGGCACCGGGACAAGATGTCATATCTTGTCCCGGTGACTTATAAACAACAAGGTCAGATCCAAAATATAAATCTCTGCCAAACTGGAAATTAGCTAATTTTTTGAGTCGAAAAAATGAATTCATCTTTGATCCTCCACAACATTGAATAAAGTGGTTTGTGCAGAGTTTGAAACCGATATTTTTTACACTAAACCCGTCCAAAAAGGTTTGGTGGTCAGAGTTAAGAAATATGGGACTGTCATAAACTTTAATCCTAAACCTGACGATAGTCATTATTCCACTTGAAGATACAGAAGTCAAAGAGAAGAGATTAATGAAAGGGTTTGGAAATCTGTAAAATCTAACTCAAAGTTTAAGTAATCTATCTCTTGGTTTAGGGGCTTTTACCGAAAAGGGCTCCTGGGAAGTGATTTTCCTATATGTACCAAGTGAGCAAAGGAAAATTTCCCTGAAGCCCAATAACCTGTATCGCACTCAAATCAGTGCGAAAGAGGGAATAATAAATTTACATGTATTAAATTATATGCATTTACTCACCTCTAATTCCCAAGTATTTATAGATCGTGGACAATTGATTTCTAGGTAAAAAGTAGTTATAAACCTTTATATTCAAAGGGCAATGTAGTACTGTAAACTTTACTAGACCTTAAAAGGTGAAGGAGTTAGATAAATCACAACGGCTACTAACGAGAGCTAGATTTGCCGTGACAAATAATGGAGAGGCTCCGCGCGACATCACCTCTCGACACGTCAAATATAAAGAATTAGGTTGGCCAACCTTACTATTAAATGAGAATGGTTTTAATACAAGGAATTACTAATAGAAAAGTATTTAATGCTACAAATACAAAAATATGAGAATTAAGTTATATCGGAAGGTTTATTTTGCGACACTTGGAATCCTGAGAAAAATACTTAGGACGGCGCTTGTTAATGACTTAAATAAGTACATATGCCCCTTGATGCAAACAAAATAAAAGCTTTTCAAAACTGACAAACTTTAAGGAAATTAAAGGGTCAAAGATTCTTCCCCACGATTGAAAACACAAAATGTCTTCAATTTGCTTCAGATGTAAAACGCAGCTCATTTTTATCATCAAGGCAAATCAATAATTCCAAACTATATTTTCTGGTCTTCAAAAACATTAAAAAAATGGGATTTTCTTTCTTATACAGAATAAAAACACCCCTATTTTTGTTTTCAACTTAGATCTTTCGTCTTTAGTTACATTTATTTCATGCCCTCATATATAAATTATGTAATTTTGTTTTTTGGCATTTAATTTAAATGCGAATTTATTTCTTTGCCTTTTCTGTTAGAAAAAATTGAGGATTTTATTGTCTCCTTTTCCCGAATAAGTGGTAATTACTATAGTTCATTCCTATTTCTTTCTCCTCTCTATTCGCTTTGAATTATGTCTAAGAGAGATGACTAAAATGGGTAAGGTATAAATAGGATTCCTCGCTACCACCAAAGAACCAGTCAGGAGGTAATTTGCCTACATCTAGTATATAATCCCCCACAGAAGGTCAGTCATCAAAGGTCATATAAAGAATTCCATAAAGGGCACCAAATTTGAAAGGGGACTAATTAAAACGAATTTAAATAGACATGGTTATATTCTGCATATTTCTAACGATTTATGTCTCTCGTTTAGGTATGGAACACAATGTCGGCCATATGTCCAACTACACTGAGTCTGCACACAGCTATGCGCTCCTCGAAATTTCCGATAACTCTCTCACAAATGTGTGGCTCGATGCCTCAAATCATACGCCTGATTTCAGCCTTGAGTTAAGAAATTGTGCGTAGTTTGTTGGCGTATACCTATGATTTCACATACCGCCATCAGAAGAAATCACGAGGGGTAAGATCGCAGGATCTTTGTGGCCATTCCTGGTCAACATGCCATGATATCACTCGTTGCGGATTTTTTTCGTGGAGTAATGCAAGCGTTTGGCGCGAAGTGTGGCATGTCGCTCCATACTGCTAAAATCAGAGGTTATCAATCTCTGTATCTTCCAAGTTCGGCCATAACTGAGTAGATATCATGTCTCAATAAGGTTCTACATTAATGGTAACTGCATTTTGCCAATCTTCAAACAAGAACGGTCCAAGCACTCCTTCCCCCAAAACATATCACACAGTCGTTTTCAGTGGATGCATTTCGCTATCTTGCATTGTTCGAGGATTTTTATTTTCCTCAAATTCCGCAGTTCTGTTTATTGACAAATCCACTCAAGTTGAAGTGGGTATCGTCACTGAAGATGATTTTCTTTGCAAACTCTTCGTCGGCTGCAAGTCTCTCCACAACTCAGTCAGCAAATTGCTTCCTCTTCCCGTGGTCAGGTGGCTGAAGAAGCTGCGTAAGTTGAATTTTATACGCATGCATATGGAGAATTTTAGGCAGAATTCAATCTAATGAAGTGGTCAGGATATCCAACTGCTGCGAACTTGGGTGAATCGATTTTCCCGGAATCAGAGTGATACTGTGTCGCAAAACAGCAATTTGTTGCTCTGTCCAACAAAAACGCTTCACCTCAGGCTATTTGGCCGTTGCAACTGAACCAGTAGTTTTAAACTTCATCATTAGTCTTCGAACCGTAGACTCGATGGGTGCTTAATTTCTCCCCAAATGGTAGGAGGTGTTCGAACTGTTTACGTCGCGCTTTCTCCGTTTTGCTAAATGACTTTGCAATGAGAACGCGCTCCTTCATTGTTAACTGCTCTATTAGGCACCGCACACAGGTATTTTAAAAAACAAACAAAAGTTATTAATGAGAATGAATAGAGATAGTAACCATAATAAAGTCATACGTTCAAACTTCAAAACACAAATGTATCGCCCAATTCCAATTTGGCGCTCTTCATGGAACCCCCTTAATTTGTCTTTAGGGAGTTGGCCATCGCATTGTTATTACTTTTAAGCCGAGAAAAATAGACTTTATCGTCCAAAGGAACATTATGAAAATAACCCCATGTGCGTATGCGGTCGAATCTTATTTGTCAATGTATGGATAAAAACAAGATCTTTCAGGGCTTATATCTGTAGTTTCCTGTGAATAGGTACCAATACCAAAATGTGTATTAAATCCTTTCAAAGGAGGTATATTTTTAGGGTATTGATTATATATAGGTAAGATATAGTCGTTACATTCTTCTACCCTTTACATTTAAGTAAAAATGTTGAAAATGGTCCCAAAAATAATTTTAAGATTACTAGACATACTGCATCCTTTAGCCAATTAGGAGTGATTTTATTTTAATATTATTACACCCTTGGAATGCCTTCTTAAGTCATTTAACCGTGGTTTTATTTTAATATTAGTATAACCTTGTACTGCTTTCTCAAGCCATTTAACCGTGGTTTTATTTTAATATTGGTATACGCTTGTACTTCCTTATTAAGCCATTTAACCGTAGTTTTATTTTAATATTAGTACACACTTGTAGTGCATTCTTAAGCAATTTAACCGGAGTTTTATTTTAATATTAGTACACTCTTGTTCTGCCTTCCTAGGCCATTTAACTGTGGTTCTATTTTAATATTAGTATACCCTTGCAGTGCCTTCTGAAGCCATTGAACCGTAGTTTGATTTTAATATTAGTAGACTCTTGTACTGCCCTGGTTTTATTTTAATATAAGTACGTCCCTTGTACTGAATTCTTAAGCTAGTCAACCGCAGATTTATTTTAATATTAGTACACCATTGTACTAAATTCTTAAGTCATTTAACCGTAGTTTTATTTTAATTTTAGTACACCCTTGTACTGCCTTTTTAAGTACTTTAACCAAGTTTTATTTTAATATTAGTATACCTTTGTACTGCTTTCTTAAGCCGTTTAACCGTGGCTTTATTTTAATTTTAGTACACCTTTGTATGGCCTTCTAAGTCATTTATCTGTAGTTTTATTTTAATATTAGTATACCCTTGTATGCATTCTTAAGGCATTTAACCGTGGTTTCTTTTAATATTAGTATACCCTTCTACTGCCTTCTTATCCTATTAAACTGAAGTTTCAATTATAATATAAGTAAATCCTTATACAGCCTTTTTAATCCATTTAGCCGTGATTTTATTTTAATATTAGTATACCCTTCTACTCCTTTCTTAAGCCATTTTAACATCGTTTCATTTTAATATTATTACACCCTGGTACTGTCTCCTTAAGCCATTCAACAGTAGTTTTATTTTAATATTAGTTCACTATTGTATTGCTTTCTTAAACCATTTAACCGTGGTTTTATTTTAATTTTAGTACTCCCTTGGACTGCCTTTTAAGCCATTTAACCGTAATTTTTTTTTTATATTAGTATACCCTTGTACTGCTTTTGTTATCCATTTAACCATGTTTTTATTTAATATTATTTTACCCTTGAGCTGCCTTTTAAGCCATTTAGCCGTGGTTTATTTTCATATTAGTACACCCTTGACTGCCTTCTGTAGCCATTTAACCGGGGTTTTATTTTAATATTATTATACCCTTGTACCTCCTTGTTAAACCATTTAAGCATGGTTTTATTTTAATATTAATACACATTTGTACTGCATTCTTAAGCCATTTAACCGTCGTTTTATTTTGATATGAGTACACCCTTGTCCTTAAAAAGAGGAGACTTTTCATTTTCTTAAAGCACATACAGACAAATGATGATAACATATCTATATCTCTAAAGATTAATTAACATCTACATATTAGATCATTCGACAAAATTTCAGATTAGCCACTCGGCTCTGTGTGTGATGGGGTCATAATCCTCTAAAATTTTAAAATTGTGGAGATTAGCATCGCCCCCACCAAAAATGGATTAAAATCAATAACCAAGAAGCCATGTCATATAAAATTGTCATTTAATTCTTTATTAGTTATTAATAATTGTGAATTAGTGAATTAATATTGTGTAATGAGTTAATTAATATTTATTAGTTAATTATCTAATACTTTTTCCCTTTTTCCTAGCTTTAAATATATTTGTTATAACCTTTAATTGAAACTACCTGTTTGTCTGTAGTTGTAATAATTTGAATTTAATTAATATTTTTTTTATTAATCGGTTTTAGTCGAATTCTATTTCGTCACATTTTAGGGCGTTGTTTTTTTTTGTTGTTTTTTAACTTTAACTGATTACAATTAACTATTTGTAGCTTAAATAATTAGATGCGACCTAGTTTTTCTTATTCAAAATTCATTGTGTTCTTCATTAGTGGTTAGTTTTAATTATGAATGCACTTTGTACTAGTTGCAGTGTTAATGTGCAATGTTTCTTTGAGATATGTTCAGACCGTGAATGCTTATTCAATTCTTTATCATCTTCTAAACTCATTAACTTAACACCTACCTGTGATTTTTGTAAGAAGACCCTTAACATTAATAAGACTTTGCATATTGATGCTCCTAAATTGTTTGTAGAGTGGGACCCACCCCAAAATGTAAGGCATTTGCCCTGTTCAGTTATTAAGGGAACAGTTTTGCTAATGCCCATCTACCCCCCTCCCTTCCAAATCCAAGCACTAGCGAGATATTACACGATTTTCTACTCGTCATTGTAGATTTATATCGGTCGGAATACGGTAAATAGAATATGCTTATTTTTTGGTGTATATGCAAAATACATTTCAAGATTTGAAATTCCCGTACCACGAAAACAAAAGAGTATCCTTGCCCGCTAAACCGTTAAGCGAAGCCATGATGTATTCCTTTGCAATGAACGAAATGATTCCGGGGTAAAAAACAATTCATTATGGGGAAAATCTGGAAAAACAACCGAGCGGCTAATCTTTAATTTTACCGATTATTATACATACAATAAGAAATATTGATAGCATTTAAAGAATCAATACTAAAACCATTTAAATAATGAATATTGAACACATTTAAACAATCAATTCCAAATACCATTTAAATGATAAATATTAAAAGCATTTAAACAATCAATTCCAAATACCATTTAAATAATAAATATTGAAATCATTTAAATAATCAATACTGAAAGCATTTAAATGATCAATATTGAAAGCATTTAAACAATAACTCCTGAAAGCATTTACGCATTATACCCATTCAAACTGCTGAAAATCTTTATTGCACACTATAGATATAGAGAAGAAAACTTAATAAAGAAAAATGTAAAGTAGATCGCTTCACTTCACTTTTAGTTCATTTACCATTAGTTTGAAATTTGTTCCCAAGCGCAATGATTGCCACTTTTTAATTAACTGTATGTAGTTTATCTTCACCTCTGGTTGATTTGAGATGAAGCTTGGGTTTACAAAGAGAATTAATTTTCCTTGTTACCTGAAAATTCATCATTACTTTCACTGGTGCTAAATGTAAATTTTACTTAACTTTCCGTGGATGCGTGGAAGGCGACCCTCTCGAACTTGAGCGCTCCGGTGCGTTGGATCAATTTAGTGAAGCCAGGGTCGATGTCCTGAGCTTCTACAATCGATTTTTATTCGACCACTACTGATTAAAGGTCGCTCCTTGATATGCTGAATATCTGTTGTGAACTATGAGATAAAATCCAGCTGAAGATACTCCCGTGGCGAATAACGGGATAAAATGGTCTGTAGAGCAAAAGAGCAACCCACTTTGGTCTCTAAAAATGACAAAGAACGACGACCTCTCAACTTAACCGAGAGATAAATGACGAGTTTCTCACAGCTAATATGAAATTTTTCTTCTCTACTCGGTTCAAGACTCTGAAAAAGAAACTAAATGGGTGACACGCCCCTCCGTGGGGAATTTAAAGCACCACAACCATGCCCTCACTGGAAACATCTGTTACGAGAGATAGCTCTGACGAGGCGTTAAAGAGCACTAACCGTGTCCAAGCAGGCAAAGCTTCATTAAATTGGGAAATGCCTTGGACGCCACCTCGGTCAAATTGAGCGGATAATTTTTCCCTTGGCTATCTTTATGAGTTAATTAAGAGGTTTGTATTTTTGCCTCAACTTTCTTTGTAATCGAGCAAATGACCTCGTTGGAAATCTGGTGAGCTTAAGTAGTCCCATGATAGGACTACTGCAAGAAATCGAAAGTTGTTCCTAAGTGCGCCACATGCTCTTCTTGAATCACAATTGAGAACAAAATGTCTGCCAAGAATACTAACACATAATCAAATCCCTTAAAACCGAGTCAATAAAACGCTTAAAGGTTTGAACAACGGTTATCAGAGGTGTCATTCGAATCCAGTCAAATAAAACTAATTGTTTTATCGTATTTGCTTCGTGAAATGGAATGTTGACTCACAGGAATCGCCTAGTAGGCCCTATTTATAAAATTTTCTTTATTGAGGTCAACTATAGTGTTAAATTAGGTGATCTTATCCGCCTCCGGAATTGGATAGAAATAATTAGCCTTAATAAAGTTCCATGAGAGAAAACAGCGAGGCCACAGGCTGAGCTAGAAGAGTTCCTCATCTAAGAGGTCGATTGACATAGCATTAGCACCCTGAACATGAGTTTCTAATGCGGCTTTTTTGTTCTGCATTTTAGAGAGGTAAAAGGCTTACCGCAGCGCCATAGTCAACAAGAAAACGGACATTTTTGTCTGTATTTATTAACAAAAGGCAGCGATCCTTGTATCTATTTCCCACACCGAGAATAAACTGGCGGGATGGAAAGTCTAGTTTCTATGTCAGTGCCACGGAGCTTCGACCTCAAAACTACTTCATTAAACCTTTTTTGGTAGCAACATGTCACCTTACGCTCCTGGCTGCGAGACCTTTTTCGCTTGGACCCAAGTAGATGAGGTGTGCCCTTGAAACGCGACTTAATGTAAGTGGCGCGCGGCAGCATCTCGTCGATCTTCCTCGAGAGTCATTCAAGGTCGCGTTACAAGGTCGCCAGTTCCTTTTGCAAGCTTAACTGGCGATAATGCGGGTTTGGACAGCTTATAAGAGGCATCTTCGGTTTTCGCGATACGTTGTAAGGGAGTTCTTGGGAAGAAGGGTAGTAAAGAGGTTCTGGCTGCTCGGCGTACTGTCGTACTCTTACCAGAACTTGGTTGTGTGGCGCACAGGTTTCGGTTTTCCTAGGCCACTAAGACTACATAAGGTGGTGCACTTGTGTCACAATTTAAAGGCTTCATATCCCGTCCCAGACTAGTTCTTACACAGGGTTCGCAATGAGATGGTAGATTCGCACCTTTTCTTTTGTCTTGTTTTCGACCGATACTTCACATGAGAGGCTCATATTCACAGCATTATAATATCTTGTACCCATGCCATGGGCATTCTTCGTTCCGTGACTTCAGTACTTGGGTTGATTATATGAATAATACATTACTTTTCATCCGATCCTTTGTTCGATGAAAGCTTGAAAGTGGATGTGAGTTTTATGCATCCCCCAAAGGTATGTATTGCGGTAGTTGGACTTGATCCACCTGTCAAACAATGCCTTCCGCACGTCTCCCATTTTCTCAGACTGCACAGTGCATTATGTTCTTGTACGCGAGAGCCAGGTGTCTCATGCACTAACTAACGTCCCTCACTGCATCCGCCATCCATATCGACTGTGCCTATGTCGCTGAAGGACGCCATTCATAACCTATGTCCTTTGTTCCGGTAGAACATGTTTCTTCCCACTACGCTAACCAGGAGGATACCACATTTGACTATTTGTCGTCAGGCCTCTGCTTTCAAAGATACCACCCACAGTGCCGGGAGTATTTCGCTATACCCTAATGGAGCAAAAATCTTGTCAAGTATGATGTGTGCGAGTGTAGACAGATGGCTACAAGTCCCAGGAGGGCGTCAGCTACCATGCCGGTCGGGACTGTTTGAAGTAAGTGAGGCTCTACCAGACGTTGCGTCTGTCTTCACGGCTGAGTTGGTTGCAATACACCGCTCGGTACACGAGATAACGCGTCATACGCAGTTGGGAGACATATTGTGATCTTAATCGAGTCAAAAAGCGCCATGAGTGCTCTTTGACCTGTGGAATCTCCCAGATTCTCTAGTTTTCGGTATTTATGACGCTACAGATAATGTAGGATGACAGGAAGGCCCCAAAAAGTCTGCGAGAACTGGGCGGCCAGACCAGCGTTTCGCTCTTCTCCACACCGACTACATGGCAGGAATCAGGTCAGCCTTCCGGACTGCCTGGAAAAGAAGATAATAGACGACAGATAGGAACTCAATGTTGTATACAATTACGCTCCGACTGTTCCCATGGACCTACTCATCATTGCCACGGCAGTTTTAGGAGTCTTTCTATCGTCATCAACCAAATTTTACGCATCCACAGCCGAGCGTTTATTGCGAAAGGCGGACTCGATCCCCCACTCCGGTCTCCGCCTAGCGAGCGGTGCCTTCCTGACTTCCACCATTGAAAACCTACTTGTGGATGCTGGGTAGATTCCATTCGCTCTTAGTCGTGCACAGAGCATTATGCGCTTTCATGTGCTGGCCCTGTGTCTTCCTAATTCGTCATCAGCTCTTCCTGGATATCGACGGTGACAATTACCCAAAGAGGCTGCAGTAACGTCCCATTGTCCAGGATTCATATTAATCCTTAAATTTGCTTTCCTCAGAGCCTCAAATTATCCCTTTCAAAGAAGGGCATAGTTTAAACTAGGTTATGAGTTACAACTTCTCCACCAGACATAAGATCTATAAGTCGGAGGTGGTGGTGAACTTAGCCTGAAAAACAGATAAATAAAGTAATTACCCTTTAGTCACCCGTAAGTGAGTAAAGATTAGAGGGGACAGTTGAAAAGAGAATAACAAGTAAGCAAAGAATGTGTCTATCTCGCTGAAGAATTAGCGGGACTGTGGGTTCTTCGGTTGTCCTTGTCGATGAAACGAGACTTCAAATAAATTGAAGTGACCTTTGCAGTTGAAAAGTGCGTGTGGGCATGATAATAGCGTGAGCTCAAATGAGTTCAGGCGTAGCGAGCTGGGCGTGAGCATCCGTTAATCTGTCATCGAAAGAATTTGAGCATTCTGCCAAAATAGAAAGGCACAACCCTTACAAGACCACTTGGAAAATAAGAAGCAACCAGGACAAATTCAAGATAGTGCCTCTATCAGATGTGTAAGTGTGGAGTTTGTAGATGCTATCCTTACACCACATAGTGCAATGTACTCGGGATGAAGTATTTTCCGTAAAGTTCATAGTCACAACTTTATATATATTCACACGAATCTCATAGAAATGTAATAAAAAGAAGCTCTTCACGACTCTCTAAAGAGGTAGTCTCTTTTATGTCCCCCAAAACATAGAAAACGCTGCTCCAAAGAATTTAGAATAAGTGAGTGTACTTAGTCACAGGTAGCCGCAGAAGAGAGAGGAAATGACAGGAAGCTCTAGAGTAGACGGTGGCGTTGACTCCCCTGAGTAATGTAATAGAAAAAGAGCGGATTTTTTGTAAAAATCACGATTCCCCCCAAATATATTTCCAAGATCACGACCTCCCTAGAAAATGGAATTAAAAAGATAAAAAAGGTAGACTTAAAAAAGAATTAAGTTCAATTTATTAACAGACAACATGGAACAAGTATAAACAAGTAAACACGAAATAAGTATAAACACGAAACTATACTATTATTTTAGTCAAAGGAGTATAAAAGGAAAATATGACTGCATAAATTATCAAACCCGTTTGTACCGAATCGATCATTCCTCATTAATTGATATAAGTAGAACAAAAACATGTCACGTCGATATCTACACAGGCCTTTTAATTCACTTTGTGTTTATTCTATTAAGATTCTATTGCTTGCTTATGTACTATAATTTTGCAATCGACGAAATTTATTAAATTATTGACATAGTTTGCTCAATTTCGGTCTGCTTTTCACTTATCACTATGGAGCCAGGACGCACTACAAATATAATATTATTTGGATTAAAGTGTCGTTATCTTTTATTTGTACAATCTTTATTAATCTCCGTGGGGGCTTGTGCTTCTATCTACCATTCCCAAAACTCACATAGGTGCAAAAGGTGCTATTCCTTGATGATGCCTCAGGCTTACGTGAGAAAAAGCTTCAAACAATTTCTACCAGTTGACCTGGTCCTCCAAGTTTGATGGGGTTTTATCAAAATATAGCAACCATATTTCTTGATAAAACCTGTAACAGTCAACAATCGTATTTTTATTCACGCTTTATGACGCATAGCCAGTTTTTCAGGCGTATCTTTCAACCCACGAATAAAAACCTTGCATCCATTTCTTAAAATTCCTTCGAAATTTGGAAAGGAAGGATTATTTGCGGATTGAGGGGGTAATCTTTTATCGGAAGCAGTTTTACTTTGGCACTTCCCCACCAACCCATCAAGATACTTTGTTCCTATTGTCCAAGTTATTTCTATGTTGTATTTCTCCTTAAGTTGTTTTGCTTGAACTAATTAATAACTACCAACTTGTTCTCACCATTTATCAAAGCTTGCATTACACGTTTATATTCTTTTTGCCATTGGGTAAGAAAAGTCACTTGAAATTAAGCTACAACCAACTTCAGTGTTGAAATGGTAAACGTAGAATAAATCTAGAGCGAGTCTTAAAATAATTCAATTTTGTGCTGCTTTGTACAAAATTTTAAATTCTCGTACTTCAGTTAAAAAATTTTATACTCTAAAAATTTTAATTTTAAGTTTAATACTTAAGTTAACAATTTTTATGCTATAAAAATTAAAATAGAGAATATTGTCGTAGAATTGCTCATAGTCTGGTCCAATAAATATTCTAGTCCTTGATCTGGACACACCGCTTTTGTTTAAGTCGATGGTATTGGCCCTATGGCTCAATCTACGATCATATATATATATATATATATATATATATATATATATATATATATATATAGGTAGGCTTTAATTCCTACTGAACGTGCGAAAGCTGGTTAGAGGTGGGTTGTGCCTTAGCCAGGATTCTCACTATAAAAGTCCCACTTGTTACTGGGGGGAGGTTTGTGATTGTTGAATTCTAAGAGTGCATAATACAGGTTGGATAAATCAGCCGAAGGGATGCTTAATTAAAGTCTTGCCAATGATAGATCAAAAAGGATGAGATATAAATAAACAAACGAACAAAAATAAACTTTACTTTACACAAATATAATAATCAGTAATAGTTAAACGGGCAAAAGATAAATAAAGATTAAATATTAAACACTGACGTTAAGCGTCTAGATTTATAGTGACTCAATGGGAGTATCAATCACTGTTAATTAAATAGGTAATTTAAAAATAGAGGGACACTGGGTAACAGAATACCATCAAATGTGATGGATTGGAGAGACGACTACTTAGGTCCAGACGGGGTGGTTCCGGTGGCGTTAACACGAGTTCTCGGGGAGAGGGGGGGATCAGACGACGGGTTTGGGGCTGCTGACTGCAGTTCCGGTTAGTTCACTCCTAACTGGATGTGACACTAACAAATAGTAACTTCCAGTAATTATTTTGATGTTCCTTTTCTTTCTCAAGTTACGTTGAGCAACAGAGCGCATTCTTCTAGTCACAGACTCTGCGGGGCGGGATTTACCAAGTTGACTCAGTGGCGCGTTGGCAGTCGATACGTTACGGCAACGACTCTCGTTCAACGTGAGGGTTACGCGAGTAGGTTTGGGACACTGCTCTAGATGGATGAACGGCGTTGTAATTTATACCGCGGACTGTGTGAAATTGAGAGAAAGATTCCATTCTCGACAATTCGCTTATCACAGCACCGTCTGGACAATTTTCATGGTATCATAAAGAAGGCAAATAGAATTTAGGCTTCTCTGTGAGATAGGCCTTCTTTCGTCAGACTTCTTGACGCCCGTTGGGGAAGGGTGGGGGCGGAGAGAGAGGAGACGAAGGTCAACTTAAACGACATATTGCTTTCGTTCCCACGATTGTCTGGCGGCATGTGAGTATGTACGTTCCATACCCTCAAAAATATTAAATAATAAAAAAAGATAAATAAATAATTCGTATAATCCAAGATCACAAATCTCAAGAAATTTATTTCCTAGATTAGGGGTTCTCAACTGGTGGGAATTTCAGGGTTTCAGGGGTAGTATTAGGACCACAGATTGGTTAACTCTACCTGTTTGAATATTAATATTTGTATTGTCTTCGAGCTCTTCAGGGCGGCAAAACGCAGTATGTATCGGTTACCTGCTGCAAGCAGGTAACCAATATTAAATAAATGTATATGTACTAATACGGAAAAAAATAAAGGATTTTTAGTTTATATGCATATTATTTGGAATGTACGTTTTGAAGCAGATAATCCTGGCAAGAGAGGAATGACATTCGGAATAGGGTAAAATGGGTGCATGGGGCAAACAAGGTTGAGAACCAAAGTCCTACATCACGACCAGCGAGAAAATCTTTCCTAGATGACGACTCCCAGCAACTCTTATCACTCTCGTGATCTAAGAAAGACCCGAAAGAGCACAAAAAAACGAAATAAAAAAATATTGGAAGTATTGGATGAAGAGCTTAGTATATTTCTCAATAACAACCGATCCTCTAGAAGCCGTGTAAGATTCCCGAGCTCTGTAATTTTACTCAAAATTGGAGAAGAAATGCCATTCTTTGCGAGAACAAGTGCAATGAACCAACAACATTATCAACAAGAAATTAACAACTCATCAAGTATACTTACCAGATGGAGACGCCCAAATTTTATGGCATAAAACCTGATGGTGAAAACACGGCAACCGGATTATGGATCAAAATCCCGAAAAAGGACAAATAAATCACCAAGAAAAGGACCTACAGCTAAATTTCCTACATGAAAACTAAGAAATAAAGAAACAGCAAAAACAACCTAAAAAACAAAAGTAAACAAAAAATACATAATATAATAAAAAACAACGGCTTGAATGCTACCAACTCAACAAATAATAGATTTTACTGCAATACAAATATCCAATTAAATAACAGCGATAGATCCGATCACCAGGCGGTCTTGCATCTATTTGTAAATATTTTATTTTCTTCTCTTATCGCCACTATAACCTTTATAACTAATGATCACACACTCTACACTACCATACCACTCTACATTTGACCTCTGACGTTTGTGTCTCATTAGCGCGGCAAAGCAGGTCTATGAATCATGCAAATCTCTTGTTGCGTTCATCTTCTGACCGCAATTAGTCGCTGGCTCAACGTATTCAGCCAGCTAAAGCTAATGCTACGAAAGTTAATTGATGTCATTGAGTTCAAATATGATATAAGTTGACCACCAGGTGGCGTTACCTAGTGGCTAGAGGTACTAAATTAGCCACTTTCACCTCAGATCTCCTAGATCATGTCTCTATAGTTTTTTTTTTACTAGGCAGAAGGTCTGCAGAAGCAAAACGCTAGTAAAGAGGAACCTCGTACAACATCTAGTTTCTCTTATCGTTTCTTAGATTTATTATCAAAGACACTCCTTAAGATATATAAATAGGACTTCTAAAAGTAAAACCCGTAAATGTTAGTGACTATGCGTGGCTTTTTCTTATCTTTGAAAGCAATAATATTCGAAATTATCGATGTTACTTATACTGCAAGTCACCTTCTTCATTTAGTCTAGTTCTATTTCTTTACTGAATCTTTTTTTAATTTTTTCACATAAATATGAGGGTGAAAATCGTATAAACCCTTTAAAACTTTTGTGTTAATAGTAGAGTACTCGACAAGCAATTAGACTCCCAATTTTGTTAGTTCGATTTATTGAAATTTTGTTTCTTAAAATAGAATCCTATCCGAATTTATTCTTTTTTCTTATTTTTCGGCGAAAATCGTTAAGTTTTACGAGTATTGAAATTTATTTTCCACCAAAAGGTAACTTTCAATTTCCTTGAACTATATTCTGCAAAGTTTTTACACAACTCAGATAAATATTGCGCAATGTAAATTCTTTTGCATAATCTCTTAAGAAGATCCCATTTTATAGTATAACACTCAGCATTATCATTAAATACATATTCAGAGTTTTAGTTTACATAGTCCATGTCTTTTAGTGCTTTGCATTCCAAGATAAAATTCATTTAAGTGAAATTTATTTGTAAAAATGCACTTTTTTTTCATCGATTTTTTTAAGCGAATGACTAAAAGAGTTGAACTGAATGCTGTGATAGAAAGAAAAAGAATTATTGTTTCCTGTGGAATAACTAGCAGATTTTAGTACAGTTTTGGGACTACTATACATATTTTGTCCATATAAGAAAATTAATAGAAGTAATCAAACGATACATTTTCTTTTAAAGTTTAAATCATATTCGGAGGTAAAATATACGTAAATTTAGAGTCCAAATCCATTTTATTAATAAATACAGTCAATTGATGCGCACGGCCATTATCTACAATGATGTCCTTTATTCCTCTGGACTGCTTCAATTAGTTTGGGGATGCTAGAGACCAAATTACCGATGATATCTAAACTGATGTTGCTCCACTTTCTGTTTCATGAAGCATATGTTCATCTTCTAGGACTAGTTTTAAAAGCAATTTACCAATATATTTGAGTTTGTGAAGCATATGTTCTTCTGCTAGGACTAGTTTTACAACGCCATTTATCAATATATTTTAGTTCGTGGAGCCTATGTTCATCTGCTAGGGCTTTTTCAACAATGCATTCTTGGAATATTGGGATTTTCTACCATAGCTGCAGTGCCATCTGTTTAAGTACCCAAAGATTCCAGGAAATGTTTTTATTTCTTCTTAATGAATCAATTAAATTAAATATTGACTCTCCTGTAATTTGCATCCTCAATGGTTAACAGATCAATAAGTCTCCTCCAAAGCAACATTAATAAGTGTAGCGTACCATAAAATTAATGCTGCTAGAAGAGAAAGATCTTTTGACTCCTTCTTTCATTTGGACATAAAAGTTTGAATTCAATTTAACTGGTCTGATTAGCTCAATTTCACAAAATATTTGACATTTCATGAGTACGTCTTTAAACCCTTTCCTTATTTTATAAGTCACGTTAGCGAAAGATTTTTTCGTTTCAATTCAGCACATTTGAAACAAAATATTTTCACTTTGATTTTCTTACCAAAAATCCCGCTTTTTATATTATTGGAAATACAAAGTAAAAGAAAATTATTGCGTGACACTAACTTCACATGTCAAATTTTCCTCCTTTCATCATTCTATGAAAAATTTCGTGATTTTAATTGAGATATTTTAATTTTTCATAAAAACTTATGAAAGCGTATAGTGACTATAAATCCTTTCTGAATATGGACTCCTTGATTTTCGGCCGCACTTTCCTTTTTTTCTTTAGAGTTTTTTTTCCTCCAGAACTTATTTGAATTCCATTCTTCAGAATTTTTTTGTACGAACTCGTTCCAGCGAACATTTCTTTCCAGTGTTATTTTATTATTTAGCTTCTTGTTTCCAGTTCTGGGCTACCCATTTTTAATGGTTGTTGGTCCTCTGTCTTTAAGACAGTGTTGTAAAAAATATCCTGCTTTGATACTTAAGTAAAAGTATAACATTTTATAAAATTATAAAATATCCTTAATTAGATATCATATTCTTGTTTATTTTTTATAAATTTTTCCATTGTCATCTTTGAGAACGGAAACCTTTGTGTATAACTTGGTCAATCAATCACGAATTTAATAATTCATGTCAGCGATATGAAATAATAATAATAATAAAACGGTTTATTTATGATACAAACAGTCATTTCGACTGACAAAATACAATATTTAAAAGGTATTATACAGCGAATAGGAAGAGTATTTACAAGGATAGCGTAATGATAGTATTTACGAATAATTTACAGACAGTATGCTAATGTACAATCAATGTAGTCAATTACGTTTATTCTCCTGATTTATATATTTCACAATTGTTGGGATTGGGCTTTTCTGGTGCCTGTTAGTACGTGATCTAATGGGGACGAGAAGGTTGTGGCATCGAGTGGCGTGGCGAGGAGAGGGAGCCAGGGGTAGCAGGAGGTGACGGTGGCGAGGGTTGTTGAGCAGTTGTTTACTGAATTGGATTATTGCATTTTGGTAAACTGTATAGAAGGGAGAGAATCCCAGTGTTATCAAGGCATTATCATAGCCGTTGTAGGAGGGGCCAAGCACGATCTTCAAGGCTCTTCTTTGCACTCTTTCCAACCTCTCTCGTTGTGCCGCGTTGAGGTTGGAGGACCAGGCTGGGGATGCATACGTAAGCCTCGGCAGTATGAAAGTCCTGTATATGCCGGAGAGCTTGGATGATGGGACTCCCAGTGACTCAAGGCGGCGCAGCATATACAGCCTGAAAGAGTCCGAGGACAGCCTGTCATCCATGGTGACAACGAGAACCCTAGAAGATCGAACAATTTCCAGGCCGTGGTTCCCCAATGTGATGGTGGCGGACTGGGTTGGGGTGGTGGCGAGATCAAAGAGGAGCGTAACAGTCTTATTGGGGTTCACTGTCACGTGATTATCAACAGCCCAGGTGAGGAAGTGATTCAGGGAATCTTGAAGTGGCTGGTAATTAGGGTTAGAATTTTGAATATGATTAGCAAAGGTACAGTCATCTACATATTTCCAATGGTTTGCGATATTGGTAAGAGCCTCATTAATTAGTACCAGGAACAACAGAGAGCCAACTGTTGTTTCCTGTGGAATACCACACGTAAGGGGCAAGAGGGTGGACGTTGCTCCCCGTAGCCGAACAGCTTGTCGGCGGTTGGAGAAAAAATCAGTCAGCCAAGCCACCAGACACTCACGCAGTTCCATGGTTGTTGCCTGGGTAATCACGGTCGTATGGTCCACCAGGTCGAATGCTTTCCTCGGGTCTATGAGTGTGTCCAAAACAGAGGTTTCGCGTGCTTCCAGGCCTCCGTATATGTGATCTAGGAGGCTGACCAGGTAGTGTGTGGTTGAGGTAGCACGGATGTTCCCATACTGCCGTGGGTCAATTTTGGGGGTGAGGTCCGTGTAAGCCCAACCTGTCACAAAACTCTTGCAGATCAAACTTGGAATGGGCGTAATTGACACAGGGCGGGTCTCATCCAGGGTGGTGAGGGAAGGCTACGTAGGATGTCTTCCAGTCACTGGGTCATTTGCACTGTTGAAGAGAGGCATTAATAATGGAAGTAAGAGTTACGGAGAGCTCAGGGGCAAATTCTTTTAAAAGAGGCATAGGGAGGTCCGTGTGAGTTGCAGAGCGTTGAGTTTTTAATTTCCTAATTTTCTGCAAAACCTGGAATCCTTGTACATTAGGCGCTGTGGTTTGCATAGGGAGGAAAGTGGGTAGTAAAGACGGGTAGAGAGGGGGGAGTTGCTGGCAGATGGTGGCAAAGTGGTTGTTTACCTCCTTTGCGGCGTCAAGGGGGGAGGTGGCTAATGCAGAGGGGGGGGGGGATGCTTTGTTCAGCCCGCACAAGTTCTTTATTTGATTGAACCATTTGCTACTGTTAGATTCTTTCAGGTGTTGAAGTTTGATTTGGTAGTAGTTGCGTTTTGCCTATTAAATATCATTTATTACTTTGTTACGGAGAGGTTTGGAGAGGGATGAGTTGTTGAGATGGGCTCGGTTTCTTTGCTTAATTAACCTTTTTATCCTGTTGCTTATCCATGGAAGGTCATTGAGGTGTTGCCGGAGAGTTTGCTCAGGCAAAAAGTGGTGATAGACTGTCGTGATCGTGGATAGGTAGTTATTCCATTTAGTGTCAACTTCGGTCCAGGGTTGGTGAACAATCCAGTCACCAAAGGCTAGAATGAAGGACTGTCGAAGTGTGCGGTAGGTCAATGTTATGGCACTTTGAACAGGAGATAGTGCGGCTTTGGGCGTCTACATCACGGAGACGTGGGTGCTGCGCCCAAACGGTGCGAAGGGTTAAGGGGGGTTGTAGTATTCTTCAATGTGAGTCAAGATAAGTTCGATAATGTTGTTACCATGTGAGGGGAAATTGACTACCTGTTGGAGGTTAGTCTCTCTCTGTAGTTCTGCTACTTTTATTTCATTGAAATCTCCACAGAAAATAACTTTTGAGCTTGGGTATTGGATTTTGAGGAAGCCAGTTGTTTAGGTGAGATGATGCAGTAGTTCAGGTTTGGTGGTGGCTTTGGGGGGATGGTACACCAAACAGACCAAGAGGGACGCAGCATGGCGAGGGTGTTGCGTTGGCATCACCCTCACCCGCATCACCTCTTGGTCATGGGGCACATGAATTTGGATAGGTGATGGGTGTAGCGAGTCGTGTATAAACATGACTACTTCACCGCCCCATCTGGTAGTGCGGAGATTGTGGAACAATTGGTAGTTAGTTATTAATGTTAATTACGTCAGAGTCAACTTGCCAGGCCTCTGTGATCGGTACTATGCCTGGGTGCTGAGTGTTAATAACTGTTGTCATCTCGTCCATTTTATTGCTTAGAGATGTCACATTTGATAGGAGTAATGTTGGGAAGTTATAGCGTATTATCGGCACTTCAAAGTGGCATGGAGGTTTGAATGGTTTAGATTGCCTCTTACATGGGAAGAACCTAATTTTGTGCTTGGGAATTTTCCTTTGGATTAGTTTACCGCGTTTGAATCCGCATACGTGGAATATTTGCAGGTTTTCCATTGTCAGTATTGTAGCACTGTCGGGGTAACCACATCCTTTTTTCAAAAGAAACAGTTGTTTGGTTGAGTAAGCGATGTGCGGGGGATGGGTGATGAATTTAAAAACAGGTGACGGTTAACGGTTGTTGGGAAGCACAGAGTACAGATTTATATTTTAAATTATTTTAAAAATTAATTACAGGTTGCGCTTGAATTTATTCTTGTTATTGTTCTAAGGATATCGATTTAGCTTACTATCAAAATGCAACAGTAAATAACGGAAAAGAGCGAACAGGCTAGCTCTCGCGGCCACGAGGAGCGCCGACATCACGTACGTACAATACGGCTCCTTTTTACGTAGTAATGGCAATACAATGCTGATTTTCTTTTGTTTTTTCCCCTTATAAAGAATATTTGAAAGTATAATAAATTTGAAATAAAAATTAAGTTATCAAGGAATTAATGTAGTTTTTTCTAAAGGAAAGGGAAATTTTTATAATATTAAATATAATTTATTCAGTAAGTTAGTTTCCATGGCAATGCTGTACCATCGTTAAACTAAGAAGTGGATACGATACGGATATGAAAGAATAATTTGGTTTAGATAAAATACATAATTAAATATCTTTTCTCCCTTGCATATCAGAGCAAACTTTGCTATTTAGGTGATGGTGTAATGACTTAAATGAATGGCAATCAAATGGTGCAAGGTGCTTTCAATTTTGAGTATGATGAAGAACTTCTTAACCTAATATAGTTATTTTTTTTTGTGTAGGATGCGTCACGTGTGACTCTTATTGTTATGAAAGAGGAAGCTTTTTCGGTTGATTAAGGAAGGAATTATTTGTTTAAGAGCCGTTCGGAGACTACGTGTAAGCAAGTCTAAGAATAAGTTTTTTTTACGAACAAACTATTGTTTTTTGTGCTTAATATTGCAATAAAGAACCCAGTTTTTATTTCCTGTAAGAATTCTGTCCAAAAATGGATTCTGTAAATTTTGAGCCATTTCTAAAGCAATGTTCAAGGATTGTAATGTTGTCCTTCAGGCAGTTCATGTTGTTCCCCAAACCTAATTTATTTAGCTTAAAAACGGCATAGAAACTATTTGTTTTCAAAAGTCCTTGGCATTGCTAATTTTAAAAAGGCCTAAAATTATTAAATTAATAAGGGCCTTGGTATTAATAACTTAATAAAGTTCTAGTCATTACACTTTCGGTTTTCACTGATTTTATTTAGGTAGACAAAGAATGAATATTCATCAAAGTCGCGGTGATCATTTCACTACTTCTAATCAGCTGTTCACGGAATGACAGGGTCACCAATATGGTGGTATTAATTAAATACCAAACTTCTTGGTTTCCTAATGTCTTGAGGTGCCCAAGGAAACAAGTCACACCATAGCTATTGACACTTTATTAATTATTCAAGTTTCTGTTGGCTATTTGGTTGCTCTCGACTGGCTGTCTTGCGATGACGCGTGAGCGAGAATACCAACTACGCCATAGAGATCAAAGTACTGAGTAAATAATTCAATCATTTTGAAATATCTACTAAATTAATTCGGTACAGAGGGCACCTATTGATTATTTCTCTTAGAAGCATACAACCTAAACATGATAAATAAATACCAATAATAAAGTTATGTTAGAATTAGTTACGCAATTTTTAGCCTTGAATGCTTTTTGGAAGCATTCTTGGGCTTTTTTTCAAATATTTTAGGAGGCATTATTAAAAAACATATCTGATAAAAAAATTCCTCGCAAAATTTGGCAGCACACAACTTTCATCTATTTATTTGGGTAGTTTTAGTGAGTATCCAAGTGAAGGAATTTTCTATCCTGCATTATGAAAAGCCATTTAATTTTAATCACGAAGCCCTTCATGATTTTATAGGTTGGATTAATTTCCTTCTGGTTTTCTTGTGACATTTTTGCTTTATTCTTGGTATTTTTCATTTGCTGAACGACGCTAAATTCTTTCAATCACTATTGCATCGCTCCTATGATCCATCTGGGATTGAAAAAAGTTTAAAAAATTGATTTTTAAATATTATAATCTTAATTATTATGTACATACGAATAAAACTAACATACATATTTATAAACCAAAAAAGAATAAAATAAATAAACTCAGGGTTTCCTATTGGCATATTTGCCACTCAGACAGAGCGACCTGAACAGAAAATACGGTCATTTACAACCTACTACAAATAGAAGCAAGTTGATGGGACTTAGCTAAATCAGCCAATGAACCAATTTTTATTTTACTTGAAATAACTGTTGGCTGCCAAGTGTCCATTTCGCTTAATTATAAAAAATAGATGGCTGCTCATTGTCAAAAATATATTCTTAGATCCCAGCCCACAACACCAAAAATTCCCCCTGCCACACGATTGGGGCGTACGTGTCACGTTGGGAATCACTGCTCTAATGCACCCTTTATTTGATGTTTGGGTTCCTTTTGCCAATCTTGAATCCACGTCAGTGAGATCCTCTGAACTCTCTGGGCTACAAACATCCATAGCTATTTATCAAGACCTACTCTCCCAAATCAGCAATCAATTTACATCATAAAGAATTATATTCATTGATCATTTTTGAAAAGATTTTATCAGATTTCTTTTTCTCCGAGTCGTATTCACCATATTTTGGCAAAGTGCTAAACTCTTTTCCTTTATGGACATCAAGATGACAGAAATATGAAGATTGATCCGAGAAGATTCTTTCCTCGCCATAATTGCGATAGAATAAGGAACATAGTCATGGTCAAGGTTTTGTCAAGGATGAAATTTGTAGTTCCTAAAGTTTAATGTCAGTGTGAACGTCGTTACTCAGAGGTTTTGAATCGTAGCATAGAGATCGATTCAAAGAAATCTGTAAATCCAAGCTCCTATAAAGAAGAAAAGTATATATTCACGAACTCCATATTTACAGTGTTGTACCTTTTACAAGAATTATAAAATTCCCATCGACATGAGGGTTATCAACTGAAGGAAAACATTTTAACTAAATCTTCTCATTGCTACTTCAAGAATGCTTGAGTTTTGACATTTTAAGGGGTTCCTCTTGTCCACTACTTTCTCTGGATCGATCATTCACTGCTTCCCAATAGAATCAAGTTCTTAAAAGTTTCCAGGACAAACAACCAGATATTTCACTGCCTTTATCCCAAGACCTATTTGGTTACCGCTTGTACCATACGATATGGTACTGTATTGCTCAGTGGCAAGTGACTATTAGTAACAACTATTTTTTTTATCTTCCATGACATATTGGTAAGTTTTTGTTCAGAATGGTGTTTCTAGGAATAAATGCTAGAGACCAAGTCCCTTGGTTGAAAACGAGCATCTTTCATGGTGGGATCTCTAAATTCTTCATTCTTAGCATGATGTAGAACTCTACGTAGCCTTCTTCTTCTCTCTCCGGATAATCGATATCGCCTAAGTTTTCAATTATGAGAATGGGGCTTCCTTTTGCAGGGCAAATGACAAGAGCCTCTATGCAAACTTTGGCAATCTATTAGTCATTGATATGTTTATTTTTGTATTTTTAATAAGGCCATTTTCCCCATTGTGTAGTAAATAGATTTCATATCTCTGTACGAGCCTTATACCATTCAATTCATGTAGATTCTGTAAAATTTTCAAAGAGTCTTTGATGTTCTTGGCTAGTAATGTCTTGTTTCTGGTATTACCGTGTCTGCTGATGAATTCCTCCGAGCCTACTAAAAATCATTAGTAAATTCAATACTAGGTAGAATGTCCTTTGAGATAAGCTCCATAAACACCTTACCAGGGGGCACAGAATTCTGAAGACAATTTTGCACTTGTTGGCTACTCTAGAATGACCGGAAGACATACTCTAGACATCCGAAGATATTCTAAAAGTTCTCTAGACACTTCAGCCCCGTGTTGGAGCCCCTTCATTATCCTAATATCTTCTTCATTCCACTTGGAGCCGTCTCTGTGCCCCTTAAGGGGACGCTTGGATGCAATAGAGAGGACACTCAACATCTCATCTCGGGATGCCGCATTCATCAAAATTTAGGTGATGCCAATATTTCCACTTCTTCGTCTCCCTCTTCATTTCTTCTTTTTCTTTCTGTTTTACTTCTTATTTTCTTAGCCCCTCAAAGGGGTGTTAAGGTATAGCAAGAAACCCAATCTGCAGCTAACATCTGGAGGATTATGTGCTCCCTAGGGACAAACGCCAGAAGTTGTACTACTTCCTGGTTACAATACCTGTAGGATGATCTGCTACTAAACATCTTCTATACATTTTCACGCCTTTAGTCTTTAATTCCTTTACATATCTCTCCATACAAACTGCAAAAGATGATCTCGTATAATTTAGCTTTAAAATTTCACTGAGTTTTTTTTCTTCGTTTCCTCCTCAATTATTTCTTCTTTTTCAATCCTCGCTAATAAAGCTTCCCTTTCTAGCAGGGCTACCTATCTATTCCTCCCATATCCAATATAATGCGAAATATTATGCAGTTAATTTCATCTTAGTTTTATTGACTTCTCGAAAAATGAAGCTTCATTGTATTTCTCTGTTAGTTCAGATTTTTTTTTTTTCTCTTTGAATCTTTCTCTGAAATTGAATTTAGATTCTTCAAACTTTTATAATAAATTAAATTGAATTTCAGAGGAGAGAGCAAAGAAGCAGGTTGGCAAAAGATCGAAGAGAAGAAAACTACCTTTAAAAAGGGATAACTTTAATAAAATTATTTTACCCACGTGAAAGAAACTCATCTGTAAGTGTGTAGTGCTCACATAGAAAAATTGAACGAGACAACCAAAGATACTTAAAAAATGAACACTTGGAATTTTTATGAAGTCTAATAATGGGGTAGCTTTAAATAAAAATAACATTTCATGTAAAGGGAATCCCAATGATGAGTGGGGACGTTGTAAGCAGGAGGGAGGCTCGGAGTACGAAGGATTTGGCGACTTCGGAGGGACGGAATAAAGGCAAGAGGGACAACGTTGTATTTAGACACCTAGGGAAGAATATGGGCCACTGTTCCCCAATCGTAGATATCTCTCTTTTGTAATATAATATAGATTAAACAGCTTAGTCATATTTCTTCAAATTATTGTCATTTTCTCAATCACTTCCTTATTTTTACGAGTAACTAAATATTTTTATTTTCGTTATTAGAAGAAATTTTAAATTAACTTAAAAAAGAAACGAAAGACCGGTATATAATAATTTTTGTTTAGTGGATATAAATTTTTTGTAAAATCTATATATAATAATTTCAATCTTATTTCCTCAATATATTTAATTTAAATCGAGTAAAATTAACAACAAAAGAGGATACTTGATTAAGAGGGCTGAAGTAAGAGAAACTGTGACATTTGGCAACACCATACAAGGCCTAAAGAAGAAGTCAATCTTTCGTCACAATATTAAAGAAAGTGTCGTCAAAATTTCTTGTATATTATTATATAGCAATTGTAAGACTTGGTAATTATTGTAAGAATTGGTAAAATATGTCAATGCAAGTAGAGAGAATAAAGTTAATAATATTGGAACTAATCAAATATATAAATTATAAGGGAATGTTAAAATCCTGCATACATGCATGCGATCCATGTATGTAAAACGAGAGCTTGAAGTCGCTTAAGGATGAATTCTCTTATCAAGAAAAGGCATTCTGAAGACGTTCCAGGTTCCTGCCGAGTAAAGAATATTGAATCCAGCTCAAAGATTCCTTCTACCTTTGAGGAAATCTCTGATCACCTTTACCCAGCCTACATCAAGGAAGAGAGCTTTCTATTCCTTTGGAGAGAGCGCCTTGTGAACACCAGGCCTTCATAGTAGAATCAAACAGGCAGCCACCAGGCCTAATCAAGAAACCTTTTTGATTGCCCCAAGTATGGTACCAAAATCGGTGACAAATTCCGTTTGGTAATTACACCACTCTCAAAGTGGCTTACCCAGACTACTCAACCTATAAATGTATAGCAAAGGATATATGTTATTTTTCAAGCTCAAGGCAATTTAGCCAGATCCTGCTGCCTCTTCTCAGTCTCGCTACATCACATTTGGCGTTGAGAGGGAAGAGACTAGTACAAAATGTTAGAATCAGATCTGTAATGGAAGTTTGTCCTATTTTCTACTCGTATCTCACACATAGGACTGCAGGATGATTTTCTATGCTAGTATGAATGCTACTGTATGTAAAAGTTTGCCACCAAAGATATGGACTAAATGGTAACGTGGAGATACTTCAGTTAGTTTCAATGTAGAAAGGGCGGTACAGCAAGGTTATCCAATAGCATCATTCGCATTAGATCTATCTATAATAAAACATTAGATTGGCCTCAATCGCGGGAATAAATGTGGTTCTCTAAATAGGAGATATCTATATGATATTTAGAAGTGGCATAATCATGCTGTAAATCAAGAGGAAAATTATTATATCAGAAGTTCTACGAACGTTCTTTCTAAATGAAATGATTGGAATTCGTTTTACTATATTTGTTAGCATCTTTGAGGTTAAAATATACTATAGAGTCGACAGTAAAAAATGTCACATCGTAAAAGAAAAGAGTAAAAATTGAAATAAAGGAGAAGAAATAATTTTATTATCTTTTAATAATTGATCGAATTGGTAATTGACTAATGACTGGTTGGCGATGATAAATTGTTTAATGGTTGTTAGATAAGATGACCGATGATTGTGATTTATTACGGAGTTACTTGTGAATAATGATTGATTTATTGATTGATGGTGATGATTGATAATTTTAAAATACCACAACGACAAAAAGAACGATTAACCAACGGTAATGACGAGATTAGATTGGACACACAGTAGAATGCAAAGCCTACTAGAAGTAGCCTTTAGGGGTAACTGACGAACACTCGATGTAGATAAATAATAATACTAATACATAAGAGGAAAATGGATATTTGCGTAATCCAATGAGGTGTGGTTAATACCAAATTGAAAGAGGGTTCGGAATGTGAAAAGAAGTGAGATAGGGCCCAATGAAGAAATAGAAATATAATTAGTGTCCAAATGACAAGGATACCTATAGGGAGCATGGGGACACTGACAAGTGATAGATAAAGTGAATCCTCCAGAATACAAGGTAGGAGGAAGGCTGGAGGCGATGTTCGTGGTGATAGCCAAAATTTAGGCTGATCCAAAGAAGCGAATTCAACATTATTAGTATTATCATTAATTACGTCACCCTGGTAGAGATGGCAGCACAAAAGATTTACAATCACCTTGTGCTAGAATCAGCCTCCTACTCCTCCTACTCCTCCTACTCCTCTAGCATGACCATTTCCCGTAAGACAAAACGAGTAGTTGTGAGTCGTTAGACTCACAACAGGCGAACCTCCTGAAGGTGGTGGTGAAGCCGTCTTTAGCGGTTCCTAAAGCTGTCCCCCGAAAGGAGAACAGCACCGAAGAAGCTTTGTTTCCTACGCCTCCGAGGAAAGGATGGCTCGGTCAACTCGGAGACGTAGCATCCTACCAAAGATATACCCTTGCCATCGAAGGTTTCGAGGCGAAGGGAGGAAAAATACTCGCATAGAGAGCCCAACATGCCTTGTTCAGCGAACAGCGCCCTAAATTCTGCCTCCAAGGTGCATACGTCCATTCACGTGAGGGTCAACTCTTCAGAGAGGGCTCCAGCATTTACAGGTATGGATGGCATATTCGTTCATTGGAATTGCCGTGGAATTAGGAGCAACTGTGAAGAGCTGCGAATGTTCGACACCTGTTTCAAGTTAACTATTTTTCTGCACGAGACCATAATGGTTTAGTGCCTGCCCACACTTCCGGGGTATAAAGGTTTTGCGACCCGAACACCAGGAGATGGAGCAGAGCGAGAGGATGCAAGTTTAGACCCGGCAAGATGTTTTCTTGTTTTTTTATTTGCTATAAATATCTCCTACCAGTCAGTGGCAACACAGCTACACATAGATAGGCCGTATACTGTAATTTATGCGTACATTCCACGATCACCGGATTTGGACGTGGGGGATTTCCGCAGCATTGTAGCACAGTTGCCGATGCCATTTTTCCTGCTCAGGGAGGTAAACTGTAGACACCACCAGTAGTAGGACTACATGATCAATTCAAGAGGTCATGCCATTGCCAGCGTGGTGCGTGGAGCGGGTGCGGTGGCCCGGATTTCAGGAAATGACTGATTTTTCTGTATCAATCGAAGATTTCAGGTTGGTAGAGGAGGCCGCTCTCCGGCAACCTCACCGGCGTGGGCCTAAATATTATTCCTAGAACTTCTAGTTATTTTGCACGCCGTTTGTTACCTTGGTCATCGACCGAGGGTGAAACGGTCCTCAGATAGAAGCGATATTCCTTATTGTGCTTTAAATTCACTGTCGGTGAATTTCGTTAAGGTAGGGAAAGTTATGTTTCGAGGCATTCCTGCCGCTCTTCCCAGCGAATATACGTGTCTTTACGTAACAGGAAGACCCTTTTGTAGATGTGTGAAAGCGAGTCAAAGGGATTCTGGGCAAGTTCTCGCAGGACGTTACTCTTGTTTTCTAAAGAGAACGGGACTGCAATCTCAGACCACGCGTCCATGGCGAATACTTTCATGACCGCTTTCTCCACTTTCTCTAGCCAAAATGCAACTCCACCAGCAATCAATGCATTCGTGATGTCACTGAGAGCCTCCGACTAGACTTTATCTCCAGGGATAAAATGGATTCAACGGTAGTTTTACTTTGAGTGAGATGCGTTCCGCTCTGGCCTTATGCGTGGACACCGCCCCTGGTCCGGACGATGTCCCGTATGCCAAGCTTTAGCACGTAGATTAGTCAGGCATTACATTTCTGCTAGATTATCTTTTTCGTGTGCAAATAGATTAAGAAATGGGTATATGTTAGATTATTCTTTTTTCATTGAGAGCGGAGGCCACCTATCTTTCACTCAGTGAGGCTTCCGCAAGTTTTACCCCACGTCGGAGGTTCTGCTTCGACTGAAAAATGTTATCATCGAGGCCTTCCTTCGTAGACAGCACTACACAACGGTTTTTTTCGATTTGGTTAAGGCCTATAATACCGCATGGCGATATGGTATTATGGAGAATCTTCACATGATGGAGGCTAAGGCGATGCCTCCCACGTTTTATTTCTGAATTTTTGCGAGATCCTCAATTCCGTGTACGGGGAGGAAGGGTGGAGGGGCAGCTCTTTTTTACTTGATAAGGCAGTAACAGGGCGTCCCGGATGAAAGTCTCCTCAGTGTAGCACTCTTTGCCCCGAGCATGACGGTATCAACTAGTTGCTGCCGGAAGATGTTCTAGCTATGCTATACGGAGACGACCTTTCGTTCTCTTTTGATCCGGCACAGATGCCAACTCAAACATGCCCTCTATGGCACTGCGCCTCTTGCTATGGACCTACTTCCCAATGCCGCGACGGCTTCAGGTCACTTTTAGTTGTCCTTCGCAGACTGTTTTGGACGATCCGGGTTGCTACCCCTTCTTTCTTGTTGTTGGTTACATGCTCCTGCGCATGGAAAAGGCGTACCTCCCCTCGACGCTCTTTTTCCTTTTGTAGTGTCGCATGGGTTTTTTGTTTGGTTTTGTTTATTTATTGTATTTGTTTAGTTTGTTTTTTTGTGAATTTTGTAGTAGCCTAGTACTAGTCTAAAATTTTAATTACGGCGACTTGTACCCCTATTGGTAGTCTCTAGATGCGCACTTAATTAAAAAAAATCATCCTATGGAATCCTCTCATCGGTAATTGAAGGCCACATAAAGATCAGTATGACTATCAAAATCTAATGTGAGGGTACTAGGAGGCAGACCTTGTTAGATTGAAAGGGGAAGAGAGAAGAGTAGTAGTGTTTTGCCCCAACCATTGAGCGTAGAACATTTCATGGCCCCAGGGTGAGTCACCAGTTCCAAGTCAGATGAATGTGGATAGTCCCCGCAGTCGGAAGAGTGATGTGTCATGTGTGCAAGGAGAGGAAGTGCGAAGAGCCTACGGTGTTGGTTGCATGTGTTATGACGTATGGAGATGCTGCTGCCTGCGCGCATGAGCAGCTCCCTACAAGCGCAGGAATTTGTTTGTCTCGCCGGGAATCGAACTGGGTACCCAGCGAGTAAAACCATTGAATTTATCCACCAGGAGGATAATGGAAATCTTTAACCTTCCCTGCGGGATCTTAAGGAATGCAGAAGGGGGGAGGGGGGGCGTAGGAGTCGAACGAACCGTCCGGTTTTTCTTTTTTTTATTTATCGATAAAAATATAAAGCAACAACTAACGTGGGCATCTCCGTTTGAATTCTTCGAAATAGGGTTGAAGCGAGTGAAGATGGGTGGCAGATTCTTCAAAAGTCCTAGTATCCAAAGCGGGCGTCTCCTTGAGTGACTCTGAACGTAGAAGGAACGCAACTCTCCCTAGGCTTCCATTTGGGCCGATTCAGAAACGGCTTCATTTATACGCCATTCGAGAAGATCGATCTTCGAATTTATCCCTAATTATTTATGAATCAAATAATTTCGATATTTAATTAGTAATTACTTATTACGATAACTGAGAACTAATACTAATTAATTAGGTCTTGTTGTGATTCTTGACGCCAAGAGTAACTAATAGATATAACGAAAGAGAAGAAGAAATTACAGGAATTAGATTTCAGTCTTTCTGACCTCAATTTATTCTCGCTTACTGCAAGGTGGAGTACATGTAATAATTGTACATCCAGGGTAATTACGCGTGTCATTTATTCCTATCCGTTTATCCTTCAGTTTATTCCACGAATCAGTGGCTTTTATAGTGTAAGTGCTGGTTAATAAGTGTACGTAAGGTCGGTAGGAAGCTCAGATGCTTTCTTATTTAGGCTAACCTACAATGGATCTAGGATCAAATAGGATCGTCGTTTGTAGATTCAAGTACTAGTGCTAAACTTCAAAACTCTTTTCTAGTGTTTATCTGTTCAATATTTCTTGTGATACACATATATCACGCTCATGTGTGCGCAAATTCCTAACTGGATCAGTATCGATAAACTGCGCCAGGTATATTTTAGGTTGCCATAGTTCTTTTTAGCTTACAGAAGATTATCACGAATGGACGATTCTTCCGTTTAATAACAAAGCATCGTCGCTAATTCCTATTTAAGATGACTGACAAGTCCAAATTGTGGACCCGCCTGGCTGCTGCTCGCCCTCCTCTTCTCAAATATCAACCTGCTTAGCTGCTGCTCGCCCGGATCTTATAAAAATGCGGAACCACTTGGATGATGCTCACTGCCATCTTATCAAAATGCCAACCTGCTTGGCTGCTGCTCGCGATAATTATTTTGCACGGTGCGAATTCTGAATTATACTCAAAATATTCACTCTGCAATTTAGCGAGAGCCTATGTTGCCCAACACGCAACGAAGAACATGACAAACACATTACAAATAAAGAAAGAAATAAGATTGACTCCTTTACAATACGGCAGACGTTTTATAAGGCCTGGAAAGAGTTAAAGTTTCACACGGTCACAAAATTCAATACAAAATACGCACACAAAAGGGAAAATATGAAATGGGTAAGGTCTTTTCCAAAGTTTCTAAAACCAGAACCTTTAATATAGAAGAATAACGCCCTTTAGAATCTGTGAAACGTCTATAAGAAATGAGATCAGATACTGCGGGTGACCATAAAAGCCTAACACCAGAATATAATATAGATGTCGTCGGGCGAACCTAAACACCTGACGCCAGAATATAATGCCGTAGAGTCGAACGTCGATGCTAGCCGAACATTGACTCTGGGTTAACGCGCAAAGGGAGCACGAACCAGTTTCGAGATAGCCATCCAGCCCTTCAATGCCTTTGTTACCTTCTGCCTTGAGTGCTGTAACTCTCCGCACTGAAGACCCCAACATTACAATTCATCCCTTACAACTTGTCCAGAACTTTGCGGCTTGAGTTCTCCTTCGTCAGAAACGGTTCTCTCATGTCACACCTCTGCTCCGTTAACTGCACTGTGTGTAGATTAATTTTCGAATTACTTCAAAACTCCTCTTCTCATCTTTACAATCATAAATACAACAACTCGCTTCACCTTTCCTCCACACTGGCTGTGTCCAGACAACAAAGAGTCCTTCGCTCAGGAAGTGTCCTCCTGCTTTCGATTCCTCCTACTCCTTTTTGTTGTATAAGTGATTGTGCTCTCTCTATAGTTGCCCTTAAGGTGTTGAATGGTCTGTCTTCTGTCATACGTTCCTCTTACTCGCCTAGTACTTTCAAGCGGGTTATGAAACCCACCTCTTCTGTTAGGTTTTTTCTTAGTCAATGGACGGGTGCCTTTCGAAGTCTTCCAGGTCTTGAAGGGCGCCATATAAAACATTTATTATAATTTTTATTATAAAAAAGTTATATTTCAAAGCATGATTCAATGGACCTTAAAACTGGTTCATTGGGCCAATGTCTAGGCAGAAATTTTAAAGCTCCTTGTGGCAATACTTTCCAAAATCCTTGGACAAAATAGTGGCTATTTTCGGCTTTTTGCAGGTCAGAAAGGGTGGAAAATGTAGAGAGCCCTTTGAAAATAAAAAATGTTGATTTTTAAACAAGCCTAAGTCATCACTGTTTTTTTCTGTTTCTCTGACACTATTACACTATATGCTTATGCCACTCGACCGCCAAAACATTTCTTTTACATAGTCATCGTCATATTTTAGCATCCAATTTATCATGTCTTCTCACTTTACAGGCCTCTCAGAGCACAAACAAACATTTACATAATTATCTTGGTTTCGCCATAATACTCCCAATACTACTCTCGCCAATTGCTAATACAATACCTAATCGTAATTCATTTGTTTGGATCAAATTGATACCATGTATATTAGTAAATTAATGTGAAATAATGGAACTGAACTGAATAAAGTGATGAAAAAGTAGGGCAGAAGGAATATATTATCATGCTTTAAAGCAGGAATATCAAAAGATAGGAGAATGAGAGCTGTAATCAGAGAATGAGAGTGGGAGTAAGATTTTAATAAAATAGTACAGGAAAAGACATTGAACAATTTAAGCTGTCAACACATAAGGATTGAAATTAGCTATTTTCTTTGGTTGTAACCTTTAGTTCGTCTCTCCATTTGGTTTCGCCTGGTATAATAATTCAGCAACCAGACAGCCGTAGCTACTTTTTGTATTGTACCAGGGCCAATGAACTTTCGAAGCTGTGTTTGCCAAGTGAGGTTTGAAGTGAATTAGAGATACTCGTAAGTTACCTAGAGTGAAGGTGGTAGAAGGATAAGAAAGGATCACTTACAAGGTCATAGAAGGATAAGACCTGTTAACTTGCGCGTGGTTGGACATCAAATAAAAAAAAAATTAATTTTAATTTGGCCAAAAGGAAATAACAAAAAATCCAATATATGTATAAAGTCAAAGAATATTGCTTTTAATTTCAAGGAGAATCCTTATCTACATAGAATCCGAAATCTAAATAATGCATAGAATGGATGAATCCAAGATGGAAAGTTAATAAGAGGCTTATCATTGTTCATAAGATAGCTTATAATAGAGAGAACAACGTCCAACTATTATTAATCTTACCTCTTAAGTTCTGATCCTTCTAAGAGCAGAGTAGACTTAAGGTACATTTTTTTTTTTTAGGAATTGGGAATTGAATAAAATTTATGGGGAAAAATTAGGAAATTAGACAGAATTACAGTAAAAGTGGAAAAGGGGAGTTATATCACTCATAAATAGATTGACATGTGCGGGTGAAAAGTGGAGTTAGGTCAGTCATGAATAAGTTCAAATGTGCTGGTTGAAAAGAGGAGGAGGGTCAGTTATAAGTAGATTTACATGTGAAGGTTGAAAAGTTAAAGTATGTCAGTAATAAATAGATTTACATGTGCGGGTTAAAAATTGGAGTTATATCAGTCATTAATAGATCTACATATGATGATAGAAAAGTGGAGGTAGGTCAGTCATGATTAAATTTAAATGTAGGGGTTGAAAAGTGTAGGTAGGTCAGTCATAAATAGGTTTACATGTGCTAGTTGTAAAATAAAGGTATGTCAGTCATAAATAGATTCAAATGTGCTGGTTGAAAAGTGGAGGTATGTCAGCCATAAATAGATTTACATGTGAGGGTTGAAAAGTAGAGATATGTTAGTCATTAATAGATTTTCTTATGATGGTCTAAAAGGGAGGTAGGTCAGTCATAAATAGATTTACATCTCCTGGTCGAAAAGAGTAGGTAGGTCAGTCATAAATAGGTTTATATGTGCTGGTTGAAAAGTGTAGGTATGTGAGTCATAAATAGATTTCCATGTGTAGGTTGAAAAGTGGAGGTATATCAGTCATTAATAAATTTACATATGAGGATCGAAAAGGGAGGTAGGCCAATCTAAATAAATTTAGATCTACGAGTTGAAAAGAGCAATTGAGGCAGTCAAATATGCTTATATGTGCTTGTTAAAAGGTGGTGGTATGTCAGTCATAAATAGATTTACATGTGCTGGTTGAAATGTGGGGGTAGGTCAATCATAAATAGGTTTATATGTGCTGGCTGAAAAGTGTAGGTATGACAGTCATAAATAGATTTGCATGTGCAGGTTGAAAAGTGGAGATATGTGAGTTATAAATAGATTTACATGTGAAAGTTGAAAAGTGGGGGTATGTCAGTCATAAATAGATTTACATGTGCAGGTTGAAAAGTGGAAGTATGTCAGTAATAAATAGATTTACATGTGCGGGTTGAAAATTGGAGTTATGTCAGTCATTAATAGATTTACATATGATGATCGGAAATGGAAGTAGGTCAATCATAAATACATATAAATCGGCCGGTTGAAAAGAGGAGGTAGGTCAGTTGTAAATAGGTTTACATATGCTGGTTTAAAAGTGGAAGCATGTCAGTCATAAATAGATTTACATGTGAAGGTTGAAAAGTGAAGGTATGTCAGTCATGAATAGGTTGACATATTCTGGTTGAAAAGTGGAGGTATGACAGTCATAAATATATTTACATTTGCAGGTTTAAAATTAGAGGTATACCAGTCATAAATAGATTTACATATGCGGGTTGAAAAGTGGATGTTTGTCATTCATAAATAAATTTACCCTTTTCAGGTTGAAAAGTATATGTATGTCAGTCCTAAATAGACTTACATGTACAATTTTAAAAATGGAGGTATGTCATTTATTAAGATATTTACATATGCGGATCTAAAAGTGGAGGTAGGTCAATCATAAATAGATTTAATCTACGGGTTGAAAAGAGGAGGTCAATCATAAATAGGTTTACATATGCTGGTTGAAAAGTGGAGGTATGTCCGTCATAAACAAATCACCTCAAAATTAATCAAAGTATAAATAATCATTAGTATCAAGGATCGAACCCCTTGATTAATGATATTCAAACCAAATATGGCCAAACAAAAGGCCTAAAAGATTGGAGAGCCATTTTTGATGGCACATAAGAACCGCAACTCGTGGTGATAACAAGAATCCATATTGCGCTTTTCGGTTTAGCGGATTCGAATCCTTAATTAAAATTAGGGAAGAAATGGATCGGATCCGCTGACGCTAAATCAAAATTCCTTGAAATTAAAATTCTTCTTTTTCGTTATTTTAACCAAACATATGTTGAGATATCTGTCGTTTTATCTTGCGCCCCATGTTGTCTTTAACTCCACCTCATCCTTACATTCACCTCAAAAGACAGCTTCCTCTGAGCCCGGAATTGTGTCTTCGAATCAAAATAAGTGTATAAAATGATGATAGAACAATCATGAGAAGACTTAAGTGTGTTTCGAAAAGCCTAAGACAATGTACGTAATTATAGCATCCGGAGCACTTTGTACACATGTGCACGTTGGATTATATAAAAGGATCATTTGCATCATAATGAAGAGATTAAGTTTTGAGAAATATTTTCGGTTTGTCTGAATTAACTCCGTCAATAGCTTTTTTGAAATCCAGGGGTTTCTCTTTTGTCCCCATTGCCAGCCATTTATTGTCTTCTTCATTTTCAGCCATTTATCGTCTTCTTCATTTTCAGCCCTTTATTTTCTTCTTCATTGCCAGCCATTTATTGTCTTCTTCATTGCCAGCCATTTATTGTCTACTTCATTTTCAGCCCTTTATTGTCTTCTTCATTGCCCGCGATTTATTGTCTTCTTTATTGCCAGCCCTTTATTGTCTACTTCATTTTCAGCCATTTATTGTCTTCTTCATTTTCAGCCCTTTATTGTCTTTTTCATTGCCAGCCATTTATTGTCTTCTTCATTGCCAGCCATTTATTGTCTACTTCATTTTCAGCCCTTTATTGTCTTCTTCATTGCCAGCCATTTATTGTCTTCTTTATTGCCAGCTCTTTATTGTCTTCTTCATTTTCAGCTCTTTATTGTCTTCTTCATTGCCAGCCATTTATTGTCTTCTTCATTCCCAGCCATTTATTGTCTACTTCATTTTCAGCCATTTATTGTCTACTTCATTTTTCAGCCATTTATTATCTTCTTCATTGCTAGTAAGTTGCGCAATGCCATATCGCATCATGGATGAGACCCTCCCGAACGGGTAATGAATTGCATATAAAGATCAGAAAGACAAACGCTGGAAAACCCAAAGACACCATGGGTAGGGCTTCATTGTTGTTGTTGTTGTTCGTAGGGGTTATTTTTAACTCTAATCAACCAAGGGCAGGACTCCGGAACAAGAGAGAGAGAGAGAGAGAGAGAGAGAGAGAGAGAGAGAGAGAGAGAGAGAGAGAGAGAGATAGAGAGAGGGGGGAGAAAGAAAGAGAGAGAGAGAGAGAGAGAGAGAGAGAGATGAGAGAGAGAGATTGGGTATTTGGTGTTGTCAAGACGGGGAGGGAATTATTGCGATGTCGTGATTCACTATGGGCGCGAGGGCGCGCATTGAGCTAATTCCACGGGGGTACTTACAGCGTATCTGCCAATAGCCCGCTAGCTATTGCCGCCGCTGTTCTATGTCCGTACTCGATGGAATGAAATTCGTGCCTGGTGGCTAGAAATCCAACGCCGTATCCCCGAGGCTAGCGAAAGTTCCTCTTCTAAGTATTGAAATTAACACTTTAATACAGGGTGGGACCTGGGAACTTCTTTATTTGATAAAAAAAATAGTTTCAAATAAGGAAGTTCTTACTCTCCACCCTGTATAAAATAAGTAGGAGTTGGTAACTCCTTTTTAAATGTTAAAAATGTTCAATTTGTCCATCATTGTAATTTATGAGGAATTTTGATCATGCTCATACCTTTAAAATTACTTTTCATCTCTTAATTGGTTTACGGCAGGAAGTCCACCCCCCTTAGGCTGGCTCTTCTTCTCTACGGTGGACCAGACAAAATAGTCACCACGACGATCTAAGCCTGGTCTGAATGATAGCCACCGAACAATATCATTTTAAAAACTGTAAATTTTGTTTATTTAAACTATTAAATTTAGAAATTAGAATTGAATAAGCTTTTGAGCCACTTTAATATATATATATATATATATATATATATATATATATATATATATATATATATATATATATATATATATATATATATATATATATACACACATATATATATATATATATATATATATATATATATATATATATATATATATATATATATTTGTGTGTGTGTGTAAATGTGTATGTGTGTGGTGCGGAAAGAATCTGCTTTCCTTTGTTTTCATTATAACAATGGAATGCTAATACACAAATCGCATTTCAAGAAGTTCCCTTATGAGAGCTGAATATTTTTCCTTCTCATCTAAACCCGCAGACATTACACCTCATTAACGCGAAACCATTATGCAGACAAATATACCCCTGGATCCGTAGGAAGAATTAGCGCCACGTATTTACGAATCTACGTGAAACCCGCGATGTTTAATGGAACACATGCTTTGTAAATTGACATACGAACTAACATTATGGGTTATGTCAAAAATAATCCAATGATTGTTTAATAAAGAAGAAAAATGATCATTATAACAAACTACTTCGCCCCCTTATATAAACTGCCATTTCATCTTCTGTTCCCATGGTAATCGTTTCTGTTACTTGATAATTGGTGGATTTTGTGAAACGATTGTTAACGCCCCATTGTATTTACAGATATTTAAACAGATGTCATTAACAAAAATAGAGATTCCATGATATTCATTCATTAATTTTCAGTTCTCTCTTTTCCTTCTTATTATTTAGGAATTACCTTTTCCACCACTTGCACTCAACTCAGCTTTTCAGTAAATCATAAGCGTTAAGCCTCAAAGCAATTATTTGCTTAGAAAGTAATTATTGTTGATAATTAAAGAGTTCAGTTTTTAATAAATTGTTCGCTTTGTTCAAGAGAAAAGACCATAAAATACATTTTAGAAGAAGCCATAAACACCCCAGAACAATTTATTTGTTAGTAGTCAGAAACAACTACATTCTTTCAAACTCAACAGGACCTCGACAAAAAACAGGTCACCTGAATAAATGAAATTTTGGAAGCAACATTTTTTAAAGAGACACTATGCAAAACTCCATAGTCAATCAAAACCACCCTCTTGTAACAAGCCCCCCCCCTAATTTTACAACAATCGACAAAATAAAGAACAACGATGGTACAACAACTTTACTAAGCCCCTGAAAGTCCAGTAGAACTAGCAATTTTCAAACTAATTCCCTCGCATTATGGTTCATTCAAGCTCAATTACTCTTTAGTTTAAAGGGGATAAACAGTGACTCACAAGTAGAAATCACTGGTTCGAGCACTACCTTACCAGTGACTTGGACAACTACTGTACTTACATATCCTTTAAGGCCGAAATCTTTGAACGTCGTGCCCCCACAGTTGTCTCAAAGATGGAATTGCTTTCCAGAAGCACACAACACTCCCGCATGCATCCCGTCGACCCCCCGAAGTAACTGCGGATACTATTGTCAACAATATCCATCAGGATCTCCGTAGGGCGTCGATTATGCAGCAGCTCCCTACACAAATTCATGAATTTCTGAAAATCCTGTCCCTCGAGAACCCCATCGACCAACTCGCAAAAGCAGCCGCTCGCGTCATCTAAAGAGTCAATCACATGCAAGTGGCGTCCGTTAAGGAGAGCCCATTACAAAAGACCTGGCGCAGCTGCAGTGGCCTCTTTGGCAATAGAAGTCACCGCCTTCACGAAGAGGTTTACGATTGGGTTTTCATTCCATGAAGATTTTGCATTAATGCACAAATATTTCAGAGATTCATCGACCTTGCCTTACAAGGGTTGAAATTTACTTTTACATAAGTAGTCTACCACTTGGTGGCTAGTAAAGATCAGAAAGAAGATGTACAACATAGATAACAACTTTTCACCCGATCGTTTTGAAGTATTTCAGATCAATTTGGTCAAATGTTTTTTTGATGTTGATTATGTAGACTTTCTAGTCTTCACGGTTAATTCTAAATGTACATCTCCAGACATAAGTAAAATTATAACGATCATGGTATTCCCACACTCTCAGATTTTAAAAGTTATAACAATTTTTAGGACTGACCAACTCTCCCATTAACCAGAATTTTAAAAAACCTGAACAAAAGACAACCTCAGTCATCACCCTCAAAAAAATGGGACGACTTTGCATAAAATGCTTTTCTCCAAATCAAATGAGAGAGCAGAAGGTACTTCTTTGGCACACCTCTCAAAATGACTTTCCCCTCTGACTCACAAGTGACGCTTCGAACATTGTAGTGGGACCAATCTTATGTAGAGTAACCATGCGAATGTGATTAGAAAGTAATAGGTTACTACAGTTATGCATTCAAGGGAGCTTAAATCAATTATAAAACATTCGGCAAAGAACAATTAAGCATATTTTTAGCAATCCACCATTTTAAACATATTTTGGAACAGAATTGTTTTGCAATATTGGGTGCATTCTGTTCCAACGCAACAAAGCCTTCAAAACGAGATGCATGCGCGCTTCAATAAGCCAATTCACCACTGACATAAGGTATAATACGGGTAAGTAAAATCCTAGCAACGCGCTTTGCAGAGCTCCAATTATGACTCAGGACGCCCAAATTTTCCTTATCCAATTAAATTCATCTTGCGTTGAACAAAGTGAGAAACTCACACCTTAAGTCTGCTCAAAGTTACCAGCGATTTTATCCTTTGTTAAGCTAAATTACAAAGCCATTTTCAATACCCAATGGACATATGAAGAATTGATTAAGTTGGAAGAGAATTCTTTAACTTCGTTAATCTACACCAAAAAAATATTTCCAAAGAATTACAAAGACCATATCAAGGATGTGCACCTTCAGGGACATTCTGCAACCCATTTAGCCATAGCTTTTTACTAAGTACTCAACCAGTTCAACATAACTGTCAGCTTTGTGGTTGCCCCAAAAGCCCTGACACACCAAAACAAAACTCTTCATTGCTTCTTTTTTTTTCTAGTAATCTTTTCAAATAATTCTGAACACACTATAATTTTCCTGATTTGTGGTCCAACAAAGTTGCCACCTTTCACCTTTGCCTCAGAGAGTTTGGGAAAGAAATTTTAAAGGGGCTTAAAAACTGCAGACTCTTTGTTAGAGCTCCATCAAACTGCTTGAATAGGCCTAGTTTTTAATGGAAGGTAAGCCAACAACCGGAACCTTACCTCCATGACAGCGATAAGAGGATGGGAGATTGGATGAGGACGACTGTTGGTATTTATGACTAAAATATACAAGACAACATCACTTGGCAGTGTAACATCTAGATCAATGTTTGTGTAGTGAGATGCCAAGATTTTCACATGCCCCCACATACCTCAGATTGATCCAGGAATTTAGTGAGTTTCTAAGTTCATTGGCTGTCTGACTGCCTTTGTATGTTCCATGGAGAGCTGAAGTTTTGATTGTTTATAATGAGTTATGGTCAATTTGATCAAAATCACCAGTGATAAAGATATCTTTAAGTGTCTAAAGTGAAACCACCACACCAATCTTCTCCTAGTGATTAATCACTGAGCTTACTATGTCTATGTTATATGTTTTCAATCGAACATTTGACACCGATTTTCCTCGCTTATGTTTAGTTTCTATCAGACATTTACTACGAGTTTGATAGTATAATTTCATTATGTGAAGAGTAAAAATGCCAGGATTCTTAGATCTGCATCTTATCGATTCTAAAATGATTTGCTGCCTAATGGGTGTTACAACCAAGGACTTCTCAGGTGCAGAGGTGTCTAATCAATAATTGATCCATTAAGAAGAATATTTAGGAAAGATCTCAGTATGAAAAGGATATAATCAGCTTCAAAATTAGGTTTTAAAGGAACCTATAAAGTCAACTTCTTGGGCAAATACACTTTCCGGAGAATTCTGATTGCTTTGAGAATGATGGAGACATCAGTAGTTTTGTAAATGAATACGTTGTTCTTTAATGTTCTTTAACACAATAGCTATTTAATGAAATCCCTAAGCAGGTATTTCAGTATTTACACGAAATCCATTAACACTTTAGAGATTACATGTAATTTTTAAGGATTTTATGAAGTACCCAATTTTACACATTGTCTGGAATATATATACGTATATTTCCATTCCCTCTATTTACATTTTATTCATGAAATAAATTACGGATAAACAAACACTCGCTGAGTTTATGATTCCAAGGGGTTTATGAGTAAAGTGATTTAAATCAGAGTCAAGACGACTATCAATCTTTTGGCGGTGTTTTTACCTCTTTATTACTTCTATTAAGAGCTACGTCGACGCTTCGTAGTCTAGGATTGGTGAAGTAAAAATAAAGGAAAGTAAGATTAAAAATTTGTTTTTATTACTCCGTTTCTTATCTTACGATTGAATACATTAAAATATTTTCCCTCCTAAAGATCAAAGATGTACTTCGCTAATTTATTCCTAAAAAAACATTCACCGAAGGAATTTTAATCACAAGCATAGAGTGAGAATTCCATTTTGAGGTTATCTTATAAGTGAAGATATATACCACAATATTGATTTGAATAGTTTCAGTTTATTTTTAAAACTATTTATTTTGTTATTGCACGCAGTCTTTTGTTCAAAGGGTAATTGAAAGAAAACGAAGAGAGATGTACATACGCTTTTATACAAAGAGCAACACGAATGACTGACTACAAATGCAGATAGGAAGCCACACACATACACACCTAAAGTATACATTGGGAAAATCGTGATGGACACTTCTTTGCCCCTTTTTATTAATCTCAATTTTTGGCCGCTATGAAATTATGCTCGGATATTGACATTTTAATCTAAGTTAATGTCAATTGAAGTCAATCATTTATAAATTAAACAAAATAAAAGATAAGCCATATTCAGCTATGGTTAAAAGTTTAGAATGATACACTCACTTGTGAAGGATATGATTTTATATTAATATTTCTGATGTTTTTTTTCAAACATACAAGACATAAACTGTTTTTAAATAGATTCAAATACTCTCTTCCATTTGAAATTGTATTTAGAAATGCATTTATATTAACTTAAGCCATATTCAGCTATGGTTAAAAGTTTAGAATGATACACTCACTTGTGAAGGATATGATTTTATATTAATATTTCTGATGTTTTTTTTCAAACATACAAGACATAAACTGTTTTTAAATAGATTCAAATACTCTCTTCCATTTGAAATTGTATTTAGAAATGCATTTATATTAACTTAAACATGTATCTAAATGTTTTTCGCACGGTATTTATTAGGTTGAGGAATAAGTTTTTGCGGTTTTTTTAATGTTGTGTTGATTTAAGTTTTTCTGACGTGATTTGTGCACATATTAAGAAACAATAATAAATAATGAGAGCAAAATTTGCAAAGGTTAGGCTACGTCTCTTAACAGCGTAGACTATTAGACTTTTGCTTAGTCTACGTCTTGAAGTTGAGAAATAAGTCATTGCGGTTTATTTAAATGTTGTGTTAATTTAATTTTTGTTCTGTCCCCTCAAAATGGAATGTCCAGTTGAAAGAAAGGCGCATTTTCGACACTTGTTGTTATTCATTTTCAATCGAGACGGGAACAATGCAAACGCATCCAAAGCTCGTTGCCATATTTGTGTTGTGTACGAAGAAAATATTTTATCAGAAATGACAGTCTCAATGATGGTTTTTACGTTTAAAAAACGGTCATTTCAATCTTAATGACGAAGAACGTTCTGGTCGCTCCATTAAGTTGGATGAAGATCGATAGAACGACCTTCTTCATTAAAATCTTGGTCAATCGACTAGAGAATTGGCTGTACAATTGGCGTGTGATCAGAAAACTGTAGTGAATCACCTTCATTCGATGGGGAAAGTTCAAAAACTCGATGCATGGGTTCCGCACGCTTTGAGCGAAAGCAACAAACTTCAAGCTCGACAATTGCCGCAAGTGTGCTTGCTCGTCACAAGGCCACTCGTGGATATAAGGACAGATTTCTTCACCGCATCATCACTGGCGACGAAAAGTGGTGTGTTTATGTCAACATGAACCATCGAAAACAAAGGCTTAGCCCCAATATTAAACCACTTCCGCGATTAAAGCAAAGACTTCATCCACGAAAGACGATGCTGTGTGTGTGGTGGGATTGTGAAGGCATCATTCCTTTATGAGCTCCTTGCGAACAACGAGATTGTCAATGCAGAACTCTACGTTCAAAAAATTTATCGATTCGCCGAAGCTATTCGTTAAAAGCGACCTCATGAACGTTATGGAGTCCTCCTGCAACACGACAATTTTCGTCCTCACATTGCCAATATACCAAAAGACGCCATCCAAACACTTAATTGGGAAATCCTGCCGCATCCTCCATATTCGCCAGACTTGGCTCCATCGGCTTTCCATCTGTTCCGATCGCTCTCCAACAATTTGCCCGGCGTTTCATTCAATACTGATGTGGAATTAAGAACCTGGTTAGACGAATTCTTCGAGTCAAAATCCAGAGATTTTTATTGCAGATGCATCGAAAAACTAGTTGAACGTTGGGAAGAAGTCGTAAATAACAACGGAGAATACATTATTGATTAAATTGCATATTGTTATCAATTAAAACTGAAGTTTTACTAAAATAATTAATGGTAATGAATAAATTTAATAAAACCGCAAGGACGTATTCCTCAACCCAATAGATAGCTAATATTTTAATGTATGTATTTCATTTTATACCAGAGAGAGTTGCCCATGCTAAGTGAGGTTCACAGCGTGATACAGGAGGATTGGATACAATGTTTTGTAAAGTGAATATTCCAGATATTCATGTAATTATGAGGTCTATAGCTAAAGAAATTCGGTCCATTAATAATTTTTTATTTTCCTGAATAAATAAATGATTTGAGCCAACAAAACCTGACATACAATTCTGTATTTGGATTGAGCATCGCGATAGAAACTGACACCAGGCACTTTTCCTAGCATGGTTTGAGATAAAAGATCTTATCTGATCATTCAATAAAAGATCTTATCTGATCATTCAACTTGCAGTCTTATGCTCGTACTATTGTCCATGTTAATGGTATTTTAGTGCATCACCTAGCCGTACCTTCAGTTAATATGGGTTCACATTACGAGATATTGGGGGATTAAAGTTCAAACCAGCCTTGTGTTAAGACATAGTTAAAGTGCAGTCATTAAATGAATAGAATTCTTTTCGATCTGAGCAAACGCTCCTCTTGACCTCAAGGGTTCTAAAAAGTGAGTTATCTTGAATTCACCCAACATCAGTCTCATAGAATATGGAAGTTTAAGTCCAATTATTTCTGAATAAATCTAGCTGAACAAATTTGCCTGAAAAATCACTCTCTTCCTTAATACCACCGTGTGATTTTCATTATCAATTAAAAGATTGTTTTTCTTTGCACAAATTTCGTTTGTTCCCCAAATAAATAAATTGAGTCATTGAACATTGGAGCAAATGGGTGATGGTAAAGAAGAGAAAGAGTTAATGGAATTGAATTTCAAAGGATAACTTGTTAAGTAAATGTTTGATTGCCTGTTGGTTAAATGAAATGTATTGCTTTTGGATTTAATGGTTATTTATTCCCTTTTATTGTTGCAATAACACAATAACACCAATTCTTTAAAGAGTAATTGCAATTGTATTTAAAAATTAGGTTTGTAAGAAATTAATATACTGTTTAAAGAAGACAAAAAATATTCTTAGGGTTGTTTAAATTGTTCCAAATTTGTTGCAAGCTTTTTAAATACGCCTTTTTTGAGCTATAATCATGCCTAGTTTTTCTCTAACTGCAAAATGAGTGCTTAGGTACAACATAAATTGTCTGAAAGACAAAAATTATAACGTGAGGATATTGTTTTATCTCCAACTTAACCTATATGTACCACAAATACCTTTAAATGAAGCTCCTGAATGAAAACGTCCCTCGCTGCCTAACCCTAAACGGTGTCCACTTCTTGCATGCCAATGGACGCCCACATGTAGCTCGCTCGACCCAAGAATGAACTATTACTTTAGCTTGGGAACTTCTTCTTCTTGCTTCTATGCGTCTTGGTTTGTTTTTATTTTTGTTTGTTGGTTTTATTTTAATTTGTGGTATTTGCTTGCTTGCTTATTTTAATTTAGACTAGCATTAGGTTATAAGATATTTACGGCGACTTATGACCTAGTAGGCAGTCGCTAGAAGGATGCTCTAAAAAAAATTCCTCCTCCATATTCATCGGACCTTACACCACCAAAGTACCATTTATTTAAATCATTACAACATCACTTAAATGACAAATTTAACTCTGATATGAATGAAGTGAGAAAGAGATCAAACCCTAATTATATTTCATTGAAACCGAAGGAATTCACTGCTCTGTTAAACGATTGGGAGAAGGACTTCGTCGATAATGATGGAAACTATCGATTAAATGTATTTATTTTGTTGATTAAAAATGTTTTTATTTTTATTTAAAAAATGACATTAATTTCAAGACAAGCGAATACATTTCTACAATGAAATAAATATTTAGCATCTATAAAAAATATAGGCACATCTTTGACACACATATGTACATACATCTTTAACTAAAGTTGTTCACGGCGAGCAACCTTCACGAACTCCACATTGGTTACCCCAGAGATCCAGCACTCCGTGTATACGCACTCTCACAAACTCACATCCTGTATAGCTCTGTAAAATGTTCATAAAGTGTTTCGAGTTGCCTTTCTGATTTTTACAAACCTCTATATCAAGAAAAGTAACTCAAAAGGAAAATACAACAATACAGCAATGTAAAATGTAGATTTTCCTACATAACTTCCAGCAAAGTATTAAAACGTATTTCAAGGGAAAAATATAGACTAAACTTACCAAAAAGCCAAAGCGAAAAATAATTTGAAACACAAAGATGAAAGAGTATTAAAATTGATAAATGTGCTTATGAACAAAATAAAACATTTAAAATGCAATAGTTACGAATAAAGGCGAATAAAATAATGTATAAAAAGGAGAAACGTGGAAACGAAAACTGACCTTTTTTTCCGTTGGAGCTGATAAGACAATTGATAATTATGGAGTGAAATAGCTGAAAGGAAAGTTCTGTTGGGGGAGTTAATTGGTTGGTTTATGTGTTAAACAATTTCAAGGAACATGAATAATCCTTATTAAGCTATGTAGTGTATAAAGATTCGAGACTTTTAATTCTACAGAAGAGGAAGCAGAAGTTAATAGACTAAAAGATTCAGAACAGGGTGGTTATGATCTGCAGAATGTTGTCTAATTAAAGACAATTCAGGGTTAGAAATGGGAGGGTTCTATGTGGTCGCCACATTTGTTTTGCGATTCCACATTTTAGTACTACACCTGTTTGGCCTACCACCAGCGACTTTGGCAAGTCACAGAAGTAAATTTCTATACAATGAAAGATCCCACGAAAGGAGAGATTCTTTGTGGTTAAAGTAGGAATTAATGAAACAAGAATTGGATTTTATTGGGATGAATTTGCATTGGTGGAAGTAGTTATTAATAAAAGAGAGTAAAATGTTATTGATTTAGGTAGTGAAGTGGTCAGGATATGGTAATTTTTTTTTATTGTTTTTGGAATAACATTGTAACTATTCGGCCGATTCTAACGAATTAGAAATCCTAATGTTGTTTTACATTTTCATTCGAATGATATAATAGCAAAATCCTCCCAAGGTTAGCCCATGAATTATTTTGTCTTGGTAATAACATCATAACTATTCGACCGATTCTAACGATATCTGAAACTCTTATGTTGTTTTACATTCTCTTTCGAATGATATAATTGCCAAAGTCCTCTCAAGTTTAGTCTATGAATGATTTTGTTTTAGCAATAACATTATAACTAATCGGTCTATTCTCTTTCGAATGATATAATTTTTAACTTACTCCCCAAATTAGCCAGAAAATTATATGGCAATAAACACCTGATGTATGGAGCATTTTCTTATCGCCAGTCGGCTGGTTGAACGGCCGGTTACTCGAGTGAGTAGCTCCTCAGATAGATTTCTTAATTCCATTTCTCATACGTGGGAATTGAGGGATAGGATTACTTTTTTATGTTATAATTATTTGGGTGGTTTGGTGGGCCATAATAAGAGGAAAGATCCCCCTTCCCCATTTCGAAATTACCTTAAAAATGATCTATAATACAATGTGAAGCGATTGGAATAGCCTTAAAGTAAAGCAGACATTTTATCCTGAAAATAAGTGAATTGCCGGGGTAATTCTGGGAGTAGATCCTTAATAGTATTTTTTAAGATATGTGAAATTTACTAAAATATTTATATAGATACTTAATTTTATAAAATGAACTTAAAATAAAATATAATGCGAGCGTGCATGAATTGTAAGCCGCCATAAAACATGAAGTTATTGGTTCATCCATGTTTGTGATATTTTTAAAATCAATTAATTCTTAGATTTGCCGCGTCTGCTTTACAAGGTTGACACTGCACCATCTGTATGAGCGAATGTTTCAGTTACGTCATAGTTTTAAGTTCTATCCTGTCTTAGTTTTCAACAACCATCCACTGCATTTATTTGTTGCGCTGCTCCTAAGTTTTTGTTAGTTATCTCGCACCATAGCTTTGTTGTTTCGTCCTCTATGACTTAAACCGTCGAAAGACACCTAAATACGAGCATACTCGTCTTTCCTAAGTGGATAATTGTTTTCAAGTCTTATTGCCGGTTAAGCCGAACCAAGATCAGTAAATACTTAATTTTATTGTACTCATATTCTGGTCTTCTTTGCAAACATGGAAAAAATAATCATGAAAATACCAAACAGGGATTGGAAAGGTTGCAAGAGTCGGTTCCTTCGATCTAAGATTCGTAGATTAGGCGGGAAATCTTGCAACGATCTAGTTGCATTTATATTCCTTGTTAAGCATGTAATTAGGTGCATTTAGTTCGTATATAACATCATAACTAATCAGCTTATTCTAAAGAAACTTGAAACCCTTATGTTTTTTTACATTCTCTTTCAAATGTGGGAATTACTAAGGTCCTGCTAAGGTTAGTCCGAGAATTCTTGAAAGTTTTGAAGGTTGTAGGGTCATAAATAGACTAAGTCAGAGCGGACGACTTTTTTGGTCAGCAGACCTTGTTTAATTTCATAGAAGCTGATTGGATTCATGTTTGAGTTTAACAGATATTTAGGTTCTTCTTTTGAGTATGAGACTACCACCACTACCAATACTACTACATCCCTCACCACTACTACTACATTATTACCACCATTATAACTACACCACCACAATCACGAGTACTACACTATCACCACCATTACCGAGAGAGACAGAGAGAGAGAAACAGAAAGAGAAAGAAAGAGAAAGAGAAAGAGCGAGAGACAAAGAGAGAAAAAAGAAAGATAGAGAGAAAGAAAAAAGAAACAGAGCAAAAACAAAAGAAGAATACAAGGAAGAAAACGCTTCAATACAATAAGGCTAGACGTACATCCAATACTTCATTGTGCTCTGAGAAAGGGATCAAAGCAAAAAAAATGTTTCTTGATATATATATATATATATATATATATATATATATTTATATTGCATTTTATTTTTTATACTTTGTAAATCTATATTCACGTTGTTGACAAAACGCTCAGCTATATATTGTTCACTGGACTTCGTTCATTTTTGTGGCTTTCGATTTCGTTCGCTTATAAGATTTAATTGCCTTTCATAATATTAAAATGAACACAATCCAAAGCAACATAAAAAAACGAAGTCTAGTGACAAATATATAGTAAATCGAAACGAAATCCAAGGTAACTAAAGGAAAATTAAGGCATTAAATCGTGGCTATTTTATTTTTGCAACAGCATAAAGAGGGATTTGCAAGACATAAAATAAGTGTTTATAAATCGTGTCTTCGATCGGTGAATTCTGGTAAAACTATAATAATAATACGCTTTATTTACCCTCCTAAGATTTGCAATGGTCTTTATCTGCAACAGGTATTATTTCCTTATTTGAAATACCTGATTTTTCGTTTCCTGAAAACTTATATTTCGCCCTCTTAGTACCAGTATTAGGATGATAAAATGATATAGGAATCTTTGTCTTCATTGTTCTTTTCAACCGCTCTGTTCATCTTTTCATTTTTCATTTCACTCTCGTTTATGTTCTGTCATTTGTGTAGAAGGACGAAAAGGGATGGTATTGGGGTTCGAAATTGAGCAAGTTTTAGGGGTGTAGCCCTTACCTACCACAGGTCCTTAGCACCCTTTTATATAAAAAAACACCATTCGAGAAGTCATATTTTCTATTAAATAAAAATATAGAAAATCGTAAAAATGATAATTCTTGTTTAAGAAAATGAAATTAGAAATCTAAGGATTTAACTGTGTGGTCATTTATCTAAATCGAATTTATGATAAAAAATTTGGAAAGCAAAACGACGGCCAAATATGCCACTTAAGGATCCGATTTGGGATTCCTGCAACATATAGGTTAAAGCATTCCATTCCAAGATAGCGATCTTTCTCTTCAATTTCATATATCTCAGACCAAAAGGAATCCCCGAATTCGTAAGATATGCCATTCGCAAAATGGAAGATTAACGGAGAAATTTATGCAACCGAGATATTATCTTAGAGACAAATTCAAAGCTGACAAAATTGCTTCTTCTGAAATTAGGAAACTGTTCAAGTTGTAAATCATCGAAGAAAATGGAAGAAACCTTTTAAAAGGTGACGCCAAAAATATGAACTTGAAGAGTAACAAATGAAGTTAATAAGACAATAAAAATGAATAAAATATGGATAGGGGTAAATATCACAAAGAAGTGCATTGCAAACGAAAACTTAATAAATCTCATCAAACTATCAAGGGTTTCCCCCAATTTGGTGATAAATTATTCGAGTGAAAAGAGTGAAAGATTCTCTGCTTTGAATTGAACAGCAAGAAATGGTAAAAAGTTTCAAACAGTATCATTTTTCAGTTTCTTTATCACTATGAAATGAAATAGTCAACTAAAATAAATCCCCCTTTAAAATATGGCAAGATGAGTTCAGAAAAAATAGACCACCCCTAAAAAATCATATTTTCCTGTTTCCCCATCATTTTTAAAAATGAGTAACGCTGTTGAATAGTTTTACAAACTATTTTTCCCTATTTATTATAATTAGATGATGCTACGATAGCATAAGTAAAGTTATTCAGGTATCCCTTCTAACCTTGGTGCCTTACAGAAATAGCTAAATATTTATACCTTATGGAGAATCTCGAAGAAGATTATAGAAAATTTTGTCTATCACAATATAACCTACGATACCTCCAAAAATAATTTAAGATACATTTATAGAATTTGATAATATTCACAAATTTAAAAATAATGCGCCAAAAATACAATTCAAAGTGTCAATAAATTCTTTATAATTTTCCCCAATATTCCATACTATTAAATCAATTTTTGTCACACGAATTGATACGAAAATTTACACCATTCCATATATTTCCTTAGTGTTTTTCTCCCATATTTTCACCTTTGCTCTTATTTCCGACGTAAACATATACAATCGCCATTCCCTCAGTCAATTTATCTAAACCGATGTCATCGATCACACACGCAGCTTTCTCCATGGTACTTCCTCCTTAATATGCAACTACCACGCACACAATATAAAAATACAAAAATTGCAAGTAATTTATACAAATCGGAACAAATAAGAACCATTTGACAAATATACGTTTATTGGAAATCTTCGAACCCTTTGATAGCATGGAAGGACGGAAGTCTCAAACGACTATTGAATATTATTGGACGCCTTTCTTCTGATTGGTTTACCATATTTGTCTCTTTTCATTTATAAACGAAAAAATATCCTATCTAAAATTATCCCTTTCCTTTTAAAATTCTCCCCCCCAAACCAAAATTATACCTCCGGAAAGAATATTTAAACGCCTCTGCTAGAAATTGGACACCAAATTTTCACTGCTAAACATTTGATCTTCCTTTAAGAATTCCAGTTTGTCTTTCCGGCCACAATGAGGGCATGAGGATCTGCGGCTATCTTGTGCACAAATTTTCCCGTTTTCTACCTTGATCAAACTTCATCACACGATCTACATCATTCGGCCTCGTTGTTAATGCGCTTTTATTTTGAGAAAGACCAATTTTGGAGAAAAAATGAGAAACCTTTTTGCGAAATGAATAGTTTTATAATTATAAAACATGGTAATTTTATAGTATTAGGTTTATAAAGACCAGATTCTTTGCCATCTGAATCTATAATTTCATCCTTATCACGACTCCCAGAGGAGAGAAAATCCGCAGTGAGTCACTAAGTAAACACACCCCCATCTTCCTGGAAAGTTAAAGAAAGAATAGTGAACTAATGGACAAAACCCAGAAGGACAGTGAGGTTATGATCATCTTTAAAAAATTATTGTTCTAAGTGTATAGGAAGCCAAATTCAAAATACTTTTGGCAACGATCAAATAAAAGGGGGAATATTTTAATTTCAGTTTATTTCTATTGTTTTATAATTCTTCATTTATACGAGAAATTAGGCTATATAATTCATTTCATAATATCTAATTACAAAATTGAGTGGTTTTAATATTATATTGGCAAGGTTTGGTTCTTAGTCTAGTTGTGTTTAGAATCTACAATATCTTCTTCGTCTGGGTGTTCTTATCCGTCTTCTTGCTCTCTCATTTCGTTTCAATGCTAATGGCACGCCAATTTATCTTTCCTTTTCTTCAGCCTCGTTTGCTGAGACTCTTATAAAACTAGTATCCATTTATAACATCATTACTGAATAGCTTTCCGTCAACTTTCTAAACTCAACCAAGCCAAAACTGAAGTACTAGTGACGAGCACTGTTGCAAATGTGGTTCACTGCAAAACTATAGCTCTCTCATATCATTGGCCCCTCCTCTGCCCCATTTTATGATATTGTTAATAATCTGAATGTCGCCTTTGATGGTAATTTGTCTCTCAAAAACAAAGGTTGCCAACGTTTATGAATCTTCTCTCTGCTTTCTCCGACTTCAATGCCTCATCCTTTCTCTCGTTGACTGCAATCGCTTCGATAATGTCATTTATGTCTCCGTCACCTCCTGCTTTGACTCCTGCAACTCCCTTGTCGTTAGTCCACTGACTTTCACTATTCGACCTCTCCAACTAGTTCTAAACTTCTTTAACTATTAAAACTGTTTGGTCTTTCTTTCCCTTGTTGTCCCTTTCGAAATAATTTGATGATTTTTGGACATTATATCCTGAATATCTTTTAGTCCTATTTTGAGTAAAATAATTAACGATCCTAATCCTCTTGCGGGTTCTAGAGATCTTTTACGAAAGTTCTTCTCTAGCATATCCCACATTATATAGAACAACCCTATGTGATTTCAACGGTGTTCATAGGAAGTTCTATGTATATTTTAGAGCTTCTTTTTATTTTGCCTTGTGGCGTCTAACCCCCTTAGTTCTATTGCATTTTCCGATTGCTAAAATTTTGGTGTTTGCAATATGTCACACTGAAGTAGTATGTATGTACGTATTTGCTCAATTACTATCAACAATAATCTGGCAAGTGCTCGCACTTCCCTGAAAATGAACGAAGGAGAGACATGAGTCCATATACAGCTAAATGAAGTTAATCTACACATCCTCTCTAGATGATGCATGTACTCTCACGCATTCCACTATACAAGGAATAAAACAGACCAATCCCTCAAAATTTACTCATAATTTTCAAAGACGTTTCCCATTTGTTCACAGGAATCAAATATCTAAATCATTTCCAGTTATTTCAAGTCCTTTTATTTAATTAAAAGTTCTTGATTAAATCGGTGCAATATTTAACAGAAAACCTGGAAGAGATTCGAATTCCCAATAAGTTTCAAGCACCTTTGAATGATTTATATTCATAAAATAAGATTGATGCAAATTGGAAAAGGTCAGGTCATACAGAAAAAAATGAAACTGTAAATGAATTTGTTTAATTCACAAAGGAGAAAGGTTCGGAAAAATTAAAATCTTTCGGCCAGAGATAAAAAAAATGGCTTTGATTGCTGTATAGCCAGAGCGAAGATTTAACCAAACTTCTGGAAATGTGGAGTAGGCTCTTGTGACTCAAAAGTTTGGATGTGGATTTGAGTGAATTTGAAGTATGAATTTAGAATTTAATTATTAAAGTTCTGTCTAGTTCTTCTTCTTTTTTTCATTATCAAATTTCACTATTGCTTACAATTCTAAATTTATTATTTAAGCATCAGTTTTTCACTTATATTTCACTCAATCAAAATTGTGAATCCGAAATTAGTTTTAATTTTATTAGAGGATATTGTTCTTAGTAATTAAGAAAAAAAAATGAAAGGGCTTAGTGCAACAAATATATAGAACTGCGGAACAGATCAAAAGAGAGAACTGATGAATTTACATACATAGATAACAGTCTAAAGAATAAACTTCTGTATGGCACACAACCTTTTCCAACAAGGTAAGCCGAAGGGATTGACGAACGAGGATATAAGGAGCTTCAGGAGAGTTTCGTTCGTAGCTGCCCTTTTTATTCCAAACTTTACGAGTCTCGTTGTAAAACATTTTGTTATGAGATGGTAGTTATTTTTCGTCTACCAGTTTTAAATGAATGCATTTCCATGATTTCTGGCTGTATACTGAAAGGCAGTTTAATTCTGCTTCTTAATTTATGGTTCCTAGTTCATGGCGAAAAGAGAGGACCATACAAACAAGTCATGCATTTCTAAAATGTTTACCGTTTGAAGTGAAGTCATCAGAACTGGCTCTCCGAATTCTATTCTAGCTGGTATTGCATAAAATAAGAAGGGAGACAGCGTCTGCTCCTAGAAAACTCCTAAATTTCTTTATTTCCTCCTAAAATAAGGATGGAAATGGAACAAAGAAATAATGAAGAGACGACATTAACAGGAAGAGTGAAAAGAATTTCTTACCCCATTGCAGCCATTCTTGCAATTTTAATAAAAGTGAAATAAATTAAAAGCAGACTTTTTATGAACAAAGAAGTTGACTCTAACAGTGTTTGACGTCTGGAGAAGAAACGTGATGGTCAGACTACGATATTAGGACAAAAACGATCGTTCAACAGATTTGTTTTGAGGGAAGAATTGTTTGCTGTCGAAAAGAGAGACCAATAAGTACATAAATTGCGTTGGAAGACATTTATGTGATTTCTATTTTTTGATTGCAAATGTAGATACGAATTCTATAAAAGTACACAGAAGGCTCAAGGATGTCTGCAGATTTATGACCTAATCTAAAATCATTGCAACCGATGACAAATGTTAAAAGTTAGCAAACACTGAAAACGAATTATTTGCACTACTTTTCAATTACTAGAACTCATTTTTAAGGCATCAAGAACTATTTTTACACACCTTACAGCTGAAAGATGTGGCGTGTGTAATACGTTTACATAAGTTCATGGCAAATATTGTTTTACCATACAATCTTTTACTGCGATCATGTCTAAAAATTCGAGGGGACAATAATGAACGATTCAGACCAGAAAAAGAGGCCTAATTAATCTTGTATTAAACTCAGATCTATCAGGTTCAGGGTTGAATCTATAATTCCAAAGCTATCTAAAAATAAATCTATGGATCAATTTTGTGACAAACACCTCTAAAACTGTCTTCGACGAAAAATCTTAATTTTAGTCACATCTTCTAATGCTATTTAATTTTATATCATCATAGAATGCAAAGATTTATTAATTCTCTGGTATTTTCACTTTGGCGACATATTTTTGTTTAAGTAAAGTGTGCTGTTGGTCAGTAGGGGACACTTGGACAAATTATGCTATTTCGGGTTTTCCATTTTGCCAACTTAGTTCAATCTGGATGGTAATAAAAAGCTCTTAGGTTTGAGCGGGGTCAAGATCCTTCGATTTAAGATATTTTGTTCGTTTGTAACTTAAATATACATGCGCTAATTTTGTTTTCATCTATCTAGTTCCCACACAACTTCATTAGCATTACTTGAACAATGATTTTGCTACAGAGATGGAAATGTAGTTTTCTAGGGTATTTGTTGACGTCGATTATGAAAATAACATTCATTTTGGACGAAATGACTCCCGTTTGATAGGAAAGTATAAATTACTTTTTGTAAAATATCATGTAAATCAGATTCATGCAAATATACTTATTACTTTTACTAATGTAAATTTTATATTTAAATTTCAGCAATAAATATAAAAAAAACAAACAAACTTTTTAAATGAAATAAAATTGTTATTTGAATACATTTTCAAACATGATATTATTAACAAAATTTACGAAAGAAAGTACATTTTTGCATTTTTACAATACTCGTATTAGTGAGATGTATAGAAATTTGATTTCTTTTTTGAGAGTCTTTATATCTTTTCCTGTGAATAATATCCGGTCTATCTCTCTAAATAGTCCAGCAAAATTCAACAAACATGTGCCCGTACTCCATTTGCCTTTATAATGATTTTATATTGTATCAATATCTTGGTGGAATCATTTACAATGCTCGTTGCTAACTTCTTCTGCATTCTCTGGAAAGGACTACAGTATCAGAACAATCAACAGAAGCCTCAATGTGGTCCTGATAAGACTTCTGGATGCCGAATCAGAGAGCAGCACCATCATTTGATAGAACTCCATACCTCCACGAAATAAAAGGGCCAACGTTCAATTATTCTTCGCCCTTTCAACCCAATTTGCAACGAGAATACTCTTGAAGGGATTCTTCAGGGATTGGAAGAGAAGCAATTACTGACCAAATACCGAAGTTCTAAAGGTTCATGAAGAAGCAAAAATATTGTTTTACTCGGCACGGACATGGCAAAGAAAGCCAAAACTCAGAGATTCCTGATATTTTGCCTGAAAGCACCACCAGACCAAATAGGAGAAGAATGCATCTCTCTAGATATTTGTTACAAGTGCTACGAAAGCCATCTCAACAAGGAGTGACTGACTTCCAAAATAGTGTGTTCATACTACTTTAGCATTGGGCACGAATGGAAGGATTACTAAAACCTGATCCAAATGTGCGTCAACTGTAGAGGGTATCACATGGTCGTGGCAAAGACGTGCCCTATTAGCGAAGGGCACTTTTAGTATAAAAAGGAAATTTCTGAAAAAACATAGGAAATAAAGAACAAGACGTATGAAAAAGCAGCCGCTAACTCGGTCCAGGAGAACAAAGAATAACTTACTTAAAGCAATCCATACTGAGAAGAAAGGAATAACAAATTCAAAAGAGTTTTAAAAGGCATACATTAAATATAGCAAAAGCACTGTTATAATTGCATTACCACCCACAGACTTGAAGTTTCTCTTTCTTTCATGTGATATGAATAGCGACTCATTGAATTGTGAACGTGTTCGAGATATGTTCTAAATATCTCTTGGAAGTACCTTCGAACCTTGGGAGATGGTTAGTTAGATAGAGTGAAGCCTTAGATGGACATGAGTTGCTGTGCATGATAGATCAGTGGTCAGAGCACAGGACCGGCAAAATAGAGACAATGATTCAACTCCCGGGCAGGATATTTGAATTGTTTCACTTATATTAATCTTTTCTTCTCAGTGTGGATTGCCTTAATTGAGCTGTTCTTTACTCCACTTGAACTTTGACTCAAGCGCTCTGTCACGTCCTATTTCTTTCCCTCTTGTACTATTATGGATACATGCATATAATCTGCAACTGCACGGGATCTCCATACTTCTTTAACATTCAACATGTTTGGAAAGATAGAAATTATATATCGGAAATGCTCATGGTAGTTGCTTCACTAACCTCAAACTTGTGCCGTCCAGCTCTACTGATTTCAACCTTCTAGTAGATTGTTTCGTGTGGGGAAATTGTTGAAAATGATGTCAACAAGTGTGCTCACAGTACATTAGGATATCTGATGGCCGCCATTGTAGAGGTAATATCATCCATTGAAAAGGACTCAGTGATAAAAGAGTTTGAGGCTGTTGATAAGGATCCAATACATGTAAAGGGTTTGAATACTATGAGAACCCAAGAATTTGTGCAAAAATTAGAGGAAAACTCCATGTTGCAACATCAAGAAGCTGAAATGATTTGTTTGCTCACTCTTGAGAAAACTTCGACCAGAACCAAAAGGTAAATCCAAGGAATGACAGATGGTTGTGCCAAGCAACTTTCCTGTTGTAATACATACCCAGTTTTCACCGACTGTAATGGTTCTGTAAGTCGTTAGCAGTGATGGAGATGTTATGATTCCTCACTTTTTTCACAGTGCTTAAGAGTCAATGCTTTTGCCCAGACAGAGTTTTCGGAGAAGGTTGTGAGTCCCCAGATAGACAAATTACGCAAAGGAAGACCATTTATTTTTCAACAAGACAGCTCCATCTCATAAGGCAAGAACCACCCAACCTTGAATGCATGCCAACTTCCACGACCATGTTTTCTATGACACATGGCCTCCTAGCTCATACGACATCATTCCATTGGACTGTTACCTATAGGGCGTCATCCAGGGAGGGGTCAATCAACACCCACATAACATCATTAAATATCTCAACATCATTAAATCAAAGAATATGTCCGAAATTGGTAAAACCATCTGATTCGGGTGTGTCACCACTTTAGACCCCGAATTGAAGATGCCATTGAATTTAATGCTGAATTCATTGAAATTATCGTGTTATAATAATGATTCTCAGGATTATTTCTACTGATTTTCATTTAAATACAAGCGCTTCTCTGATGTCATATGTGCATGTTTTTACATTCTTACAGATGACCTTATAATACTTACTCACCATATATATATATATATATATATATATATATATATATATATATATATATATATATATATATATATATATATATATATATTTATATATAATATATAAAGGGGTAACTTTAAAACCAGTTTTTTTGGACTGGTGGATGAGCTATCCGATAATGTGGTTTCCCAGTTCGAGGATGAAAGGATGTCACACTGGACCTGAATTAGAGTAGTTATCTAATAATGCTACCACATTAAATGTATTAATTTGTCTTGATCCTTTTCCATATATATATATTTTTTCAGAGCTGTATTATCCAGATTAGTTTATAACATCAGCTCATTTTGCAGTTAGGAAAACTTACTATTGTAATAAGCCTGCACGTTCTAATGACTTCAGCAAATGTATAACATTGCCATTTAATGACAAACTAAATAAATTAAAGCACTTATTTTAGGAAACAGGAATTAAAATAGCTTTTGAATATAATAATTATATAAATCAAATATGATTTCCAGGACTCCTAAAAATCAACAGGATAAAGGGGTATATGTAATTCCATGTAAATATTGTGAAAATTTTTATGTAAGTGAAACGGGAAGAAATTTAGATAAGAGATTGTATGAACACAAGAGAGACATCAGAGTTGGCAATAGAAGTAGTGAAGTATTTTATCATGTCAGAGATTTTAATCATTCCATCAATTTTCATGGAAGTAAATTGGTCTTAAAATCTAAAAATTATCTCAAAAGAAGAATTGTAGAATCAAGTTGGATCGCATCCATTCCAAATTTTAATTTATCTGAAGGTCAATTTTCTTTTAATAGTTTGATATGAGAGCAGATATACAAAGTTGTAAACTGCCCAGCCCTAATCAGGTAGTAAATTATGTGTACCGTGGGATTAACCCGAACAGGAGAGTAGGTCAGGTAACCTGATCTTTGTCTATCAGGTCAAAAGTGTATATGGAGTTCTCTGTGATTTTCTACTCAGTTGCCAGTTGACAAGGGTGTGTGATACACCGAAACGGTTCTGGAATGAATGTGTCTCCAGAAAGTGTCGTTTAATTCCTCATATATATATATATATATATATATATAATGATAAGTATTTAAAATGCACCTTTCAGGGCTGTTAGCCCTCACAGAGCGCAGGTTGTGTAGCGAGTGTAGAGAAAGTTTACAGGGGAGAGAAGGCAATTCTGAAGAGATGAGTCTTCCGTAGACGTTTAAAAGTAGCAAGGGAGGGAGAGGATCGGACTTCGACAGGAAGAGCATTCCAGAGTCTAGGAACACAAACTGAAAAGGAACGGTAACTAATCGAGCAGAGGACAGGAAGAGGAGTTTTCAGGATGGGGCAAGGTTAGACCGGAGTGCCCGAAGAGTTTGACGACGGGAGAGGGCAGACAAGAAATAAGGTGGGGGCTGGAGGTTTAGGGCCTTGTAGGTGATGAGAAAAAAATTATAGTGGGTACGGAAGCGAATAAGTAACCAGTGTAGCTCCTGTAACAGAGGCATCGAAGGAGAGAACCGGGGGCGGCGAAGGAGGAGACGGGCAGCATAGTTTTGAACTAGTTGTAGGGGTCGAAGTGACAAATAAGGGAGATATACTAGAAGAGAATTGCAGTATTCTAAGCGTGAGGTGATGAAGGAATGAATAGCAGTCTCAAGGCTTCGTCGATCAAAATAGGATCGAACACGTGAAAATTTGAGGAGGAAACCGAGGGAAGACTTACAGATACGATGGATGTGCGGTTTAAACGAGAGTTGCTCGTCGAAAATAACACCAAGATTACTGACGGTAACAAAGAAGGCGACATTGGTTTCCCCAAGGTTAAGGGAGAGGAAAAGAGCTTCAGATTTCTCCACCATCGAATCGGTACCAACAAGGAGAACTTCAGTTCTATCGTAGTTAAGTTTGAGAAAATTGGCAGAAAGCCATTCGTTTATGGAGGTGTAGGCTGAAAGGAGCTTGGTAATTGATTGAGAGAAGGACATAAGGGACGAGGAAGGGTATATATGAGTGTCATCATCATAGAGGTGGAAGGACAGGTCCAAATCGCAAAGAAGGGAGCCAAGAAGAAGTAAGTTGATGCGATAGAAGAGGTGACCAAGGACTGAGCCCTGAGGCACCCCAAAATGAATGGACGCGGGCTCGGAGGAGAGGTCATCGAACGCGCCCGAATGAGTGCGGGAGGAGAGGTATGAGCGGAACCAAGCAAGTGCAGTGCCCGAAAGACCAAGGAAAGTTTGAAGACGATCAAGGAGGACAGTGTGGTCGATGGTGTCAAAAGCAGAGGAGAGGTCTAGGAGGACTTGAATGGATGTACAACCCCTATGGGCAGCTCTACTTAAACCGTCTGAAACATTAAGAAGAGCGGTTTCAGCCGAGTGCTTCGCTTTAAACTCTGATTTGTACGTTTCATCGATATTGCAGTTAAAACGAGGGTCATTAAAGCGAGAAAAAAACACTCTCTCGAGAATCTATGAGAGGAATGGAAGCTTTGAGATAGGGCGATAGCTAGATGTTTCAGAGGGGTTAAGGTGTGTTTTTTAAAAGGATAGCACGAATTGAGGCATGCTTGATGGAAGAGGGAACCACCTCTTTGGCAAGAGAAGTGTTAAAGTGATGAAGAATCAGTGGGAGGACATCAGGGAGAATTTGGTGGATGAGTTTGGCTGGAAAGACGTCCTTAAGGGATTCAGATTTGTTAGAGCGTGAGATCAGGGTAGTTACTTCCTCAGAGGACGCCCGAGTGAGGACGTTAAGCGGCAATGGATTATGGTCGGGGAGAACCACATGGGCTTGTTCAGACGACTGGGATAGTATGTCGCGAAGGTTAATAATATTATCAGAGATAAATTTAGAAAGAGTAGGGGGTTTGATGGAAGGAAAGGTGGAGGAAATGTGGCTAGGCGAGGAACGACGACAGAGAAGACGAATGATAGTCCGAGGGTCATTCTTGCTTTCAGACAAAAGTTTGCGTCAATAAGCCACACGCGCTGTTTATAATTTGTAAGAATAAGTCAAAGTAGCAAAGCGATAGGCAAGTGAGAGGGAGGTTGTGTCTTGCCCCCGGGAGCGTGCTTTAAGAACGGCACGTTCATGGGCACGTAAGGACCTCCTTGAACGAAAGCGTTCCTTGTTGAACCAAGGGGCGGGGTGATAGCGGTTTGAAGAAGGTGTGACGAATGGGGCGTGCACGTAAAGGCAGACAAGTAATGATTGGTGCCGTAAGTTTAAGGTTTGGTCAGGTGAAGCAGTAGTATCAATAGGAGGTAGGGCAGAAACAACATCATTAAAGAGAGTAGTAGTATCAATTAACGATAGTCGCCGGAAAGGAGTAGGATCTCGGGACGAGTGAGTAGGTAGTAGGAATTATAGAATTTAAAATTGACCAAGAAGTGGTCGAAAATCATATTAGAAAGGTCAGTTACTGTTAGATTAGAAATACGATGGTTCGAGATAACTAAGTCAAGGATATTAACATGTATATGTGTTGAGGATGACGCATGTTGTGTAAAAGAGAAGGGGTTGATGATATCAATTAATGCGTGAAAAGTCTCATTGTGGCTAGGAAGATTGAAGTCACCAAGAATAAGGAGAGAACCAGTAGAGGATAGGTCGGAGAGTAGGTTACTGAACTCCTTGAGAAATAAGGCTGGAGACGAGCTTGTAGGGCGGTAAAGGACCACAATAGTCCGAGTGGGCACAGCGCATGAGACAGCAATGAGAGCCTAAAATAAGGCAAGAGGGGGGGAGGGAAGAAGATTCAGGGAGAAGGATGATTTGGAAATCAATGCAACTCTCCCTCCACGGTGGTTCCGAGGAACATGCAGGAAAGAATCACCCATAGGTGTTGCAATGCGGTGCATAAACCAGAATAAGACTTGAGCCAGGTTTCTGTAAGGCCAAAGAAGGAAATACCAGTGTGAACAACGAGGCCATGGACATACTCCCACTTATTGATCACGCTTCTAATGTTCAGAAAAGACGCCAACAGAGCCTGCTTATGAGCACAGGAGGAAGGGAGAGATTTGGAGGTGTTGGGTAAAGGAAGAATGGTAAGGTGAAAGAGGTTCTTAAGGGACGGCGAAAGTCTCTGCGTTTAGGTTAGGAAATGACAGGCAATTGGACATACTTTGTGCTAAATGTGAATGGAATGGCATGGGGACGCCCGACCTGAAGAAGCCAATAGGCGAAACGTTAATAAAGGACTCCATAGTGTTTTCCGGTTTTTTACTTCCTCCACCCATTCTCATATATATATATAATATATATATATATATATATATATATATATATATATATATATATATATATATATATATATATATATATAACACTCACAAGGAAAATGGAAAAACGATTTCGAGCACTTTCGTCTTTATTCTAAAAGACCTCTTCATGGATTAACGTAGGTCAGGATAGACAATGTCTTAAATAGTAAGGAGTGGGGGGTTAATACGGCTATCTGCATCAAAAACCTAACCTGGGGGTACAAATTCCTTAAACACTTTAATATGTGATTTAATATAATTAGATATGATATGATCTAGGCTAAACAATCCAGGGCTAATATTAAAATTTGGGAAAGTATTAATAGAGATACACTCCAAAATATTTCTTGAAATGTAGTTTGTACATTTAATAACAGGTTTAGCACTATTCCACTTAATTGGAATCGTTTTTCCATTTTTCTTGTGGGTGTTATTTATCATAATTTTGACTCAGGTGCAAGTTTTGAGTGTCTTTTCATATATATATATATATATATATATATATATATATATATATATATATATATATATATATATATATATATATATATATATATATATATATGATGACCAAGGGAGAACCGATTTGCCTCGTAACATTTATTGCAAACGTTTCAGAATTATAACAGATCCTATTATCAGTGCTAAAAATACCACTTACCCGATTGTGCACGTGAAAAGGACATTAATTTAGCCTGTTTTTCTTCCATCGTAGCTGAAAGCTAATATCGTCGGTATTTAAGTGAAAGATCCTTGATTCGAATCCCAATGAAATCTAGTCATTTCATTACTCACAAAGAGATCTATTATGCTTATTGAATCCATCTTTCCTACAGTGAAAGAAAGAAAAGTAATAAAAGCAAATTAGTCTGAATGACAATGGTATACTATTCTAATAATTTTAATTATTAGATGACACGAAGGCATCGGATAAAAGTGCAATATAATTGTCCATTTTTCCATTTCCTGATAATTTGAACTTCAAACGGAACGTCTTTGCTTAACTGAAATGGAATAAAATTTGAGTGTATTTTTCAGAATTTACGCTCATTGATCAATTTTCGGAACTCGTCAGTTTCTATTGTTTCTCTTCTTTATTTCTAACTTCTAGTTCACTTCGCTTTTCCAACTAACATATTTATTTTTTATATTTAACAAAGGACCATTATAGGTTGTCCCACAATTTACAACCTACTTCAATTAAACCGAATAATTACTGTTTTATTTCTTTAGAAATAAAACCAAGCAAAGCAAAGCGCGTGACAGATTTCAAAATTGAAGCTATTCTGACAGTGAAAATGTTTAAAATTTTAAATAGATTTTTGATATGTACTGCAATTTGAAACTTTATTTGTTTATATAATCATAAATGAGTAATCTACCATTTTCCTCTGACCCCTCCGTCTCTTGCGTTTATATCTTCCCGTCGTCGTTTGTGCTGTAGGGGTTATCGTGCTTTCGCTATATTTGGTTCTAAAATGAGGAATGACCCGCCGCCTGAGATATGCTCATCCTCCATCATATTAGTGAATTCAAGCGTTCCTCGAAAAACGCTTCCTATCCCAAGCCCTTATTTATAGAATATAAAGTGGTTTTGTTAATGGGAAGGGCCTTCAAGGGCTCGATAGATAAATTACACAGAATTATTATCATTATTATTATTTGATCTGATATTTCGGTGTTGGTCCCACGTCTTTCTATCTTCTGGCACTCGCTGTGTTATTCCAGAGATAAACATGTGGAGAAAACTTTCGCTCATCGAATTCCTTTCTTTGCCTTACAATGCTCGGGGGCTCCCATAGTTTGGGGGCCTCTTGCGCGTCCACCAGCTTTGGCTATCACTTAAAAGTGCTCGATCGGATTGGTGTCAGAGGAGTTTCAAGGCCAGGAACCCAAATATTTCAATACGTTGTTGTTTTGAACCAATTTATTAAGACTTGAGAAGGTTTTAATAATTTTGGCTTCTCATTTTCTCTCCTAATCTGTATCGTAAATGAAATAAAAGATAATTTAATAAATATGGAGGCTCTAGGAATTATATTCTACGCCAGGGGTTCCCAAAATGGTTGTTAGGGATCACATGGGGTCGATAAGAGTTTCCAGGGGTTCCCTAGAGCCATGGGGTCATTTAGGGAAATACTAATAATTCGTTGTTCAGGGTCGCTTGACATTTCAGGGGTGAAAAGAGGAATTGAGGCTTGACTGCATTTGAGTTCCGGCTCCAAATCGTCTTCTGATTCAAATGCTTAACATGTATGAGTGGGAGGGGGGATTATTTTTTTCCCACAGACATTTAATTATTGTCGGATCTACTCAACGCCTTCACTCAGCCAACGCTGTAACCCCACTGGCCCCACTCTTCGGGAGACAAATTTATTAGGTTGTTAAGCTCCCTCCTCGCTCCCAACCGAAGCCAAGTGTGTTCAATGACCAGGGTCTGGGTGCGTCTGATCCTATGAGGACTTTTTTTTCCTATACCTCCCATACTATCATTTTTTATCCATGTCCTTCTTCCTTAATTACTGTATAATGACCCTCCCCCCCGCCCCTCCAATCTCTCCGCCTGTGGAGAGTCTTTTTACAAATTGCTCCTTCATTGAGATCGGGACTATGAGTTGTACCATTTCGTCCACTCAGGGTTCATTCCGGAGCAGATGGCTCCAAGACGCCCCCTACACCTCCCTCTGGCTGACCAAATTTAATCCCTTTTTTAAGGCAAATTGGTTATTCATGACCTTCTAATTTAAATAATAGTTAAAATAGTTATCGTTGTGAGAATTCAATTGTGAAAACTCTTTAATATGTGAATTGCTTTATTATTATTATCATTAACCATTTTGTTTCATCTAATTTAATAAAATTTAAATTTTAAATAAGTTTTGTATATTATTTCATATGGGGTCTTTTTCGGCCCCCGATGGAACCTCCAGAGGGAGGGGGGGCAGAAGGGAAAAGTCGGTAAACTTCGGGTCAAAATTTATGAAACCACCAAATTCAATCAGTTGAGGAACGGATCTAATTACATGGAGCGCCCATGAATGGTTCCACAAGCGAGAAAACCTACACTTCAAGACAAAAGCGTGATTGTCAATCATTTAGTAGACGGGATGAAGAGCGTCCCCCAGTTGACCAATGCAGTGTGTAGAAGATGCCTACTTATTGCGATGGTAACCACATACCATCACTAGCTACAGCGCGGTTTTCATTACTAGAGAAATAATTAAACCCGCTTCACATTTTAAGTTAAAATAAATGAAAAACTCATGGCAGAAAATAATGAAAAAATAATTCCGCTGAAGAATAACAAAATTAGAACTGATAATAAATATTAGAGGAAAAAGGAGACAATTTAGCCTGTACCAATTTATGTTTCCTCATTTTAACAAGGAAATGTAAATTTGCCTCAAAGAAATAAATCCATAATCAGAAGCAATTATTTACCCGTCCCAAACTCAAAAAAAGCATCTAATCGATGGATCTTACGTGTTCCGGCAAGGGAAGGTGAAATATGGAAACTGAAATACATACACAGACAGACACTGAAGGAAAATTAGAGAAAATAGAACCCTGTATGTTGTGAATAATAGATATATACAACAAAGAATATGTCGATAAGAACGCAAACACGAGTGACAGTATAATAAAAAGGATAAAAGTCCTGAAGTAGTGATGGTGAGGATGTTTTGAATGAATGAATTAATGGAAGGTTAAGAAGACAATCTCGAAACTTGACCAAAAATCAGAAGTTACATAGTGAAGCTGAGCATTGGATTTTGGTCAGTAGAAATTTCTTATTGAACCATAGAGTCAAAGGGTGGATATAACATGATATTTATGCTTTATTTTGAACCGATTCCTAAGCAAACTATTACTCTACATGCAAAAGAAGTAATGTTATGAAAGCCAACCATGCTCAAATTACAGAGTGGAAACACAAAGTGTAGAGTGAAATTTATTTAATTATTTTCAGAACATAATGTAATATTACATAATATTTAAACTAAAAGAAAGAGAGATTTATATGCTACAAGATGACGTAAATATGTAATGATTAATGTAACCGCCTTTTGCGTCAAAACGACGAAGCCTAGTTATGACCTCAGCCCAAATAGCGCGTGGGATTTCAGCTGATATTTTCGCCAAGCAATTTTTCCAGTTTGCACTTTGGAACTTCAAACCTTTGAGGATATTTTGTAGAGTCTTTCTGTTAAAACATCTACCACACACCAAAGTTAACAGGCTTCAAAACTGGCGAACTGGGAGGCCAAAGTTCCTTTGGATTAAACACGTTAAAATTTGCGTGGCATCAGTCTTGACATTTTTTGGATGTGTGAGGTTGCCCCAATTTGTTGAACAGTTATACCAACATTTTAAACGGTGCTCTCTACTCATGAGATGACCTTCTTCTTCAACATTTCCTAATAAATATGTTGATTTATTTCTAGCCTTCCCTATCAATGAAAATGAAAAGGGTTTTTAGGCCAGTGATGTTACGCCCGCCCACAACACCCCCAACGAATAAAGACCCAAAGAAACTTGCAGGCCCCACAATAGGGGAGGAGAATTACGAGAACTTTAAATCAAAATCAAACATAAAAATTATCCAACTTAATTTATGCTTAAAAATCCAATGGAATAAACTCGTATTTACTTATCATTAATGTTACCATGGTTACGACGACCTCATCTCCTCGCGGGAAATATGCCGCAGGTTTATTATGCGGACCATGGAGATCCTTATTTCCGTATTTGATATTTCGGAAATCCTGTAAATGAGAACAGGAAATCGCAGCAAACTTCCCGTCAGGGAGGAATTTCAAATCATTTTCATTTATAAGACCTTTTTACACGCCCATCTAGCGACTGTCACCGAGGGTAGAAATAGCCATATATCTATAGCACAATATTTGCAGTGTATGGTAAAAGGAGAGAGAAAGAGAAGAAGAATAAAATATAAAATCTTTATTATCTTATTATTGAAGAAATTAGATATTATCCGTTTTCATTGAGGAAATTTCCTGGATTTTTCCTCTTTTCGAATAGAGATATTTTCACACATTATCTCTACACATGCTATCGTAAAGAGGGGGGGGAATAAAATAATTGGGTAGTTTTCTTTACCCCGGAGCAGCATTCCTTTTGAAAGTGACCCGAATCGAGGCTCCATCCGGCAACTTACAACTCTCGATTTGGCTTAACTTCGTTGCGATCAGAAGAGGTATCTCCAATCTGCTCCTTCCTTGCTTGACAGAAGATTGCCACTCTCTCTCACTCACTAATGTTCTAAGTAGTTTATTTATATAGTTTCTCCTGTTATGTCCATTCCTTACCTTCGTATTTATCAAAGTTCACCGATTTCGTTGCGGACACCCAAGCCAAATTTTGTAGCGAATTCGTTGGTTTTACTTTTTTTAATAAATTTAAAAATCCCCTGTATGTTGAAACTAATTTTCTTTTTCAAAAGAACATTCTGAATGTTTTTGATAATCCAAGCTAGGTTACAGAAATCCTATGAGGAACACAAAGGGTTGTAAGACCATGCCACGGTTTCCGAAGCTATGGTACCCGTTCTGAAAGTAGTAAATGTTTGAAATTTTAGGCATGCGAAATTCAGGTCAGCCTTAAGTAAGTGGAATCTTGAATTGATCAAAAGATTTCGCCAAATGAAAAGCATTTTTATTATGCAGAGCTAATGTTAACTTAGGGTACATTACTGTGCTTAGTTTTATTTATTTTTATCATGATTTGACCATCGATATTTCAAAATTAAATAATACTTTATTCAATTACGCAGTTGTTCGAAAAAAGTATTTGCACGATTTTTTGTCAGAAGAGTTCACCGTTTTATCCTGATATATAATTATTAAAATAGAATAAAGGCAATTTATTTCCTTTAAGAAGCAAAAAGATCACTTTAATGAGTCTGACACAGGCAGAAAGATACGTCAATGAGTCTCCTCAATTCGCTATATCTTATTTATCAATGGTAGAAAATCTCTCTTTTTCAGAGTCAGATCAAAGGAGACAAATTAGTTGCAAATTCACGTTTCAGGAAAGGAATAAAAATGGAATCTTCGCCAATGAGGAGATCCCAATCAATGAATGGGCCCTCATGGACGTGTCCAGACATCGCGGAATTCCCGATAGCAGAGAATTCATTGCCTAAACACTGAATACCAAATGTAAAAAGGGGCAGAGCCTCTTGTTTCCTTCTTTTCCCTCCCCCACGCAGGGTATAATAGGGTATGGTCCAGGTGGAAAAATCCTATTTGTCTCTGCCTGGTTTCTACCATCATAATAGGGAAAGACAATGATCCTTTTCTGGATTAGAATTCCTTGCTTCTCTTTCGAGACCACAAGGACGTCACTTGGTCCTCCCATCCAGTCACAAAAAGACAAAGATCAATGTGGAGGTCGCCGGACCTTGCGATCCATTATTAGGAGGTCTTCGCTCGGTGTTCGCTGTTTCGCTCAGTGGCAAAAGTGGCAAATGAGTGAGCAGCGATGGTATGCGGTGGGTATAGCAATGAGTGGCCACCTTCATGCTGCATCGGGCACGCCTGGGAGACGCTCCTTGCCAACGACATGCAAGTGACTGTATCCGATAGACAAAGTAAAGAGACATAGTGTAAGATGTAAAGTGCCCCCACGGGTGGGTGAAAACGATCCTGCGTACTGCAATGGCAAAAATGAAGGTTAACATAACTAATTGATACCGTTCTTTTTGAGGCTGGTAGATCGGTCTATTGGATAGACTTGCTTGGCATTAATAAGGAGCGTCCAACAGCAGTGCCAGATGTAGTGAAAAGGAAACTAGTCATTTCTATACAAATCCCAAATGTGGCAAGGTGAGAGGCCCGCGATCTAGACCCTGCAAACAGCAGTGTCCATTGACATTTCAAAGGGCCATAGCCAATTCTAAGCAATTTAGTTTTATCTAACTATTTTCTTTTTGAAACTCAATTTTATATATTTGGGGGTACAACTGTTGATATTTCGGTCACCCGAATCATCATCATCATCATCATCATTATCATTAATTGCTTCCCCACAACGTCACTTATATTGGCTTACACTGGTGAACTTAACTTTTCATCTGCTGTTTGAGGCCATGCAGCTAATTAGCTGAAATTTGGCTCAAACTTTCTATTATATTCTCCTTATTAATGATTTTTAACTCTGTACAGAAAATTCCTGTAGAAGAATTTATCCAATTACATTTGATGGTGGAGAAACGAAATGATCTATCTTTCAACCATCCTGATCATAAACTGTTCGAAAATATTGAAAGAAAAGACTAAATTTACAAGCTAAAACTACATTTACGACATCCGTACTGAGATACATTGGAGAATATGATTATTAATGTCCGTCTTTGTTTTCTTCGCGATCGAAGTTTCGAAGATTCCCCGGAATAAACGTCAAGCAAATCAGCCAATTGAAGAAGAAGAAAAACAGACAGACCCAAATTGGAGTAAGCGTGGAAGAATTCTCAATTCAAATCTCTATTTTCTCATTTTTTAACGTTTGATCACCAAGAGTATGGCAATTATTTTTGGTCTGAATTAAGAGGAGAGAGATTAAGTGTCTCACCCCCTATTCCATATACACACATACGTTTCACTTTCTCTTTCTCTACTCTACTCAACCCCCACTCTTCCCTCTCTCCCCCACTCCGCTCTTTCTCCCCTTCTAACTCATTCAATCACTCTCACTCACTCTCATACGCATACCTTCTGATATACTCTTGCACATATACAGAAAATTAAATATTTTAAGTGAAAAATGTTAATAAAACCACTGTAAAGGAGCGTAGTATTTATTATCTCGCGACCAGTTTCGGCATGGAGTTGTCATGCCAGCCTCAGTCGACCACTAAGAATACATGTAGTCACACCAAGCGTACAATATATATATATATATATATATATATATATATATATATATATAGTTTACAGAGATCCAATTGGAGTTCCAAATCAGGGGCTGGTAATTTAAGTTCATTAAGGATATATTTTAAGATTAGATCCTTGACGTAGGGGCTGCATTTAAATTGTCCAACCGAAAGGTTAAAGTTGCGGATTTTATCTATAAGGGTGGACAATACAAACCCTTTGCAGTTTTGTAATTTCCGATTCCAAATGCTCCAAAAGTGGTCGTTAAGCTTTGAGTTCACATAAAGCAAAACAAAATTCAAGACAATTTCGATATTGGCCCAATCGAAAATGTTTTCCATCAACCGTATTACCAGAGTTTGGGTATAAGTGTGCGGTTGTACATATATGTTTATTGATTGAGTTAGATATTGTTGTTTGTTCAATTAGTTTCACGAAATGTGATAGTTAGAGTGGATAATGGAAGTTTCCAACATATCTGTTAGAAATTACCAAGAGGAAGATTTTCTCTTCAACAAATAGGGATTCCATTCGGCAAGTTTTAGTTTATATTTTTTTTTTAAATCGTGTGTTTTGATGGACGGTAAAAAACCGATGTGTATGTGCCCATTTTGTTTGAATTTAGTATTTGAAATAGATCTTTTAATTACTAATGTTGCGAAGGTAAATAGGACGAAAGAAAATTGTAAAGAGCACACCTTCCTATATCCCGAAATTATACTGCTGAACAGTCGGCTCATAATCCTACAAACGAATACGTGTTATATGACAGGGATCTCTGTAAAAGCACTCATAATGCAACCACGTTGTTAAGATTGCAACTTCTTGCACCGTATTATACATGTGTCCGTGTAAGCGTGAATGCATGACCTTCCAGGGAGGATAACGTGGATTGAGTTCCTTCCGTCGTGGGTTAGCTCCATCCCCCCACTCTCTGGCTATTCATTGACTATCGAATGCAGACTGAAGCGGTTTATGGTTATATGCGGTGGAAGAAGGTGTTTCCCTATATGATAGTCGAATCAAATACCTACCATCGACTTCTTCGCACATTAGGCCTATGTCTACAACAATAAATCTCAGAGCATTTGCATAGTAAACCCTCGAAACTGCTGAAGATTTTGTTGTACACTGTAAATATAAAGAATGAAATTTGAAAATGGATAACGTGTAGCTTATAATTAAATTTTATGTATGGAGTTAATTGGTATTATTAATATTGTGATAATGATTCTTTAATTTATATATTTCAATGATTCAAAGATCTATTAGAGCCCTTAATTTACTTTAATTAACTTAATAGGTTTCATTAGAATAGCAGTTCATGAGTAAAGTTGTTCGCATTTTTTGCCGCTGAAGCATTCAGTATTATTTTTATTTCATTTAACCTTTAAATTTTGGATTAAATGTATCTAAATTATACTTTGTATCTTAACAGTCTAGTTAAATCCAATATGTTAGAATATAATAGTAAATGACTTTCTAATAGAAAATAGAATCAAATTATGACGAAAATTATACCAAGAATTAACCAGACGTCATAAGTCGAACCGATCTCAATTTTCACTCCGCCATTTTGATGACGTAAGGGAAATTATTAATAAATAATTGGATTAAAAGAAAAATATCCAAGGCATCTGACGCAATAAAATTGATGTCTTGTAAATCTGGGGTTATTTATATCATTTACTGAAAATCATTTGAAAAATGTTCAATTAATTTGTTCACGACGTGGTTTTGATCGCTATTAAGAACACCATTGTATAGGAACCCAATGCACTCCTTAATAGGCTCACGATTATTTCCATATCTATAAAATCGCTTTGGCTAATGTTTTGAAAATGATGTAAGTTCATTTTCAATAGTTTTGTTTGACTATTCTTATATTATGTTTAAAAAGGTGACGATAATAATAAGGAAATGATTTTGATTATATCAAAAGTTTAGCTGATTTTCCAATTTGTATCCCATCGGATTCATTCCCTTATGCAAATTTTAATGTCTCTATTTATCTCCGGCACTTGATTTGATCTATCAAACGCTCTAGGTTTAAAGCGTACTATTTGCCTATTTTTAGTGTGGAGAGAACGCTCGATTCATTATATATTTTCCTGGCATTTTCAACGTTGAAAATTTCATTCCAATTTAAAACTCCTAAGCGGGTACAAAAAAGATCAAAATTTAAAGATCTAAAATTGGAAATTAGTTCAGAACTCTTGTGAGCATGTTTAGGAATATTTAAATTAAATCTAATTATGTTGTGATCACTATTACCAAGTTTTTCGCCAACTTGTATATTTTCTACTAAATTCTCTAGTTTATAAAAATTAAGCCGAGGATATTATGTTCTTGTGTTTTTTCATCAGACTTTGTATGTAGGAAGTTATAAATTCTCGAATTCTAATTCTTGCGTTGTCCACCGATTCAATTATAAAATCGACTTTAGGATAGTTAAAGTCACCTCATATAACCGTGTTCTTATTCTAATTAACCTCGAAAACTATTCAAAAAGAAAGCATACTATTTCGCTATTTATTGTGAGTAGAGAACGATGGATTCATTATATATTTTCCTGGTATTTTCAACGTTTGAAATTTAATTCCAATTTAAAACTCCTAAGCGGGTACGAAAAAGATCAATCTTGAAAGATCTAGAATCGGGAATTAGTTTAGAGCTCTTGTGAGAATAGTAAAGCATGTTTATATTAAATTTAATTATGTTGTGATCACTATTACCAAATCTATTGCCAACTTATATATTTTCTACTAAATTATTTAGTGTATAAAAATTAAGACTAGGATTATATGTTCTCGTGTTTGTTCATCAAATTTTTGACGTAGGAAGTTATTTAATGGGTTGAGGAATAAGTTCTTGCGGTTTTATCAAATTTATTCATTACCATTAACAATTTTAGAAAAACTTCATTTTTAATTGATAACAATATGCAATTTAATCAATAATGTATTCTCAGTTGTTATTTACGACTTCTTCCCAACGTTCAACTAGTTTTTCGATGCCTCTGCAATAAAAATCTCTGGATTTTGACTCGAAGAATTCGTCTAACCAGCAAATTAATTCCACATCAGTATTGAACGAAACGCCGCGCAAATTGTTGGAGAGCGATCGGAACAGATGGAAAGCCGATGGAGCCAAGTCTGGCGAATATGGAGGATGCGGCAGGATTTCCCAATTAAGCGTTTCGATGGCGTCTTTTGTCATATTGTTAATATAAGGACGAGCATTGTCGTGTTGCAGAAGGACTCCATAACGTCGATAAGGTCGCTTTTCACGAATAGCTTCGGCGAGTCGATACATTTGTTGAACGTAGAGTTCTGCATTGACAATCTCGTTGTTCGCAAGGAGCTCATAAAGAATGATGCCTTCACAATCACACCACACACACCGCACCGTCTTTCGTGGATGAAGTCCTTACTTTAATCGCGGAAGTGGTTATTTATTGGGGCTAGGCCATTGTTTTCGATGGTTTATGTTGACATAAACACACCACTTTTCGTCACCAGTGATGATGCGGTGAAGAAATCTGTCCTTATATCCACGAGTGGCCTTGTGACGAGCAAGCAAACTTGCGGCAATTGTGGAGCTTGAAGTTTGTTGCTTTCGCTCAAAGCGTGCGGAACCCATGCACCGAGTTTTTGAACTTTCCTCATCGAATGAAGGTGATTCACTACAGTTTTCTGATCACACGCCAATTGTACAGCCAATTCTCTAGTCGATTGACGAAGATTTTCATGAAAAAGGTCGTTCAATCGATCTTCATCCAACTTAATGGAGCGACCAGAACGTTCTTCGTCATTAAGACTGAAATGACCGTTTTTAAAACGTTAAAACCATCATTGAGACTGTCCTCTCTGATAAAACATTTTCTTCGTACATAACACAAATATCGCGACGAGCTTTGGCTGCGTTTGCATTGTTCCCGTCTCGATTGAAAATAAATAACAACAAGTGACGAAAATGCGCCTTTCTTTCAACTTGACATTCCATTTCGAAGGTACAGAACAAAAATTAAATTAACAAAACTTTTAAATAAACCGCAATGACTTATTACTCAACTTCAAGACGTAGCCTAAGTAAAAACCTAATAGTCTAAGATGTTAAGAGACGTAGCCTAACCTTTGCAAATTTTGCTCTCATTATTTATTATTGTTTCTTAATATGTGCACAAATCACGTCAACAAAACTTAAACCAACACAACATTAAAAAAGACGCAAGAACTTATTCCTTAACCTAATATAAATTATCGAATTCTATTTCTTGCGTTGTCCGCCGTATCACATATATAATCGACGTTAGGAAAGTTAAGTCATCTCATATAACTGTGTTCTTTGCCCAATTAAACTCGAGAACTCTTCAAAAAGAATAATACCTTCCTTTTCCTTTGCCACCGTGACCTATAGACCAAGACATATTTTGTTTTATTATTATTTATTGCGCAATAACGTTTCCACTTTCTCTCAAGACGTGTCCTAATTATCATTTTATATCCTTGTAAGTTAAACTCTCCAATAAAGTCACTGTTATAAACTTTCGATCCATGTCTCAGTGACTGAAATAATATTGATAGTTTCTGACGCAACTAAGACCTTTAATTCATTAGACTTTTTTCTTATACTACGCGCGTTTGTGTAAAAACAAGATAAATTTTGCGTTATATTTATATAATTTTAATTGGAATACAAAATTACTACGTCCATGCAAACCACTGTCACTTACATGCTCTTCCTTCTCTGACGCAGGCTTTTCCAAATATCCATGAGCATTGTTACGTAATCTTCCTAGTCTTGCTGTTCTTAGTCCGCTCAGGCGAAACCAGTCTCGCCAGAATAGGTTGCCATGCTCATAGAAATCATTCCATACATCGATTTATTGCACTCCCTGTTCCTGGCAAAGAACTTCAAGAGAGTTGTTAATATTCGATGCTCTTCCGGAGAATAAACTTACCAACTTTAGTCTCGGGAGGGTATCTTTAAGTAATACCTTCCTACTCTTTTTTTCAGCTTCTTCTTTAGTTGACGGTACCTTGCTAGGAATTCTTCGAACCTTGTAGATAATCCAGACAAATATATTCAAGCAAATAATTGGTCCGTACTGTATTTTTAAGGTCATAAATTTTACAATCGTTTGTGTATTATTTTTCTGACAATTTTCTAATGAGGCTTCTGTTATTTCATAACTAATTTGGAAATATTCGTTTTCTATTATAATTTCAAAGGCATAATTTGTTTTGGTTATTAAGATTATATATACTAGTTATATCTCTCTAGGCTATCTCGTTTTATACTAAATCTATTTTAATATTGCATTCAAAAATATGGGATTGCTTGCTCCCTTTGTTAAAACTGATATCAGAAATCATTGGCCAACACTTTAATATCTAGCGTTGTTTGTTAAGGGGACTGAGAATTCATTCATCACTAGTGAATTTGATTTCATTTTTTTCTTCATTAGATATTATGTTACTATTTGTCATTTGCAAAGATCTCTCTTTTTGGCCTTAGATTTCAAAAACACCAATAATTTTCAACTCTGAAGTTCTCTAGTTCGTGAAGGTAAATTTCGTTAGTGACTGACCACAACAGAGCCAAATCCTTTCTGACTTTTGGAATTTTTGTAGATCTTGCGCAATTTTTCTTTGCATTGCTCATATTTTATTTAGTTTATTTCTCCATCTTGTTATTGGACTGTTTTTGGATTGTAATACTTCGATGTAAGGACATCACAAGTTCACTGTATCAGATAAAAGTAGGGTTTTTAAAAAGTTTCTACTTATTCATTTAGTCTTGGCCCAAGGCCACTAAATTATGTAAGAATAAATTTTAATTAATTTGGAAAAGCTTGATGAAAGAGGTGCGCTGAAACGTGCCTGAAGTCCATCGCAATCGCTAGTCACTTGGAAGCATCTCGCATTCAGACGTGTCGTTAGTTAAGTACCTATTCGTGGCGTACCCCAATCTACAGCGCCAGTGTATACGATTCGGTACTCTCTCACACGTTTATTTACTTCTCATGAGCTGAGGTGAGAATAAGTGACAAGCGGTTTTTGGGAAGTTAATGATTGATGTGTACACCACATGTGCACATCAATATACGGAAATCGAGAATTCACTTTTCGCATTTTTTCGATTTTAAAATCCGATTGATACTTGATTTGCCGGTTTTATCTACAAAGACTGAGTAATATTTTATCCAAATCAAAATTTGGGGCAATTTTTCTACATTTCTCTGTAAAGAACTTTCATGACGCATCTAGGGAACAGATCCTTATCACTCAAATTCTTTAATAATCTCCTGATATTTGACTTGGAAGTAGTTTATGTGTGCATTTATGTCTTTATTGTCATTTCTATATATTTTTCTCTCTTTGGCATTGTCACTGGGAGTTGATGTCGTTGTGGATGTCAGTGCTGATGTTAGTGTGTTTGTTCCTTCTGTGTATTGCGAACATGGTGGACCTGATATGATGGAAGCGAGAGTGAGAGTTGGTGAAAGGTTTTTCTGTGGTTTGATTGGTACTGGTGCGCAAGTGTTGTTAGTGAACGAGAGGATTCTGAGTAAGTATGGCGAGTTTAGATGTTGTGAGTGATCTGTTTGTGGCTGATTTTTCTGGTTTTGGGAACAGTATGAATGATAGTGTGTTTGGGGAGAATGAATCTAGTGTGGCTGATTTTTCTGGTTTTGCGAATGGTAAGGGTAGAGGTGAGTTTCATGTGGAGAATGAGGAGGCGACTAACTTTTCTGGCCTCTGGTGGGAACCCGTTAAAGGGGTTTCCGTTGTAACCACTGAGAGTAGAGGGGATGTGAGTGATTTGTCTGTTTCGCAAGAGTGTAACTTGAGTTTGATGTGAACTGTGAATGAGGAGCTGATGAATGGAGGTATGAAGAGTGAAGGTTCTGAACTGAAGAGTATGGAAGAGTTCTATCGAGAGATGGGAGAACTGGTAATGAAGGCTAAGAGTATGGTGGACGATATGATCAATAGTGACGAGGAGACTGACAGAACGACATATGAACAACCCTAACAGATTGCTATGCGTAGCCAGGGACCAGTAGACGAGTGTGAATGGGTGCAGAAGGGTGTTATTAAGTATAAAAGGTACCGTGAGTAAGGAATGAGAGTGTATTGTGAGTGACTGTGGTCGAATGGCCCAAGGAAGGAGGGGTGTGGTGGAGCAAATGTGAGTGTGTGTGAAGGGCCATTCTTCCACCCCTTTCCCAATACCCTCTCCCTCCCTCTATAATAATGTGTGTATGAACGCCAACGTTTTTGTTTGTTTCTTTTTATATATATAAATTGATTTTCATGTTTTGTATAAAATGTTTTTTCTCTTCTTTAGCGAAATGTTAATTTTTTTTTTTTTGGGGGGGGGGGAAAGCCACTCCTTCAAATTCCAAGAAAATCCTACAATTTGCAAAGAGTGGCGGAGACTGTAGAGTTTGGAAATAACGTAGTTTAAAATTATTATAAGTCCAACAAGCACAGAGAGGGCTTTGATAGCCTCAAGACGTGACCAGATTGCAATATGGTACGAGCTCGGAGACGCGAGTTTTTGGAGAGGTAAAACGCTTGAGACGCCAATACCGACCTGGGTAACACGTGAGCCCTTTCTTCTTTTTGGGGGTCCGCTTGTCCGCTTTAGACCGCTTGTTTGCTTTAGGCCTCTTGTTTGCTTTAGGCCTCTTGTTTGCTTTAGGACCCTTGTTTGCTTTAGGCCTCTTGTTAGTGACTTCTTTGTATACTGTGTTATCGGATGGTTGATATTGCCCTGGCAGATATTTTTTTGTTGTTTGACTTTGTGTATCTTCCTTTTGTATATATAGTCTAATTGAATGTTGTTTTTTGTATAAATTTGGATTGGTATTCATCAAATAATATTAATTGTGTATATAGGAAAATTAGCTACCTATATTTTTGTATGCATATTTACCCCATATTTTTGTAAGTAAAGGACTGTACATACAATCCGTTTCATTTCTCTCTCAATTTCTCACGTCCGAATTAGTGTAGGAAGCGGGCTGGATCGACTGGGTTTAGAGTCTAGATTTTTAGCCCGCTACAGCATATTAGCTCATTGTTGTCTGTTTGCCTTACAGTCTTTTTGTCCATTTTTAGTTTTATGTCTCATAAACATACAGGTACACTCTTAAAATTCAGATTAATATGCCCACACAAGACAGCAAATATCCAAAAGTTCCCTAAAAGACGCATTCACAAGGTATACGAAAAGATTGTTTGCCTAATGAAATATTTCCCCCCAAAATACTTTTCGTTTGTTTTATTCTCAAAATTTACATTAATTCAAACAAATTCACCTCTCAAAATATTATCTGCAGAAACACAAATCCTAAGTGGTTTATGCACTGAAACAACTAAGTGAAAAAACAGGGAATAAGTAGTGTAAGGTTTATGCTGCTCTGATGGATCTGGATAAAGTTTAAGTACGAGTCGATAGAGAAGCATTATAGCATATGCTAACAATGTCTGAAGTGAGCGGTAATTTATTGAATGAGGTGAAGGTGTAGATAGCTTACAGTAGGAAAGGGGCGCAAAGAAAAAAAAATAAAGAAAAGTAGCGAAACGAGTTTCGAATGCGTTTCACACATTGCTGGACAGCCTAACGTTTGCAGGAGCCTTAAACCACTCGGTCATCCTGAGTCCCCCAAAAGACTCATTCAAGCAAAGCATTTAAGCCGCTCGCCTGAACTTCTTGCACGCTACAAAGGACGTTTATATTGGAATTAAGGCGTGCGTTAAGGTGAAATATATCCAGAGTGAGTTGCTAAACTATACCTGTGTGTAAAAGGAGGGGTATACAAGGTTGTGCTATCTGGCTTTGTCTACTTAATATCTATATGGCTGGAGTACTAAGAGCACTAATTGTGGAAAAGAGGGGAAGTGATGTTATATTAATGCTGATTGGTAAGAGATGGGTTGCTTCTATGTTCATATCTGCTGAGGTTTTGGTGTTAGGAGTTTAATGTGAGAGGGAATTAAAAAGTTGATTGAGATTTTTGATGGCGTGGGCGGGGTAAGATGTAAAGTTGTGAAATAGGGGTGAGGTGTGATACTGAAGTCTATAGAGTCACATTTGAACAATTGCGAAGTTTTTAGTATACAGGATGCATTAAAAATGTCTGTGGTTGTGAGGAAGCAGATTCCAACCACAATGTTTTCACTTCTAGCCAAGTCACTGGGGTGAGTGGAGCGTCAATGAATGTGAGTTGTTTAAATGTGGAATGTGACAGGAAGCTGTTTGAGGGTATGTTGGTGCAACGTTGATGTATAGAAGAAAGACTATGGCAAGGCAGCAGAAGGAAATATCTCGAGTGACGCGTGAAAGCAGTGCAAATGGACAAACTGAATGGGATGCTTGGTGGGCGGAAGGGAAATAGAGGAAGGACCGAATTGGTAAGAGATGTTAGCGTGTTTCGAAGAACCACTAAAAGTGCTCTGAGATGACTTGGTAAGAGATGTTAGGGTGTTCAGCAGAGTCGCCGAAAGTGCTCTGAGATGGCTTGGTAAGACATGTTTAAGGTGTGAAGAAGATTCGCTAAAATTGATCTGTGAGGAATTATTAAGAGATGTTTAGGGTGAGAAGAAGAGTCTAAAAGTTCTCTGAGATGACTAGGTAGAAGATTTTTATAGTGTTAAGAAGAGTATCTGAAAGTGCTTTGAGATAAAATGGTATGAGATGTATAACTTGTGAAGAAGAGTCGCTGAAAGTGCTCTAAGATGAATTGTAAGAGATGTTTAGGGTGTGAAGAAGAGTCGCTGCAAGTACTTTGAGATGGCTTGCATATGGAAAAAGAATTTTGTGGAAATAAAAAGACTTGTAAAAAGAAAATAGGAGAGTGAATTCACGATGTGAGATGTTTTGAAAGATCGTGTAAAAGGTGGATTGAATATGTGACTGTGTTTGAGAGAAAAAAGACACACCGATAATCAAGTAGTTGACATTGTGTATGAAATACCATCTGCATGAAAGGGATGAGATGACGAGGCCTCTTGGGGTCTTTCTGGTATGTATGACCAGGTGTGCGCGGTTATACGCACACTGGCTTAATGACCGATCGAAATTAAGGCTCCACCTGGGGCTGGTTTTAAGAGTGCTTTAAATACACAGTTGCTAGGCTAAAGAATATTTATACACGGCTACAAAAATATACTTTAATAGGACTAAAGATTACATATACATATAGGGCAAGTTATTAGCAATGCAATTAAATATCGACGATTCGCTGCTAAGATGATTAACACTATCAGTTAAGTTTGAACCGAGGGATAATTAATTATGTAATGATTTTACAATTATGCAAGTTCTAAAGCAACGTGAATCCTTAAGGTTCGACACAGTAAAGGTGGGATGAGCGTGACTTGTTGGCGTCCCACGGAACGCTCAACTCAACTTCGGGAAACTAAAGTTGGGGGAGACTCTCTTATCCTTAAGAGGCAAACGGAGGGTGCTTCTGGAATGGCTTTTCTGATCCTTAAAATCCGATGAGCAATTTGGTTTCACAGGAACTGTGTTCCTCCATTTGAAAAATACGAATCTATGTGCAAGCTGTTACTGAAGTCTAAAAAACTTAAAAGATTAACACTGCTATAAAACCAGAGGGGCAATCAAATATTCAATAGGGAATGAAAACACCGACGAACAATCAAAATATTAACTCTAGCTTACAAACAACGAAAAGCAGAAAAAAGGTTGACTGAGAGATAAAAACTACAGTCACAATCAAAAGATTATCTCTGGGATAGATAAACCAACTGGCAGTCAAAGGATTGAATCTGGCATGCAAACTCAGACGAGCAATCAAAAGATTAACTCAGGAAAAAAACCCAGGACAAACAATGAAAAAATATCTCTTGGCGTGAAAACCTCGACGAGCAATCAAAAGATTAACTCTGGTATAAAAACACCGACGAGCAATCAACATATTTCTGACATGAAAACTCATACAACCAATCAAAGGATTAACTCTGGCAAGAAAACACTGAAGAGAAATCAAAAGATTAACTCTGGCATGTAAATTCCGACAAACAATGGAAAGATTAACTCTGGTGGCTTGAAAACGCCAACAAAAAAAACAAATTTCTAACTCTTAGATAAAAACCCCGCAATCAATCAAAAGACTAACTCTGAGATAAAAAATTGCACAAGCAATCAAAATATCTATGGTAAAAAATACCGATAAGCAATCAAAATATTAGATCAGAAAAGAAAAACACGACAAGGAATCAAAAGATTAATTACCTCTGCAATGAAATCCCCGATGAGCAATCAAAATATATTTTTCTAGGATGAAAGCATCGAGGAGCAATTAAAAGATTGACTGTGTCCTAAAAAAATCCGATGAAAAATTAAAATATTTCATTCGGGAAAAAAAAATTACGAATAATCAAATTTTAACTGTGGGATGAAAATCCTGAAGAGCAATCAAAAGATTAACTGTGGGATAAAAAAAACGAAAAGTAATCAAATTATTACATCTAGAGTGAAACTTTGATGTGAAAACAAAAGAATAAATATAAGATTAAAAACAATTGCGCAATGAAATGATTAACGCTGGGATGAAAGCCTCGATGAGTAACTAAAAGATTACTCCTTAGATGAAAATCCCGAAGAACACCCCAAAGATTAACTCTGGGCTGAAAATTACGAAGAGAAATCAAAGAATTACCTCTTGAATGAAAACGCATATGGGAGGTCAAAAAATTACATCTTAAAAGAAAACCCTGACGAGCAATCAAAAGATCAACTCTGGAATCAAAATTCAAAGGAGCACTCAAAAGATTTGCATTTGAATAAAATTCCCGACGAGCAATCAAAACATTAACTCATGCATGAAAGAACCCACAAACAATAAAAGATTACCTGTGCGATCAAATCCCGGAAAGATTTACTCTTGGATAAAAACCCTGACGAACAATCCAAGAATTAACTCTGGAATTAATTTCTTTCATTAATCAAGAAATTATCTATGAAAAAAATATCGATGAATAAAAAAATATTACCTCTTGGATGAAAACAGGAAAAAAAAGTTAGCTCTAGGATGAAAATCCCAAAGAACAATCAAAAGAATAACTTTTGAATGAAAACATGAAGGAGCAATCAAAAGATTAGCTATGGTATGAAAATCCCTACGATCATCAAATGATTAACTTTGGACTAAAAGCACCGACGAGCAATCAAAGGGTTAACTATGCGATGGAAACTAATGAAGAATTAACCAAAAGAATAACTCTGGATGAAAATTTCGAGACACATCCAAATGATTAATTCTGTGATAAAACACCGACGAGCAATCCAAAGATGATTTCTTTGGTGAAGCCCACAACAGTGCATAGAAAGATTAACACTTGGATGAAAACACAACAAGCAATCAAATGAGTAATAAATTAACTTTGTGATGAAAACCCTGTCTAGTAATCAAAAGATTATCCTTGGGATAAAAAGATCGAGAAATAATCAAAAGATTAACTCTGGGATCTAAACCCCTGCAAGTAATCAAAAAAATCACTTTAAGATTAAAACTCAGAGGAGTAATCATAATATTAGTACTGGGATGAAAACCTGGACGAGCAATCAAAAGATTCGCTATTGTATGATAATCTAGATGAGCAATCAGAAAGATTAACTTTAGGAGCAAAATCCCGTTGGGAAATTAAAAGATTGACTCTGAGATGAAAATTCCAACAAACAATCAAGAGAATATTTGTGGAATGAAAACCTCGATCAGCATGAAGACAACGATGACTAATCAAAATATTATCCTTTAGATCAAAACAAGCACAATCGATAAAAAATTAGTTCTACAATAAAACTCTTGAGATAAATCAAAAGATTAACTCCTGATTGAAAATCTTGGGAAGAAATCAAAAGATTAGCTATGTATGCAATCTCCGACGTGTATTCAAGTGTTTAACTATGAAATGAAAAGCCTCACGAGCAATATAAGGATTAACTGTGGGCTAAAAAACCCCGATGAGCAATCAAATAATTGACTCTGACAGGAAATTCTTGACAAGCAATCTCAAGATAACCTTGATACAATAAATCTAGGAGAAATCAAATGATGACCCTGGCATGAGAACCATGAAGAGCAATTAAATGATTAACTCTGAGCTGAAAATCCGGAAGAGCATTCAACAGATTACCTAAGCGACGGAAATTCCGATAGGCAATCAAAAGATAAAGGCTGGGCAAAAAATCATGACGAGCAATCAAAATATTAACTATTTGCTGAAAACACCGACGACACATCAAAAGATTAAGTCTTGCTTGAAAACCCCGACCAGAAATCAAGGGACATATTTTGAAAATCACTACGAGGAAACAAGATGTGCTGTGAAATATAACCACCGACGAGCAATCACCAGATTAACTCTGCGATAAAAATGTCGACGTGCAATCAAATGATTACCTCTGGGATAAAAATATTAATTCTGTTATGAAAACGGCGAAGGGCATTAAAATTATTAATACTAGGCTCAAAAACACGATGAGCAATCAAATGAGTAACTCTGGCTTGAATGGACGACCGACCATCAATCAAAAAAATAACTTTTTGATTAAACCTAAGATTAACAATCCTATTTATACGTCTTAGATGAAAACAACGACGAACAAACAAAAGATGAGCTCTGGAATAAAACCCTGAAGAGCAATCAAAATATTGGGTACATTCCCAAACGAGCAATGAAAAGATTAGCTAGTAAATGAAATACTTGGCTATCATCAAAATATTACCTCTATGCTGAAACAATTAAAATATTAACCCTGTAATGAAACCCAGACTAGCAATCCAAAGATAATCTCGGGAATGAAAACACAACGAGCAATCAAAAGATAAATACTGAGGTGAAAATCCGGAGAAGCAATCAAAAGATTAATCTTTAGATGGATACCCAAATGAACAATCAAAGGAATAAGTGTAAGATAAAAACCCTAATGAGCAATCAAAGAATTAATTGTGGGATGAAAACTCCGACGATGAATAAAATGATTAATTCTTCGATGAAAATCTCGACGAGCATTCAAAAGAGTAGCTCTGGGATGAAAATTCCAAGAAGCAATCAAACGAGTCGAGTAAACGAGTCGAGTAACTCTGCAATGAAAACCCGGAAGGGAGGGGGTAAATGGAAGATTAACGATGATGAAAACATCAACAAAAAATCAAAAGATTAACTCTGGGATGATATCCAGGACGAGCAATTAAAAGATTATTTCTGTTATCAAAACAACGACGAGCAATCAAAATATTTCTGTCAAGAGATTCGCTTAATGTTATTTATTCGTTTTGCATTGTCGAAGATAACAGAAGAAGCAGTAGGTTTCCTATATCAAGATGAAAGAAGAAGCAGTAGGCTTCTTATTCCAATATGAAGGAAGAAGCAGTAGGCTTCCCATTCCAAGATGAAGGAAAACTTGTAGGCTTCCTACAATTACAAGATAGAGCCGCTCATATCCCATTTTAATATTAAACCTGACATTTCTGATGATAAAGTTTACATTATCTTTTCCAACACAAACCTAAATCACATTGTTGCACTGATTTCTCGGAATCTTGATATTGAAAATTGTATTTTTATTAACATTTATGCGTTTAATCTCATTTGTATCGATATAACGATTAATCATTTAATATCATTAGATTAAAATATTTTGATCATTTTACAGCAGTGAAACCTCCTTTTGCCTCAGCCCTTAATCTTCGTGTTTTGAGAATTTAATTTTTCGAAAATGCTTTCGCTCTGGCCGGGGTCGATCTGCGCCCTTTAAAACGGCGATGGAGAGAGTCATATTAATCATTTTCTCGGCATGTCGGTGTCGATGCTGTTGCCTTATTGAACAGCAACATGTTACTCATGTTGCCGACACGTCGGTGTTGGCGCTGAATTCAGACAACCACTGATTCCATTTATTAACCATTAAATCCGGCCCCGCAAGGGGGTTAATGGTGTCACAGGGGTAGTGCTCCTGCTACAACTGAAATTTAGAGGAGTAACGTGACTCCGTGCCCTAGTGCCCCTTGAGAAACTGCCTCTCTCTCTTTCTCTCGTTTTTTCTTTTGCATTTCTTTTATATCTCCCATTATTTGTTCCGCGCCTGTATAGACCCAACAACGGGTGAAAGAGGGCTTGAAACTGTCTTTCAAAAATTATCCAACCATGTGGCTTTAATAGGAATAAGAAGTCAGCTGCAACCCTTAATCGAGGGATCAGTGGAATACCTATTTCCCTATTGAGGGAATCAAAAAAGGGCTTAAAAAGTCGATTCCTTAATCCTTTATTTCCAAAATAATTACGACAGAGAAGTTAGTATATGAACGAAGATCGCCGATCTCATACGAACCTTTGCTTTAGATTCTACATCATTAAAGCAGAAAAGAATTTCAGTATTACAGACCCAGAAAGATCTTTAGATCCACTCTAAGACAGAACGCTGCTAGTCACAGATACCCACTCGGACGATTTGTCCTTTTGGACCACTATTTTTCTCTTTTATGTAAACCAATTTTAAATCCAAGTTAAATTTTTTCTTTTAATCCTAAGCTTCTAAATTTGGCCAAAATCTTTGGTGAACAAAGTCGAAATCTTTTTTGAAGCTCAGGTAAATTACGCCTCCAGCTCTAAAATATTCATAAGTAACGGTCTTATTCTAAAATAATTCAAATAGGTTTGTAAAACAAGAACGACGTCTTCCCAAAACTTGTTTACAGTTTAGTAAACTCTAATTTTCCAAGTCATCAACTATTCTATCATTTATGACAGATTACAAGTGTTTAATACATAGCGATGTCAGACTAATATGTTTATAGTTTGCTGACTCTGCTTTATCCCATTTTTTGTAGATCAGCGTAACATTAGCAAGTTTAAAATCATGTGGGTCTACATTTTAATTTAGGGACCGGTTGAAGATTACCGATAGTAGACCAGCGATCTCGTTTTTAAGTTCTTTTAAGTGTCGGAAATATATTTCACCCCTTATTGTTTTCAATGTTCGTATCTGTAAGATATTTTAGTATCTCATTTCTAATGGCATTTATACTTCCAATTATGTTTATGTGTTTTTAGTCGTGTGCACGAGACTCGTCACTATTTCGGTCCGTAGGCTGACGGTAGGTCGGATGATAAACGTTAAACTTTCTAGTAAGTGTTTTGGCAATAACATCGTAAGTATTCAGCCGATTTTAATGATATTTAGAGCCCTTATGTTGTTTCACATTCTCTTTAGAATGATCTAATGGCTAAGCGCTCCCAAGGTTAGTCCGAGAATTATTAAAAGTTTTGAAGGTTGTAAGGTCATAAATCAGAATAAGTGAGAGCACGCGACTTTAACTGTGTTGACCTTGTTTTACTTTTAATAGTGCTGGCAGGTTCGAAACATAAGTTTAATCTTAGGTTACCCACCCTTGGTTCGGGTATAATTTAGGGGTCTACTTTTCTTACAGATTTCTCTAATGGGATTTCAGCGGAGGGCAAAAGTAATGGGAATCGAATCCCTGATTGTAGAAGATAGATTTCTCGATGACAGAAAATTACCATCTCACTATTTGTTATTAATCATGATCTTTTGCTTCTTTGTTTTTTAACGATTTCGGTATTATTTACTTGTAAATTGCCTCGATCAAATACTTCTCATCATATTATCACACCTGAAAGGAATTTTTCGATTGAAGTATAGAAGTAAAAGAGGGTTGTGCACTTGTCCATTTCAAATGGACAAAATGTTGATTTTTCTCTGATTTGTTAAAATTGTTATGAAATGACGATGTCTAACCTAAAATAGCTTTATTACAAGTATTCTTAATGAAAAATTTAGAAATGAAGCCAAATTCGATCGTAAAAAATTATAAAGAAGTGATGGACAACTAGAAAGTAAAGTCATTTATGTATTTACATTTCATTATTATAGTTTCCTATTGGAGTTAATTAATTTTAAAAGTGATTTGAATTTAAATATTGTTGTCACTACTTCTTGAAGGCTAACATCTCAATGAATTACGTCGGAACTGCCATGACTGGTCCCAAGCCGGGCTGAGAAAGAAGAATGGTTAGCTGAGGGGTGAAGATACCTCAAACAGGAAGAAAAACACGATTAGAAGACAAATAATGACACACATAATAGATTATCCAGTTCTCCTGATAGTTATATAACCCTTTAAGTAAAATTTCTCTTTTCTTGACCCCTCCCCCTTCCTCAACTCAATTTCCATCTTATCTCACACAGGGAACCTGGATTATAAAGTTTTTATTATCGCTGATAATTCGGTGTTTCAACTCATTAAGGTTCATCGCCCAATTTAAAGCCATCAGGTCGGAGTTCTATGTGAATGGCATTTAAAGGATTAAAAGGAAGGCCAAGGGCAAAACATTATAAGGAGAAAAGAGGGCCAATAAAGCTCGTTTGGATAATTCCTTAATAACAAAGAGAGGAAAAAATTCAAATAAAACTATTGAATCAAATTTATATCAGCTTTGTTTTGAGTATTTTCTTGCATTCTGCTCCATATTTGGGGAAATATCCTTTTCGATTTAAATTTTAATCTCTTTAACAATACGTTTATCCCTTTCACATGAACCTTCGAGTTAAAGACAATGCAAGTTTTGGCCATTTTTAATACATTCTTATCCTTCCCCTTTATTGTGTACTGCCACACGATCCGATCTTACTTCTATTTATAAGCCAAGTGGGAGTGGACGTTAATAGCTTTAGAGGAAGCGTTATAATAAAATACATTGCACAGTGAAAGCCTTGTGTTTATTCCTCCCAAAAGTGATCAAGAAGAGACCTGACTTAAACTTGTAAAAACATATTTCGAACATTGGAAGTGGAATGCGAGTAAAGACCTAAAATAAAGATATTTAAGGAATTTACCTTACGTCCCACGTCATTCAGCGATCAAATTAGCACTGGTCCTTAAGGTCATGCTCTCAGATCTTGAATTGAGTAAAAACATGCATAAAACAATTGGAAAAAATGAAAAAATTGGGACATATCAATAAAAGTCCCTTAAACACGTTCTGAGAAAATCCCTATCAAAGAATACTGGAAAAGTTCTTTCGACCTAAAAGTGATTTTCTTTTAAAACCACAAATTGTGGAACTGGAAAGAAGATGAACCAGATAAAAAATGGCGTCTTCTAAGACAATTAAAATAAAAACCGATATTAGCATCCATATACAAATTTGGGGGGAATAAAAGTTTTGTTAGCAAGTTTGGTGATGGAGTCAATGATCGTTAGAAAGCGATCTATTGTAACTTAAAGCAATTAAATGAATGCCAAACAGCGAAAAAGTGGTAGCCAAGATGTTCATGTGGTTGTATAAAAAACAAAGCATTTTTTTAATTGGAAGAAGAATATTGATAAAACAAACAAACATAGGGGACATTTACATAATTTTGAGCAAGAAATTGGCCCTAATGCTGAAACGATCTCCTAATACGGCAATGCACGTGTGGCACACTAATAGAAATCTTATATTAAATTTGATGAGTACAGAAAATAGGACATAAAGGTCAAATAAAGGTCAGAATTGAATAACCTAAGATCGTTTTAAGTACATAATTATGAGTGGGGGACAAAACTAGAATCATATTCCTTACGCTAAGATCGCCTGATTACCTTCATAATAGCTCAAGTTCCGACCCAATCCTATTCTTGTTAAATATTTTGTAGAAGAAAAATAATAATCTCCTTCCAAAGTGGTTCTAATCTATATTAACATTAAAATGCTACAAGCAATATGCGTTTTCATAAATTTATTCAACAAGAGATGAAACCTATAACACCTTCTCATCTTAAGAATTCAGAAGAATGAAATAAAAACGAGAGATCCCAAATAATAATCTCCTTCCAAAGTAGTTCACCTACATCGATAACAATCAATTGCAAACCTAGTTTTTTTGGCCATATTCGATTAATGTTCTATTAAAGTCACCTGTTGCAAAAGAAACAGAATCGGCATAGAGCTGTATATGGAATATATATGAAGTTATTACTGTACAATTCTAAATATGAGGAATTCCCTAACTTAGCGATTTCATTTTACTCTTGAGTAATATATAGCTATTTTGCCTTTTCGGTCCTTTGGTTAATTGTTTCTCTTTATCTGTGTCGATGTATATTTTGTATCTGGTTGTGAAGTATAAAATCTAGCCAAAGAAATAAAAAAAAATGGTGTTTTCAGTCATTTGTGTTCAATGTTCTGATACGAGTTTATTTGTATATTGTATCTCTTCTAAATAGATGAGTGGGAGAGGGAGGGGGTGATATGTAAGAATTAATGGATTGATATAAGGAGAATGAGAAAAAAGGCAAGTATGAATCGAGAAAGAGAAGTACAGTTAAAGAGAAAAGTGCTTTAGAATATGGGGACCTGCAAGAGAAATAAGTCATTTTTCCTACCGAATGGATTATAAGTCCAAAATTCATACTTTTATTTCATTCAGTTTGAAGTTATTACTGTAAAATTCTACATTGATTATTATGTTGTACTTTTATTTCACAGAGATGTTAGTGATTAGCAATTTGACTATATGTGGGGGTAGTTTGTTTGATATCGATCCTAACTTGCCAGTACAGTAAAGATTCTTCGAATTGATTGAATTATATATTTCTTGCCTAGACATAGTCTTATGTCCGAAAATCTTGTCAACCCCAATAAATATTGTTTTATTTTTTTAGTTCAGATGGCTAACGCGAGCTCCTACAGTTTGGTAGAGAGGCTGATTGTAAGTGTATGGGCACATGATCGTGTGTATTCTGGCAAAAAAATACATCGAAGATGTGCAACATGACCTTCCTGCAAGATTTGGCAGACTAGCCGCTCCGAAGAGGACAATACTGGATTGAGAACTTAAACTGTTTCCGACGGGATCAAGCAATGACAAACCGAGGACAGGAAGAACCTTAACGCGAAAGGACACACGAAAGGCTGATTGTAAGTGTATGGGCACATGATCGTGTGTATTCTGGCAAAAAAAAAACATCGAGGATGTGCAACATGACCTCCCTGCAAGATTTGGCAAACTAGCCGCTCCGAAGAGGACAATACTGGATTGAGAACTTAAACTGTTTCCGACAGGATCAAGCAATGACAAACCGAGGACAGGAAGATCCTCAACGCGAAAGGAAACACGTGCAGAGGTGGAGGCATCTGTGCTACGATCATCCTCGAGCTCTGCGAAAACGGTCCTCTGAGCTACGAAGTCACAAACCCACAATGTTAACATACTAAACCCAGTACATGTGTTTGATATTAATATATTGTTCCTCTATTGTTCTTATTACTTTTCTTAAGGGAGTGACAAGACCGGGATTACCCAATACATATGAATCGTGAGTCACTCTTCCACTGATCCATTTCCATGAAAGGAGAGGAGGTAGGGAGATACGGGGGGCAGTCAATACGTTTTGCGAATCGTAGGGTAAAACAGAGGAAGGAGGATGGCTGTTTGTGGGGGTGGTACGACAAGTTATGATAAGTCAGGACCTGCAGCTGCACGCTCTTGCCTCGTCTATTTAAGAAGCAGTAGCTGATCGCAGATCGTCAGTCACAAATTTTTCAACAATGGAGAAGGTTGAGCACCGCGCAGTGATCAAATTTTTGACCAAGGAAGGCAAGAATGCAAAAGAGATCCATGAACGCATGGTTGCAGTGTACACCGACACCACCCCTTCCTATGAAACCATTGCTCACTGGAGCAGGGAGATACGCCATGGTCGTGAGTCCCTTGAAGATGACCCCCATCCAGGACGCCGGTCAGACGTGACCAACGAGGAAAATGTGGCCAGTGTGGAGAGGATGATCCGCGAAAATCGACAGGTGAAGGTCGAAGAAATCGAGCGAGAACTTGGAATATCACATGGAAGTGTTTTCAACATCCTCCACGACAATTTGTCCATGACCAAGGTCTCTGCCCGTTGGGTCCCTAGAAACCTCACGCCCCATGATCGACTTCAACGTCGTCAAAGTCCACAAGGCGAGAGTTTCACAAGCTGCCCTGTGCAAGTGCAGATTCAAGGAGCTCAACCATCTCCCCTACAGTCCAGATCTGGCCCCTAGAGACTACTTTTTATTTCGCCAGCAAAAGGCTTCACTGCGTGGATGCCGGTTTAGGGACGATGAAGAGGTTCAGCTCGCCTTCCAGGAGTGGATTGAACAGCAGTCGGGAGATTTCTGGTTGTCTGGAATTCTAAGCCTCAGGGACAAGTGGTGCAAGTGTATTGAAGTAGAGGGAAGTTATTTGGAAAATTATAAAACACTTTTCCTCATATCTCGTTTCCTTATATCTGAATTGCAAAACTTATTGACCTCCCCTCGTAGATGATAAATGACTTATTTTCCTTGCAGTTCTCCATATTCTAAGACACTTGGAATGGTATCTTTGATTATCGTTGTAGATTTTTTTAACCTAGAGTATTACTCATTATACTGGCATTATTAATCTAAATAGTTATCGTACTGATGTAATCGATAGAAAAGTGCCATCAAATGGTTCAAGATTTCAACTAAATTATGTAGCTTGAATAATAGATGATTGTAGACTTGTCTACATGAAAAAAAAGAATGCTACATGGTGGTGTCATGTAATAGGGCTGGCCTTCTTTAGATAAACCATTTATGAGGAAGTGCACCTGCTGATGTTACTCATGATGCTGCTAAGAAAGCACCACGAGGTTTTTGCGTAAAAGAGAAGGTTCTCTTACACACTATCCATATGAGAATGTTACTATTTGAGTTAGTATTCAGAGGGAGCAGAGTGAGGAAGATCTGTTTCTGTCTCAATATTATTTTTGTGAGGCAAAAATTGCACTAAGGTTGCGTGAAGTAAGAAATTAAATAGTTCATTTTGAAATAATTACCAATTGTTTAAGTGTGTAGTTGTGTATAAGGGATAAAAGGGTATGTAGATGGATATGGAAAATAGAGAAGTGGTGAAAAGAGAAAGTAATGTGAAAGATTTGCAAAGAGTTGATAGAGCCTGGTGATCAAGCTTATCGCTTTCATTTGTTGTATGTTTCCTCTGTTGTTATCGTTAGAGTTTGTATTATCATGGCGTTCAAGCTATTTGTCTTCTATATAATTAATGTGCTTTGGTATGCAGTGCTCATTCACTGTTGTTTTAATAAATTACTTTAAGTGTTGTGCTTAGTTTCTTTGTTATTGTTTATTTGTAGTGCGTGTATTTTCGTGCTCTTTGTTTCTTCTTTTTTACTGAAGTCTTGATCGTGGTTATTAAATCTCTTTCGGTGATTTCATGGTCAATAGTAGTTGTTTTGCCTTTTTCTGTGTATCGTACAATTTGTCGGTTTTGATTTCTCGTAATCTAGGGCAAAAACAATAATCTTCATGCGTAGAACGGCAGTTCGTTTCCGCAAGAAAATAGGTTAGTGAAACTCGGAAATCTGGCAAGACTTGGAGCTTTTCTGTTATGGCTAATCATTTGAATGAGTTCGTCATTCATTTCCTGACAAACCAGCTCCTTTATATTTCTTGTCCGTTCTTCAATGACAATGTTAATGGGTCTTAGCTTCGCCTCCCGGTGCAGTTCTTCTTGGCGTATTCTTTCTTGCCTACAGGAACCCATGATTAGGTACACGCATTTGTTCTGAACCACTTGTAGTTTCCTCTTTTGTGTCTTCGAGACAGAAGATAGGGCGGAAGCGGGGTACAGCAACATAGATCTTACAAAGGCATTGTAGCTCTTTCTTTTGTTGCTTTCACGGAGACTTCTGAACATACATAGAGTTCTGACTGCAGTTGAGGCCTTGGACATTCTATCTTCAACGTGTTTCCTGTACCTGGTTGAGGTAATCCTCATTCCGAGTACATTACACTCCGTAGTGTAGGGATATCGTGTATTCCCTGACATCTGGAGGAGCCTCCTACCGATGGGTACTACTTTGAACTTTTCACGGTTCGTTCCTCCATTGTGCCTCGTAGATGTATAGTTTTTCAATTTCTGCCACTGTCATACAAGCTTGCAGAGGCGCGTTCCTCCATGGACATGTGATTATCTGGCTGAAATCCTCGGCGAATTGAATGTTGAGGCAAGAGGAGTTCGCGGGGACTGGGACACCTGGGGTGTAAATCGAGTAGAAAGTGGGAGACAAACACCACCTTGTGGGAGGCCCGCAGTGAGCGGAAACTTCAGTCCGTCCGTACACCATCTACTGACCTACGCCGATCTCTCCATGACATATCACAGAGTTCTTTTTAAGTTTTCACTTAGGCCCAGCCGTAGGATCTTATATTGCATTCCCCTTTGCCACACCTTATCAAACGCTTTTAACACATCCCGACAAACAATTTCCACGTAACTCCTTTCCCGTTGGGCTTGGGCTAGCTTTTCCATGATGATATTTATTGCAATATCTGTACTTTGCTTTTTTCTAAATCAGAATTGATATGGGTTGTAGAGGGAGTTTTTCTCCATGTGGGACACCAGCCTTCGGTTGAGGATTTTCTCGAAGAACTTGTCGCCAAATTCCAGGAGTGAAATTGGACGGTAGCTCTCCTTCAACCTCGGGTCCTTCTCATGCTTCGGCAAGATCAATTTTGCCATTTTGTAAGCATCTGGAAAGTATCCCGTGGTCAGACAGGCGTTGAATATTCTTCTTATTCCTTCGATGATATTAGCTGGTGGCTTTTTAAAGTTCAATTTTGTAAACTCTGCTTGTCCTAGGGTTTTCTCTTGGAATGAGAGGAGCGCGCCGAGTAATTCTTCTTCGGTAATTTTGGTGTCTCCGTCGTACTGTCTGTCCAACTAGAGGTGATGGTGCGTCCTATGTATTTGTTCGTTAAGCTTGTCTATGATGTTGCTTTCGAACTCTAGGTCATTATCTTCGTTTTCTTCTTCAATTATACTAAAGATTCTTTCCCAATAACTTTGGAATATTTCTTCAAAGTTGTCCTATTCTGTCTCTATGTTTCCGTGTTCTTTTAGTAGCGCAATCTTCTTCTTTCCAGTCGATCCTGTATAGCGTCTGATTCTATCCCAGAAACCTTTGGGCGGTGCTTCGTGATCGAGACTATCGATCGTATCCTTCCATCAGCTCCATTGTCGTTCGAGGATCAACTTTTTCAGTTCTTCCTTGATTTCCTTGTTTCTTCGGATTGAGTCGAAGGATGCATTTCTGATGTAAATTTCATACAGTAATCTCAGCTCACGGTAGAGTTCCTTCATGTATTCAGTCCATTTGTAAGATGAGATGGACTTATACTGGGTCTTAGGGATACAAACTTTACACTGGGGAACAATGTATTTAGTGAATTAACAAAAGTACATTTTCCTACCTAATTCGAGCATACTGAATTTAAATCTGAAATCAGATTTTTCATAATACTAATAACTAATATTATACAATAATTTTTATTTTATCATGCCTATCATCATGCCCTGAAATAATTTTGAATCATCCTTTTGCGTTATTTATTGTAAAGCAGGTTTTTTTGCACAAACACTTTATTGCATATGAGAAGAAACTTGAATTATACATTAGGATTACAAATACTGTAATCAAATAGATGGTAATTTATTTATGACCGTACATCGGCTTGAGGACCTCTTCTTGATTTCAATCGGCCAAAAATTTGCGTTTGTAACTCTTTCTCTTGTTAGTGTTCTCTGGCTGATCTCTTCTAATCGTCCAGCAGTAGTGCGCCATCATGTGAGCTTGGTAGCGCTCTTCCATCGTCATCAAAGCCTGATGGAAGCTTTTTTGTTTCCCAAGAAGTTACGAACAACGGCAGAAAATGAGAGCCAGGCTGCCTTCTCCTTTTCATTCATGGTGTTCACGAATCTAGAATCACTTAGAAGTCTTCGGATTTGGGGACCATCAAATACTCCTGCTTTTATTTTTTCGTAGGACAAAGCATGAAGCGCCGATACTATGTACTGAAAACAATCATTATCAGTGCTCAACGCCTTGACGTACTGCTTCATCAACCCCAGTTTGAGATGAAGTGGAGGGAAAACGATCTTCTCTCGACTTACGATTGCCTCATTAACAATGTTTGTCATTCCTGCTTCCAAAGTTTCCCGAACTGGGCAATCATTTTGAGACCAGTGTTTGTCACGGGCTCGAGGGCTCGACTGTCCCACATATAGATATAGCATGGAAACTTTGTATATCCCTTCTGCTGGCCAAGGAAGAAGTTGAGCATCTTAAGGACTACACATATGATCCAATTGTGTTCATGGTACTTAAGTAAATCTATGACCATTCTTATGCCATCGTGAGTTTCTCGCAGATGGACAGAGTGACCGAGAGGAACTGCACCAAAGTCATTGCCATTATGCAAAAGGAGACACTTGAGGTTAAGCTTGTAGCTATCCATAAACAATCTCCACTCAACATGACTATAGGGGCCAAGTCCCAACTCGGTAAATAGACCAAAAACATCGTTGCAGTATACAAATTATTTCTCCTCAGAGAAATACTTAACAAATATACTCTTCCTTGTTCGGTAATATGATACCCATAGCGACCTGTCAAGCATATTTCTTTCAATCAACGTGGAGGCTAAAAGTTCTGCAACTTTCTTGGAGAGCGCCAAATCACATATCAAATCATTCAAATCCTCTTGATTGAAACAGTAAGGAGCTAATGACTGTTCAGCATCTGATGATGAATCTGCAGACTCTGAATCCATTCCGTGGACGTGCATATCAGGTACATCATTTTCATCCTCGGAAGAATCATATCCACTGAAAATCAGAACTGATAAAGACTCAGAATAGGGTACTGGCCGGATCGCCGAGGGAATGTTAGGGTAGTCGATCTTGTGCCGACTTTTTTTTCCAATCCCTGTAGTATTCACCAGACAGAAATAACAGTCAGATACATGATCCTTTGGAAGACTATTTCACTTTCCTTTCGTCCACTCACGAAGATGTTCTACACAACTATGGCAAACAGCATGTGGGGCCCACTCCTTATCTTAATCGCCAAGGGGAAAATCAAAATATACCTTATAAGTGCGGATCACAAAGTTTGATATATTGCGCCTTTGACGAACTAGCATGTAACAGCCACATATGTAGCAGAAGGTGTCTGGATCATTAACGCAATTTCCTCTTCACGAAGCCATCACTCTAACATGAAACCTGAAAAAAAGAAACGATAATGTCAAAATTTTGCACAATAACACCTATTACTATCTTACTACTATGTACTGTGAAGTATTTGCTTTCTACAAGCATCCCCTATGTCCGTCCGGAGGGCAGTTCTCGGGAAAACGAGAAAATAGAAATTACCCAATAACCATAGCCTGTAGGTAAAAATGGATTATATATTTGAAATCAGCATGAAAATTCGAATTAAAATCGGCAGATAAATCTAAGTCACCAGAAAATGTGATTGAAATTGTTCCCCTGTGTAATCCGCGTTGATGAGATGGTTATTGAGGTCTTCAGGTGCCTCGTCGATCTCCTCGAGGATTGCCTTATCATAGTTGGGTGGATGGTATCCCTCGAGGAGTCGCGCGTACCGTTCCCAGTATGCTCTTCTGTAGTCCTTCCTGACTGTAGTTGGGACTTGTATAGGGTTCTTGTTGATGGTGAGTAGGATCCCTATATGGTGACTACATGGAATCTGTATTGGTTCTATGTAGTAGTTAAACTGTAGCTGACGATTAGCTAAACATATGCTGGCTTTGTGGCACTCCCTCTTCTGAAGAGGGTGGGAACGTTGGAGCCTATTCGCTGGACAATGTTTCTGTTCAGCAGAAGGTCCAAGCTTCTTCGTATTCCATCGTGGATCTTGTAGCCACAATGTTTTACAGGTGCTTCTTCTTGTTCTTCTTCCTTTTGGCCTGTGAGAAAGCTTTAGTTTGCCCAGGCCTTGCGCTCTTCGGCAGAGGTCTCGGAGTTTTGGACATGCTCTTCGTCGCTTTTGTACGAGTGCATGGGCCCTCGTCACTATCCGAAAGGGTGTTTCTTCCTCATCTTTTTGTGCTTCTACCTGCTCGTCTTTCTCGTTTCACTCAGATTCTTCCGATGAGGGAGCTTCGACTATAGCCTTCAGCCCAGATTTAATGTAGGAGTTAGTCCTGATGACGGACTCCTTGAATACCTTGGAGCATTGGGGGCCCGTGGGCACGGCAATGAAGGTACATAGTTTTTCGCCTCTACCAAAGCATTCAGTACCTGATTGTAACAGCCAGATTTTACTGCGTTAGCCACATTTCCGTGAGTAATATACATAATAATCTTTGCGCTAAGGTCTCCTGTAATGTTAAGTTGCGTTGGCGTCGTTCGCCTTATTTCATTTCTCTTCTCTGCGCTCGCGTATGTTTGTTCTTTCGCTTTCTTCTCTTCCTCTTCTTTCCTCTTAATAATCTCCCGGCGCTTTGGGCAGTTCAGGGCCATGGTTTTATGGTCCTCCTTGCAGTTGAGGCACCTTTTCATTGTGCTTTCACACTTATCGTATCTGTGGCCTCCTGTGGCGCATTAGCTGCACCACAGCTAATCTTTTTCCGGGCAGGTAGTCGTGGTGTGCGATTCAAACTTGTAGAATACAAAGCACATTTGTATGCTATTGAATTTATCCTGTTGGATGTTCTCCCCTGGTATCCTCATATTGAAAACTAGAAGCCCGTCCCTCAACGCATTTCGTGCTATGTCGGTGATCGAGAAGGTAACCTTGAACATGTGGATGTGTTCGCGGAATTAAATCACTTCGCGAACTTTAGCCCACTGGTTGCTCTTCATAATTTCCTCTTTCAGATCTTCAGACAAATTCTGGCTGACCCAACTCTCCACTTTGCGGTAGATCACGCTTCGGTTTGCTGCCACTTGTGGGTGGGTCTTAGCTTCGAGTTCAATAGTTTTCAATACCTTAGCTCTTTTTTCCCATAGGAGCAGGTCCAGTTCCTGATGGAACCTCGATGAGTTTCACTAAGGCCACTTTCAGTTCGAGGTAGAGGGTCTCGCAAAGTTTCCGTTTCTCGGGAGCCTTATTTCCTTGGATGGTCCTGAGGGGGACCCTCTTAGTGAAGGTCTCCATGGTCTTCGACTTCCTTCTACTAGGTCCTCTTGTATTAATCTTCTTGATGAAAAAAATATAATTATCGTTTTTTTATGTATAAAAAAGTGATGGGTTGGTAAAGGTTTTAACGGTTGAGGTATGCGAGTACAAGAACGTTAACTTGGGATTGCCAGATGTCGCTGGCATGGGGTTGCTAGATGTCACTAGCCTGTGCTTGCCAGATGTTGCTAGATTTGAGTTGCCTGATGTCACTATTAAAGGGGTGCCATATGCCACTAGCATGAGAGTGTCAGATGTCGCTCTTATGGGTTGCCATATGTCGCTAACATGGGATTGCCAGATGTCACTCCCATAGGATTGCCAGATGTCGCTAGCCACCTCAATATGATTGGACACATATGGAATCAGTGACCCAAATGAATTTTGGTTTAATATTTATTAAAATTGCCGATATTTGGGTACTGAAAGTGGTTAAATTTTGTAGGAAATGAATTCTCCCGTGTAGATTGCATCTGGGGTAGCATCACGCTCTCCAGGCCCTGTTGCTCCCGGCAGTCTAAAGATTAGTTGAGATGATCTAGGCTTTTATTTTCTGCTAGACATCTCTTTTGTTTTGCCTTTTGTGAACCTTCTTTATTCCGAGCCTTTTTCAATTATACTACAATGATAATTTTTTTTATTACTAAGCCTTGCTACAGTTTGAAATCCAGATGAATGCGTTCCTTCCCAGCCCCAACGCCTTTCGGGGGTTTTTTTTGCGTGTAAGATATTCTATCTTCCGCACATTTCTCTTGCCTTCATTTTGATCACTTTCCCATAAGGACAGCCCTCGCTGGTTTCACTTTAAATTTTAAAAAAATACACCTGAGTAAGTCTAATGGAGGATTCTGACTTGCTTCCTAACTTAAACTTCTATTTTCATTAAGGTGGAGTCACCTAAGATGCTTTGTTGCTGTTTTCGGCGGTTCATCGAATACACTTGATTGATCCCAGGACAGGAGGGGATCTGCTTGGTCTGAAGTGTAGTGTTGGATTTTTTTTTATGTTGATATCAAACTTCCCATAAATAAACTTAAATCTATGTATTGTTAGGCAGTTCAGCAACATATGAATGTAATTTCTGGCATGCTGCTAATGATGCTAAAATGGTCTCTAGTTTTCAAACTTCTAATGACATTTTACCAAGAACTAATATAGATTTTCACCCTTACATACGCAGTAGTGTTACTTCCATCACACGAAAGGCTGCCATTTGGCTGAAATGTTTTAAAACTTTTATAAAGATCTGTCTTTGCCTTGCCATTAGTAATAATGTCGACAGTCTGTTTAGATATCTGCCACATACCGCCATTTGAAACTTCAAGACACGAATTTGTCAGCTATCAACAATTTCTACTACTTCGATTTTTTACCTGTTTCATCTGTATTTTAGTGTAGATTTTTACTGGGTGAATTTAATACTACCCAATATTCAGGATATTTCATCTCTAATTCTTCCACGCAGTCGATAAAACTTCATCCCCATATTATTATTCATCTCACGTTGAAGATCTCTGCCAGAGTTGGCCTGTAGTCCTAATGAATGCGTTAAGTGTGGTTTTATTTCGATAATCCAGATAGACTGAGTTCACAGTTTTCACGTCCGGCTTTAAACTGTGGCGATTCCGTCACCTTGGGAGAAAAAGAAGAGTTGTGAGGGTAAACCACCAAACCAGGGGGGGGGGGGGCTTCTTCTAAGTATTATAATGGAAGCTTTTTTTTATTTATTCAAAAAGCGAAAAACCAACGGGGTCTTATCAGAGGGCGGGAGTGGGTAGCAAAGGGTTGAGCAAAAGTTAGATAAAATGAAAGTGCGGGGAAAAAATAAAAATTCTAAGAATCCGAAAGAGGAAACTGTAGGAGACACAAGACCTTGCAAGGCGCGCAATTCTCCTGAAGCACTCTCAAATAAATATTATTTATTTAATCGTAAAGGTTTTACCACCGACTTTCATTGTCTTAAGATGCCTTTATTTCTCAGGGTAGACCTGCTGATTAACGTGGATTCCGAACCGGGACTCCATCCGTAGACTAACAACACTCCATGTAGTTAACTTCCTTAAAATCGGAAGCGGTGTTTCCACTCGGCTCAGCCATCGCCCATATACCGGGTGTCCCAGAAAAAAGTTAATTGTAATTTGAATTAGTATAACTCAAACACTATCGGAGATTTGTGGGTCCTGCAAAAAGTGTTTTATTTAACAACTATTTATGTGTCGATTCTGGAAATTTCATTAAATTCCCTATTCTGATGTTGATACACTAATTGGTTTAGTGGAAGCTATCAAAAATATGTTTGCGCAAGGAGGTAAAATAATGAAACGAAGCCTAGGAAGGCTAGGCCACCGTGCACTTTCAAGAGAAGCGTAGGAAGCCTAGGTAGCCTAGGTCACTATGCGATTTTTCAATCAAAGCCTAGGCCATTTTACAGTGGTTTTTCAGCCACGCTGTGGTATGATCTCGTCATTATTGCTTACTAAGCAAATCAAATTGTTTCTGGGTAAAAGTTTACTTCCATAGAACCTTTTTAATCATGCAGTTAACAAAAGATCAACGCGTATTTGTAGTCAAAAACTTTATTAAGACTGGCAGGATTAAACAAGTAAAAGATTCATTTGAACAACGTTTTCCAGGTAGGCCCTCACCAAGCAAGCCCACAATTTGGAAAAATGTTCGCAAATACCAACATGAAGGAACATGCTTAAATCTAAATAAAGGTCGTTGGGATCGTATGAGAACCATAAGAACAACAAAAAATTTTGAAAATGTTCCGATGACGCTTCTTCAAAATCGACATGTATCACTCAGAAAGAATGGGTTAGAATTGTTAAAGTCATCCTTTAACCGCATTAATAAACATGACTTAAAATGGCATCCCTATAAGATGCATGCAAGAACCAGCTTCTTGAAACTGATGTTCCTCGTCGTAGACAATTTTTCGAATGGGTTCTCTATAAACCTGCTCGTTTCTTGGAAAACATTGTGATTGGTGACGAGGCAGCCTTTTTCATGGATGGAAAGGTAATTAGCCATAATATTCGGCAATATGCACCGCTGACCCCATTCCCCCCCCTCAGCATTCAACTTTGACGCACGTATTTGTCAGCCGAAAGTGTCTCTGTGGATCGGAATATGCGGGAATGGCTATTTGGTCAGGCCATTGTTTTACAATAATAACTTGAATGGTTCTGCCTACCTGAGCATGATCAACGGAAGTATCTTCCCTGAACTCCGCCAGATTTACGGCAATCAATTCAATAGACTTTGGTGGATTCAGGACGGCGCACCAGCTCATAGACAGCTTGATGTAAGAACAAAACTAAGAGAAACGTTTGACAACCGCATTGGCGCGCTAAATCATGCAATTGAATGGCCCCCCAAGATCGTGCAAATATTTCTTATAGCGATATCTAAAGAATTAAGTGTATTTCTCTCCACCACCAAGGATCAACCAGTTAAGAGATAGTATCACACGTGGAGTCAATAGACTTAAGGAAAATCACAAGTTAATCCTAAAAGTTGTTCAATTAATGCCATCAAAGGCGCAACTGTGCTCGGAAAGAAATGGAGGACATGTGGAAGGAAACGGTGCTTAGAAAATTAAAAGTGAATTTGTATTACTCATATGAAGAGGTGTTTTTGTTAAAAATGGATTTAAATATATTTGTTGATTTTAAACTTCGAAGTTTCCTTATTTTACTTCTTTGCGCAAACATAATTTTGATCGCCTCCACTAAACCCATTAGTGTATCAATATCGTAAAAGTGAATTTAATGAAATTTTCCAAATTGACAGATACATAGTTGATAAATCTGTTTTAGTTGCAGAACTCAAAAATCTCTAATAGGTTTTGAGTTATACAAATTCAAAGTACGGTTAACTTTTTCTGAGACACCTTGTATAGGGTCTATGATATGAATCCAACCAATTTCGCGAATAAACATTATTTCGTCCTTTTCTAAACATTCATGGGATTAATATTCGCCATTTTGGAAAGTGGAGAACCCTCAAGTTTGTTAATGGCCTGCCAGAATGGGAAAAGTGAACGGTGTAGTTATGAAACCATATTTCTTCCTTCTCGCATTCGCCAGTTAAACATGCTCTTGAATTAGGTTGGTTATGTTGTATCTTTGTCTCGATGATGCCTTTCTGCCATCATAGAAATTATGGACATTCAAACTGGATCCTTCCCGACCATGGATCTATTTTTCGCATTACCGAAACGCGTTATTTTGGCCTATTAAACTCATAGCCTATATATTGGCCCTTTAATTGAGGTCTGTTGAGTTGGGGAGGCCAGGGCATTTGGGACCCGTTGTTTGGGTCCCCTGTATATATCAATGTATAAAATAATGGATGATAATAATATCCTAGTGGATATTAAATTACTATGAGTTAGATATGAATAAATAAATTGATTTTCACAGAATATTTTGTTGTGGTTGTTTGATGCAGATTTGGTAGTGAATCAATTAAGAAACGATGCTTAATTTAATGTAAAGTTAAGCAGAAACTTATACTCGAGTGAAAACTTGAGGGTTGAAACTTTCATTATTCAAGATGAAAAAATAATCAGAGTTCTTTTTTAATATAACCAAAACGAATAAATAAAAACATTTAAAACTCCCCAAATTCAATGTTTTTAAAAGTTTTGAAATTGGATCCTAAGCGGTGATGTGATGAATAAAAGAAATAAGATATTTGTTGTGTATGTGTTTTAAGGCAGGTTCGGGAGAGGGTATGGATGGATCTTGCACACAATGTGACTTGGGTGAATATTCAGTTGGATTTCTAATTCAGAATCAATGAGAGCTGGGATTAGACTCGTTCGCTCTCGTTAGATGGTTGCCATCCACGAGAAATCCACCTCTAGTTAACGAGTCTTAAAATTGTTCTTAATCCTCAATTTACCCATAATTCCTTATAATGCGATGATAATAATTACAAAATTGCACACGAAGAAAGAATGATCAATGACGTACATCTAATTTCATGTAGGACGACATATAAGAAAATTGGAAAAAAATGACGTACACCAGGTTTGTGTACGACGAGGAGTAAGAGTGCAGGAAAAATGACGTTCACCTAGTTTAATGTATGACGACGCCTAAGAACATAGTAAAAAATGACAGAGACCTAGTTTAATGTATGACGACGCATAAAAACATAGTAAAAAATGACAGACACCTAGTTTCTTGTACGACAATGTATAAAAAAATAGGAAAAAACGACCTAGACCTAGTTTAATGTAAGATGGCATATAAGAAAATAGGAAAAATTGACGTGCACCTAGTTTCATCTACGACGCATACACCACCCTACACTACTTGTATATACGGACGATATAAAGATTTTAATAAAAACTAGTTCAGTTCAGTTTCATTTTGAAGCCTCCTCTGCATCGGTGCCACTTTTAACTAATAATATCAATAATAATATGCCCCATCTTCACATTATGTAAAGCTACATTATCATTATTATTATTAATAATAAATTTGTTTAAAAATTAGTTAAAAATGCAGGATAAATTACTGTACACAAAAATATGATAGGAAGACACCCAAGAAATATTGTATTTATTCAGGAGTTAGCATCTATTTTGAACATTATCATCCGATATTAATAGCTGCAGCAGAATGGCTAATGTTACGTGAAGATGAGACAATTAAGTCAGCGATGCATGAAAAAGGAGATAAGAAAAGGTATATACCACATACAACATACACAAAAAACAAATTTTCCGACGAAGCCATGAATATATTTTTATATTTGGAATGAGAAACTTGAGAGCAGACAAATCTCGATCCAGGAGTTTCAGATGTGAATCGGCCGCAGAAGACATGACTGGAAGATGATACTCTAAACAAGGAAGAATAAAAGAATTAAAGACGTTCAAAACACTTTCCCAGAATAACCTTATTATGGTCATATTCCAGAAGCAACGTTCCGAATATGTTTCGCAGAAGTAAATTTATTATCAATATTGACGCCAAGAATTCTGAACGAGTTACAAGTAGCTAACCCTGTTTTATCAAAGTATTTATCTGTGGCATCACTATCACGAATCTGTCTCTTTTCAGCACTTCTTTCAGCACTTCCTGCTGAAGTAAAAAAAAAATGAATTGGTTATTCTTATCCTCACTTGTTTCACTTCTGTTGTATCTATTTTTTTAGTTATTTTCCATTTTTCCCTCGTAGGAGGCCCAAAGTGCGATTCTCTGGATTCAGGTTTAAGGTATTTTTATATTTTGGTATAAATCAGCAACCAACGAGGGAATCCACAACCGAAAGTGTTTGAAAGTTTTGTAAAGAGAAAGTTGGAGTTAAGGAAAGAGTAATTCATTCGCTGGCACTTCAATGCTGGAGTGTAACTAGCTTTTTAATCGTAGAGATCCCTCATTCCTAATTCTGTCTGCTTCTCTTTCTTTTCTCTATTTCTGTCTCTGCAGTCCAGTCTGCCTGCCTGCTTCTGCATGTCTGTCTCTGGCTTTCTGTCTATCTAAGCTTGTCCGTATATCTGCTTCTCCATACATGTATGGCTTTGTCTACCGGTTGAGCTGTCTTACACTTTCTGTCTCTACCGGTGTATCTGTTTCCTCTTTCATCTCTTTATGTCTATCTTTCCATTTTTGGGGGGGCTTCCTGTCTCTCTGTAGCTCCTTGTCTGTCTCAACCTGTCTCTCTCTGTCTACATTCTTATTGATCTCACCATAATCATTTTTATACTCGTCTCTGCCTCAACTCGAGTTGTAAAAAGATATCCTAAAAACTGCGTCTTTCTTCTCATTTTAAAGCTGGATCCTGAGTAAAAAAGATTTACACCGAAAATCAAATATCGACGAATTCCTTCGCGGAAAACAAAACAAGTGCAAACTCTTGATCGCTCTTGCCATATCCTGTGGTTTCTATATAACCCCCCTATAATCAGGTGAGGAGTTTCATCGGTCCCCTCTAATGACATAAAGGTAACCTGGGTCTCTTACTTGGAATCTCTTGGAAGTTAAATGGACAGTCGTGTCCTTCCATCATTCCCAATTTCGCCCTGACAGACGCAGTTGGAAGGGTGGCAAAACCTCGCCATGAATAAAGTTTAGCTGCGTAAATGAAAAGGAAAATTGCGTTTTGGGAGTTCTTCGTCACACCAAGGTTTGAATCCTGTTCAATTATGACATCGATCTTGTCTTTTGTCCCGCAATTGGAGGGGGAGGGGGGCGATAGCGTAGCAGAGGTAATGACCATTGTTCCGAGTAAAGCCAAGAAGTGAAGTACTATGTCGCGACCCCAGAAAAAGCTGGAGCTCTCTCTCTAGTCGTCGTTTGCAGTTCTTTAAAATTTCACACTATCTTTTTCACTCAACACAGGGGAAAAGATGGCGCCATACGTTCTAAAAAAAACGGGGTTTGCAGCATTAGATGGTGCTATTAACCTAACTTAATGAAATTTCTAACTATTTCGAGGGGGAGAGCAAGAGAAATAACGTCACAGGAATAAAATAATTACCAGCCCCTAATAAGGATTAAGTAAACATCAGCAATGGGAAAAAATCATATCTGACACTTACTGAAAACTGACAAGGTCTGAAAGCGATAACAGTTTTCAGTGTGAAAATGGCGCTAACTGCAATCTCGTGGCACTGTAGCGAACGATCGGGAAAATGATAATGAAGAAATGCAAGATAAGATTTCCCTGAATCTTCCTGCAAACTGATATTAAAGGAAACAAAGGGATGACGTTCATCACAAACTCCAGACAGAATCAAATTTCCTTGACAATAACAACTTAATCGAACGAGTATTTTACTTTTATATTTCCACAAAAGGGAGAAAATACTTTTGACCCCTTCTGGAGGATTTGTTTTCATTACTGAAGGGGGAGGGATTTACAGGGTGAGTATTTAAAACTATTCCTTATATTATTCACTTTATAAAAATTTAAAAATATTTATGGTGTAAATTTCCTTGCTAGTTTTTGACTATTCTTTATTTCTCCAGCCACACTCCTGAGTACTTGTTCAAATTAAACGTTTGTTCCTGTACGTTTCGAAGGTGCTCTTCCGAGATATTTTGAATCAAGGTCTGTCCTTTTTACCAACGGGTTAAAAGTCTACGAATTGTTAAATACCATAAAATAAAAGATGAGTCTAAAGGAATTATAAAATTCGTTTGCATTTCAAAAGTTGGGGTAATAATTTCTCCCAGAACTCAAAAACAAACGTTTTCTTCTTAAAGGAAGAAAAGCTTCATCCCACTAAAAATAACCTAACGGAGAGGCTCCACTTTTGTAGGAAATATAAAGAAAGTTGTTAGTGCGGAAGATTCCTTCCGCTTGTTTGGAACTTTTGGAAGATCTCTCGTTAAGAGGAGAAAGAGAGAGTGATTTCGCGTGTCCTGTGTCATGCCAACAGCAACGCATCTAAAAACTCTTCATGCCTGGAGTTGTTTCTCATTTAAAGAAACAAGAGCACTAACAATTTTGCCCCAAAGCCCTGCCACGAACTCAAAATGGTACCAAAACATGCTTCATCGCCACCATTTTACAAGAGGTCAGGACCAATTTAGGGGTAATAACTAAATTTTTCAGCATAATGGCCCAACTTGTCACAAAGAAAAGTCAATAACAAAGTTGTTGGGCGAAAATAACATCGTAAATTTGGTACCTTGGCCTGGTAATTCACCAGATTTAAATTCAATAAAGAATTTGTGGAAGGTAAATAAACTGGTGGTTGATTAACAGAAGTCATCCAATTCTGAGCACTTGTGGTGCTGATCGAACAAAAAAGAAGCAATTTTAGTCAAGATATCATCACAAATTTGGTCTCCTGATTGCCCAAACGAATTGAGGTATTCCTGACGAACAGTGATAACAAACATTGTAAATATCGACGACGCGAATCAATTCACTGTATTGATTAATAAAATGGGTTTGATCTCTAAATTTATGTATATTTCACCTTCAAATTATAATACTAACAACCCCCCCCCCAAAAAAAAAGGCAGCGTTTTTTTGGTTTTATTATATGAAAAAATATATGTCTCAAAACTTTGGGCAACCACCAGAGAAGATACTGTTTCCTCAAGCCCCAACACTCCCATTCCTCCCTTCCCAGCACACATTCTCGCCGGAGGATCTGGGCAGAGAGATCCGCCACACATATTCACTTCTTTCCTCTTCATCATTTCTGTATAGGTCACACTTTAAAACTTTCAGGCTTTCGTTGGTTTTCCGTTTAAATTGAAAAAATCAAAATCAAAACAAACGTCCTTGAGTTTGAAAGAATCTTAATCCCACGATTTAATTCCCTTGCGCTATCGGTAAACTCCATTTGTAAGGATTTTACCATTAATATTAACTTTTCTTAACTCATATTTACATGTAGTTACTATATTACTGAATTCTTATGTTTTTTATTACTATTTATATTTACTAAGTATTCGTCATAGAATGACCCCAACATATATGTCACTTCAACCCAATATGCTTGAACGCTCAAGGTCAAAAGGGTGATCTTGACTCAACTCTGGTCACAACAGAAATGGGGGGGGGGGAGGAACAGAAGTAAGGGGTGATTTGGTGTCCAACTTCCTTGAACAAGTGCCAGGATTTAAATACGAAACAATTGAGTGTAGTTAGCCGATATTAAACTAATAAAGGCAGCGGGCTATAAGGCTTATGAAAAATTAGGAACAAAATATACTTTATTATTTACACAGTTATAAACAATAAATAGCTTAAATAGAATAATGCCAATGTATACTCGATGTATACAATAACTGAACTAGCAGAGCTACTCGGAGCGAGCTCTACAGGAGGAGGAGGTCGAGAGGCGATACGAGACTCTGTACATACGCACACAGAGATGACTAGCAAGATAGCCACAAATGATTCGTCTTAGCCTAGCTTGGGTTCAAAGATTTAAGAGATGGGGCTCAGATCCTTCGGTATAATTTTAGCATTCGGCTCGTAGGAAAATGGAGCGCGATCGAGCATGACGTGTTTCGTTGTAAAAGGCATGCCTATACTTTCGATGCCTAATTGGGAGTAACAGTATATAGGGACCAGCCGGAATTGGTATTGCCTCCGCCAAGGGTGGGCACGGGGAACCTCTCCATGAACCAACACGGTGATTGAGAGATGGAAAGTACTCCCGCGGGGGTGTCTTGATAACGCACTGGGAGACAACAGAAGCGCACGTTTGAGATTCCAATCCCTCGCTTATCGCGGAAAGCAGTTTGATATTTTGAATGTTCTCACGGTCTTCGCTCATGTGGGCTGACCTCGTGCTTGATCTCGTGGTTTCGATGGGGCACATAACGGCAAGAAGCCTCCATTCCTGAAAACTCCTCCATTCCCAAGTTGTTACTTTCCCCCAAAAAGTGACATCTGCCAACCGCTAGATGGGTATTAGAAGTCTGAGATTTTCCAGACCTCAAGGGAGGGGACAATTGGGGGATATCTGACCTTGAACTAGTCGCGCTTTAGTGGCTCGGACATATTTACGTAGTATCCAGGAATACAAGGAATAAATGAATTCGACAAGAACACAAGGGCTACAAGAACTAACATTATTTAAAACGGGGTTGGATTACCTATGGTCGATAACAACCTAGTGCTACACAAAAAAATAAATAACACACACAAAAGATTAAAAAAACACAATACAAAAAGATACAAAACGTAAATATAAAATACAGGAAATTAATTGATCCGAACGATACAAGTGGTTACCAGATCGTTCTTGATTTGTAGACAGATAAACTTATTGTCAGAAGATTTAAATTTTAAACAAAAGGAACAATAATTAAACGTAACAGTTACAAGCACAAAATTTATCTTCGATTAGTTTGGGTAGGCTCTAAAGGGTTCCTACTCAAGCTAACTGCAACACAATTCTCGGATCCTTTTATATAATTAATTTTAAATTGATACTCCTGGAAGTATAAACTCCAGCTCATAAAAGGACCACTGATGCTTTTTACATTTCACAAATTTGCGAGGGGCTTGTGATCCGTCTCTACAAGGAACTCTTTACCTAATAAATACATTATAAACTTCTGTATGGCGCATATAATGGCTAAAGCCTCCTTTTCAATAATGGCATATTTGTATCGTGCAAGAGAAGCTTATGGCTAGCGTAGGTGGCGGGGTAACTATCGCCATCATCGCTATACTGTAGTAAGATGCAACCTAACCCTTAATTGCTGGCACAAGTTCTGATACCTAAAGTCTTCTTCGGGTTACGGAGCCGAAGGATAAGGGGCGGAAGCTAATTTTCCCTTCATCTCTTCGAAGTGGAAGAGAGCTAATGGGGACCCCACAAGGTATTCCGGGGATTTATTTTTCAGCAAGTCACACAAAGAGGCAGAGAGAGAAGCGAAATGGGGGACGAAGCGGCCATAGAAAGAATCAGATCCCATGAAGGATCTCAGCAACTTCTTATTGGACCGACGGATAATTTTCACACTGGATCGGATTTTGTCCTCCTGGGGAGCTAATCGGTTGTTTCCAATGTGAAAGCCAAGGTAATCAATCGTACTATAAGCAAAATAGCACTTGCTCGGACCGATTGTGAGTCTGTGCTCGCGCAGGCGATGCAGCAGGGCCTGGAGGGCGATCACGTGAGGGTCTTACTCGCGAGTTGCAAGGTAAATGTTATCGAAATAAAAAGTCACGGCTGCCAACCCGTCTAATATTCTTCGCATCATGCGATGATAATTACTACAAGCCGTCACCAAGCCAAACGGGAGACGGCGGAACTGCATTAAGACTTTGTCCGTGGAAAAAATCGTGTATCTCTTTACATCTTCTTTACGGGGAATTCAATAATAAACCTTACATAGGTCCAATTCTGTAATGTAATTAGCCTCTTCAAAGAGATGGAGGTTTTGGTCGATCAAGGGGATAGGCTCAGCATCGAACAAGGTCACCGAATTAAGTTTCCGAAAATCGACGCACAGCCAATATGACTAGTCTGACTTATTTACCAAAACATTGGGGAAGCAGTATTTAAATTGGGGGATTCTATAATCTTTAAATTTAACAATTAATTAACTTCTGCGTTGAAGACCACTCTTAAATGGATGGGCAGGTGGTACGGCTTAGAATGAATAGGCTCCAGGGTGGTTAAAATAATATCATGCTCGAACTTAGCGTCACAGCCGGAAATCTCGGAAATCACGTCTCCAAAGTGACTTAATACCTGCTGCAGCTGACTCTTCAATTCGGGGGCAGCTGGGCACGTTGGCCAAGGGGTACTCCCTGTCCTGTTCAATGCAAGCCACTTGAACCACATTTAGCGCTTCCATGGGGTAGTCTGCCTCCATGGCCGACTTCTCGTCAATGGCTATGATACTATTGATGCACGCACGGCGGTGATACCTCTTGAGCATGCTTACGTGATATAGCTTGTACCAAGACGGAGTTCGAATGAGGTAGTCAACAGGACAGCGAATTTAGATGACGGGGAATGGGCCTTTCCATTGACTTAGTAGTTTATTATTTTCGATGGGGAGTAATAATTAAACTTCCTCGCCTGGTCTGAAACTACGATCCTTAGATTTTTTATCAAAATACGTTTTGTATTTATCTAAGTTCACGTCTGCGTTCTGAAAAGCTATTTCAGAAAACTTTTTTAACTTCTGCCGAAGTTATAAGAGGTAGGCGTAGGAAGATTGGATTTCCCGGTCCAATTCTTGATTTGAAAACTACACTTCAAAATGCTCAGCGGGCCTCGGACGTTCAGACCATATAACAATTCAAAATGGGCAAATCTTAATGTGCGATGGATAATTTTCCGGTAGGCGAACAAAGCTACCAGCAAATATCTATGCCACTCTCGGGGGGGTCTACGCACAGCTTCTTCAGGATGGATTTCAGTGAAGCGTTGAATCTTTCACACATTTCATTTGCCGCGGGTTGATAATGAGTGATAAAAAGGGGTTTTACCAGTAAGAGGTTGCCGACGTTCTCTATTAATTCCAAAATAAATTGGCGGCATCAATCGGATAATACCTCCTTAGGTACTCCGACTCTGGATAAAATAGAAATGAGCGCTTTATTATTCAGAACGCTTCTGAACTCGGAGTCCCAGGGGGTTTCAATGGGAGCGGGTACCTTTGTTTCCTTTTTCGCCTGGAATCACGTAAGGATGGTTTGAACCACAGGGGTGGAAGAAACCCGTGGGCACTGTCCGACCAGAACAGCGCAGAACTTTATTGGGGCCGCTACTACTTAAGCCCAGCCGGTATAATACGCGTATTCAGTAAAGCATTTCACGATTGTGAATCGATTTGCACGCCCAAGGTAGTCATGTACTACCGCAAACTTAGCGTGATTCAGAGCTATCGGGGGGATCAGCTCATCCAACACCACAATACATGTACTCCCTGTATCCCGAACAAGGGTGGAAACCCGGCAGGCTTTTACTGATCCGGTCTCAAACTTTAAGCTTCCTGGTGAGCTCTTCTTCAAAAAGAAGTTCACCTGATGGCCAGCGGCAGGAGGAACAAATGAAGAGGGAAGCGGTTCAACTCGCGATGGTAATGGCGTAAGAGAAGCACAATTTGGTGCACTTTATTGAGAAACTAGGACGGAATTGGGATTTTTTTTTTTTTAATTTTATGGAGCCCATCTAGCAACTACCCACTTGGGCATAAGTCGCCGAAAAACACGACAGCCTAGAACTAGGCTACTTTAAAGTAAAAATATGAAAACTTAACAATGATATAAATTGGATAAACTTAACAATCGAAGCAATTTCCGGCAGCGGGGGAAGGTTCCCCTCACCCCGGTGCAGGAGAGTGCAACCTACAAACAAAACAATAACAACAAAAAAGGAACCTTAAATAAAGGGGAGAAGGCCGGCCTCCCCCAAAAAGTCAATAATTCCACCAGTCATGGTGCGCGCACTCGTCCCGAGTACAAGGGATAGGCGGTAGCGACCCCGCCCATCCCGGTACCGAGACAGGTATCGTGCGCGAAGATCACCCAGACTGGGACATTCAACAAGAATATGCCGAACAGTCTGGGGGACGACGCAGTCGTTGCAATAGGGCGCATGCAAGCGCTCCATCAAGTAGCGATGCGTCACACGAGTGTGTCCGATTCGAAGACGACAGAAAGCAACCTGAAGCCCCCGCGGCATTGGGGGATAGGTCCATAGGAACAGTCGCGGCGCAATGGCACGCAACTTTAAGTTCCCTTCGACCGTCTCCCATCTTCTTTGCCAAGCAGTCCGAAGAGCTGCCCGTATTCCTGCCATGTAGTCGGTGTGAGGAAGAGCGAAACGCTGGTCCGGTCGCAGAGTCCTCGCAGACTCTTTGGTGCCCTCATCGGCGCACTCATTCCCCGCAATTCCTACATGTCCAGGAACCCAGCAGAAGATAATCTCAACATCTGCCCGGCTCGCCAAAACCGTGGCGTCACGGATATCGCGAACCAGGGGATGCGGAGATTCCAATGCCCCGAGAGCACTCAGGGCGCTTTGTAAGTCGCTATAGATCACAATCCGGTCTCCGAACCGGGCACGTCGCGTAATCTCCCGTACCGAGTGGTGTATTGCCACCAGCTCGGCCGTGAAGACAGACGCAGCGCCTGGTAGAGCCGGGCTGACTTCAAACAGAGGGGATACGGCGTGGAAGCCGACCCCCTCTTGGGACTTGGAGCCATCCGTATACACTGGCACGGTTCCAGCGTGACACGATGTGTGCTCCAAAAAGGTCGAACGCAATACTCCCGGTGCAGTACAAGATTTGGGAGCAGAGGCGTGGCGACAAATAGCCAAATGTGGTACCCTCCAGGGTGGCGTCCTGGGCAAAACCAGGGGCGCCAGCGGCCCGAGAGCGATATCTACCTCTCGAAGGAGTTTCCTGGCCCTAAACCCAAAAGGCTTAGGGTATGACTGGCGTCTCTCGACGGCATAGGCACCATCGAGATCAGCTGCGGATGCAGTGAGAGCTGTTGGCGACTGAGGGAGGCGCCGGGCTCACGTGTACAGTCGAGTGATACATTGCACGCGGCGCAGAGCGAGTGGCATCTCCCCAGCATCGACCAACAGGCTCTCGATGGGGGAAGTGCGGAAGGCACCGGTCACAAGGCGGAGGCCGGTGTGGTGGATCGAATCCACCTTCCGCAATAAACGCTCGGCTGCGGATGCATAAAACTCGCATCCGTAGTCGAGCTTCGAACGAACAAAGGATCGATAAAAAAGTAAGGCAGTAGCCCTATCAGCGCCCCAAGCGCTGAACGTCACGGAACGGAGAATGTCCATGGCGCGGGTACAAGAGACCCTAAGGCTGCGAATATGAGCCTCCCAGGTGAGGCGTCGGTCGAATACAGGACCAAGGAAACGGTGCGACTCAACCACATCCAGGCGCACCCCTTTAAGACTCAAATCTGGGTCGGGGTGAAGCCGTGGATGGCGGCAGAAGTGCACCAACTTAGTCTTGGCCAAAGAAAACCGAAACCTGTGCGCTTCGTCATAGCGACAGACGCGGTTCAATGCCTGTTGGAGTCGACGCTCCAGAGTTGGCATCTGGGCCGCGCCAAAAAAGATTGAAAGGTCGTCCACGTAGAGCGTAGCGAGAACATCTTCCGGAAGCACCGAGGTGATGCCGTTGATGCTCAGGGCAAAGAGTGTGACACTGAGGACACTTCCCTGCGGGACACCCTCTTCCTGCTCCTTTGGGCCGGAGAGGGCTCCCCCCACCCGTACGCGGAATCGACGATCTCGCAAAAATTCAGATATAAACATTGGGAGGCGTCCCCTCGCCTTCATCGTGTGGAGAGTCTCCATGATACCGTATCGCAATGCGGTATCATAGGCCTTCTCCAGATCGAAAAACACCGTGGCGTAATGCTGTCTACGAAAGAAAGCCTCGCAGACGGCATTTTCCAGGCGGAGCAGAGCATCCCACGGGGAGTGGAACTTGCGGAAGCCGCACTGTGCGGAAGATAGATGGCCTCTGCTGTCCAGGAAACAGGCTAATCTAACATTTACCAATTTCTCCATCAACTTGCACACGCAAGAGGTTAGAGAGATTGGGCGGAAACCGGTCGAAGTAGAGTGATCTCTCCCCGTTTTGCGAAAGGCAAGCACAGTAGCGATTCGCCAGGATTCTGGGAGAAGACCTTCCACCCAGATCCTGTTGAACAAATCTAACAGGAAGACCATGCCTCACTCACCCAGGTGTCGAGGCATGGCGTACGGGACATCGTCCGGACCATGGGCGGTGTCCGCGCACGAAGCGAGAGCGGAACGCAACTCGCTTACAGTAAACTTGTCGTTAAAGGGTTCTCCGCCTCTGGAGGTAAAGTCCAGCCGGCGGCCTTCCGCGACATCACGACGTGCATTGAATGCTGGCGGAGCAGCATCACGGCTAGAGAATGCAGAAAAAGCGGTCGCGAAGGATTCCGCCACGGACGCGGGGTCCGAGATTGCGGTCCCATTCTCCTGGAGAACGGGAGGGGGGTCCTGCGAGAACTTGCCCTGAATCCTTTTGACTCGCTTCCACACCTCAGCTAAAGGGGTCTTCCCGTTAAGTGAAGACACGTATGCCCACCAAGAAGAGCGGCGGGCGTGCTTCGAAATATACCTGAACCTAGCCCTAGCCCGACGAAATTCAGCGACAGTGAAATCGTTCGGGCGGCGCTTATAGCGCATGTAGGCATAACGCTTCTGTTTGAGGGTCGTCTCACACTCGGCCGACCACCATGGGAGTGGTCGGCGTGCAAAACGGCCAGACGTCCTAGGAATAGTAGTCAGGCCCACGGCGATGAGGTTGCCGGAGAAGAACTCAACGGCCTCATCTACCGAACTAAACTCCTCGACTGAGATAGAGAATTCAGTCATTTCCTGAAATGCAGGCCACCGCACCCGCGCCAAGCACCACCGAGGTGGTCTCTCAGGCGGCAGTTGCCTTGAAAATGATATTTGAAAGGGAAAGTGATCTCTACCATGGAGGTCATCGACCACCCCCCAATCAAAATCAGGCTGTGCATCCGAAGAGCACAAAGATAGTTCGAGGCAAGAAAATGAAGCGGTTCTCGGACAGTGATGCGTAAACTCATCCACGTTTAGGACACCCATCTCAAGCTCTTCGATCAGATCGGCAAGGACTTGTCCACTGGGATTTATGGAGTAATCTCCCCAGAGAGGATGCCTGCCGTTCAGATCTCCAAGCAAGAGATAGGGCCTCGGCAACCGTTCCACGACGCGGCGGAAGTCCCCCGCGTCGAAGTCAGCTGACGGTGGAATGTACGCAGAAATGATAGTATACCTCCTATTCAGGTGCAGCTGCACAGCCACTGCGTGAAAGGAGGTATCTAAAGAGAAAGGAAGAACGGAGACATCATGCCGGGTGTAAACCGCGCATCCCCCAGCTCGGCCATCCCGCGGTGGTGGGGTCGCAAGACCCTTGTACCCCAGGAGGGCGGGCAGGGGGCACGCGCCTAGCATGGTCTCCTGCAAAAAGATAGCTAACGGGGAGCGGGACGAGACGAGAATCCGCAGCTCCTCCCAGTTGGCCCGGAGTCCACGGCAATTCCATTGAAGGAATATGCCCTCCAGGCCTAGCTCGGAGGAGACGCAGGGGCCCTCCTCGAACTGAAGACCCTCACGGGAATGGCCGTACGCTTCCCGGGGGCAGAACCCCGGGCGCTGTTGGCCGGACAAAGCGCTGGAGGCGCTGTCGCCTTCGAGGACTTATTGGGGGAGGTTGGGCTAGCCATGCGGGTCTTTTCCTCCCCCCGCCTCGAAACCTTAGGCGGGCGCTGCGGCTTCGGAGGCGGGGGGCCCTCTTTTCGAGGAACCACCGTCTCCGAGCCACTCGCTCCACCTCGGGGCGTGGGCGAAGGAGCCGAAGCTCCTTTGTTGCTGTCCTCCTTTTGGGGGACAGCTTTAGGAACCCCCGAAGATGGCCTAGCGACCATCTTCAGGGGTGTTGCCTCCTGTGAGTCTAACGACTCGGTGGAGGCGCGTGGCCGTTTCGCCTTGCGGGAAACGGTCACGCTGGGGGAAGAGGGGGGAGCCCTGGTTTTAGCAGGGGCTGGGTATGAACCCTTTTTGCCGCCAGCTTTACCAGGGGAGCGCCCGGGTTGGGTAGAGCCCGCAGAAGGGCTCCAAATTGGCGTGGAAACAACCGTGCTCGTTGGCCTGGATGGGCCAGGAGCAGAGGGTGCCTTTCTAACTACTGAGGCATATGACGTCCCAGGCAGAGCTGGTCGCGCCAGGACCAAGTCCTTAGCCTCGCGGAATGAGAGTCTATCCTGGGCCTGAACGGCCAGGATTTCTTTCTCCAGGAGATATGCACCACATTGCTTCGAAGAAGCAGTGTGCGGCTCTCCGCAATTGACACACTTGGCCACACACGATTTGGACTTATCGTGTGCGACCTTGGAGCAATTTACACAGACTTCGGGTGACCCCGACTTTGCACGTCTACATGAGCGATTCGTATGGCCGAAGCGGTGACAGTAATAGCACCGCCGCGGCAGTGGCACGAATGCCTTCACGCGGTAGCGGCACCAACTGGCACGCACCGACTCAGGGAGCTTGTCACAGTCGAACGTGACGAAGAGTGTAGGGGTGGGTCTCGAAGCCCCTCCCTGTTTTCTCATCACACGTTCGACCTTGACCGCCCCATGGTCAGCCAGCTCTAGGGTGATGTCCTCAATGGAGTAGTCAACGAGTTTCCTCGCATAAACTACTCCTTTCACAAAGTTCATGGTAGAGTGCAGCGTCACACTCACCTGGGTGCCATGAAGTGTCCGGAAAGCACTTATCTTGGCCGCCTCGGCGGGATTCGCCGCATTCGCCAGAAGGCTGCCGTCCGAGAAACGGGTCACCTTCGGCTCTCTACCAATTGCACTAGCTAATCCTCTCCTCTGATGGATCATGTTGCCCTTGGACAACATGGTGCCATCAGTGGAGTGAATAACGAGGAAGCGTTTGAAGCCAGCGGGCTCGAAAACGCCAGGTAACCTCTGAATGAGGGGCCCCGATGTCATCGAGGCTCCGCCCTGTGCACTCTTGGTGTTAGTCTTGGTCAGGGGCTCCGCATACGAGGGGGTAGATGGGCCGGATGTGCCGATCTTGGCTTGGTCGCCTACCAAAGTGGTAGCAGACCCATCCGTCCCCACAGCCCCCGCGGATGGAGAGGAGCCCCGAGTCTTTTTCGTCTTTTTAGTCTTTTTCTTTTTTGGAGAGGAGGGCGGGGAATGAACCCGCTTCTCACCTCCACCGGCAGAAGCCCTAAGGCCAGATGGACCGGCCTCAGCCAGGTACCTCTCCGAAATGGAGAAGGTCCTGGTTGTCGTAGGGGCACCTGTCGGAGGAGATACCTCCCCTCCTTTTACTGCCTCGAAGCCCTCAGCCATTTGAGGAGGACCTTGCATAGGGGCGGATTCGGGTTCGGTGCTTGGAGCCGAGCCCGAATTCCCCCCCATGGAAGGCCCTACCGTCTGAGGCTGGGTATCCTCAAGGACCATGTCTATCACAGGAGGGGCCTCCAGTTGGCCATCCCCTCCCAGGACATCGCAGGTCCCCTTGGCAGTGTCGCCAGTCTTGTGTGGGGAGGCACAGGCCTTGACCCTGGCAAGGTTTAAAATTCTTGCCAGCAGGTCTTTTGAGGGAAGCGACCGAAGGGGCCTGGCTTCCCTCTCCTCCCTAAGGGGGTTTGCCCTACCGAGCCACTTCGATGGGGAGTGGCTGGCTAAGGGCTGCCTGCTGGCTTTCTTGGCAGTCCCCTTGGAAAGAAAAGAGGGGTCTCCCGCTGGGAAAAGGGAGGTGCCCGAAAGCACCTCCAGAGAAGGGGGTGAGGGGGAGTCCCCTGCACCCGTAGGCGAAGGAGAGAAGTAAGCCTCCTCTCCGGTTAGAGAAATATGGAGGGTCCCCTGTGCAAGCACAGGGGGGGGGGACCTCCATTTTTTTGCTGGAGCTGCCCGAGGGCGGCTCCGTTGATGTTTCAGGGGGAGTTGGGGGTTGAGTTTTTTTTTTTTGGTCTTCATCATTGGGCATGGTGACCCTTTTTTTTAACACGGGATGCAATAGCGCACACCTCTCGCAGTAGCCCGCACTGCGAGAGGTGCTTACAAGCCCGGCAGTGCCAGGCGCCGCCATTTGGGACCACCCCTCCCGCCTGGTGGCCTGGCAGTCCATCGGCATGGCGGCTCCACCTTGAACATGGCGTACAATATATAGATTGTGAAGAGGAGAGGAAAAGGGATGTGAGGAAGGTATGGGTGGGGATGAAGCAGGTTGTTAAAAACCAGCCACCCCAGACCGGAGCTCAGGGGTTAGGGAACATTGTCCCCCACCCCCTCAGCCCCGATGCGGGACGGTTGGCTGAAAGGAAGGGCAGCATCTACCCTGTGAAATTAGAGGCTGACCAGAGAAAGTTGTGGGAGAGGTTGTGTGAAAAGAGATGAAACAAGTGTTTTGAAGGAAGGAAGAGAGGCTAAGCTGGGGCCGGACGGAGCGCTGGATCCCGTCAGCACGGCGGCCAGGATGGCAAATCGCCGCGCCCCTTACGGGGGACGGAATTGGGAGTTCTGAGAGCAATTGGTTCTCAAATGTCTTTCAACACCGCAGGAGAAAGACACCATAGGCCTTCTTGGGAAGTATGATGAAGGGAGATTCGAAGAGAATCGCTTGGCCTGACGGGGTTCAGACGAAGAAAAATTTCTAGGCTTGGAGGAGCCAGTTATATTGACAATCTTACTAGGGTTACGGTGTGTAATTTTTTGTTTGACACATTTACATTTGGGGGACGATGGATCAGACTTTTTTCCTTCAATAGCGTAGCAATAGTACCTTGCAACGAATTCATCGGCTTTTTCTACAAAAAATCGAATCTACGAAGAAACCGAAGCCATAAGCTGGACCCTCAGAATGAAGTAGACTAACGCTTCATACTCGTAGGGAACTTTCGAAGAATCAAGCCAGAAGTTGAAAATTCTCTGAAGGGTATACCTAAACTGTCGAAAAGTTTGGTTAGGCTCTATACGGGCGTGACGAAATTTAACGTGGTAGAAATTGGGTATCATGTCATATGAGGCTAACAATTTGGATTTCAACGTTAAATAATCAATTACTGACTCCGGCGGAAGAGATATGAAAATATCTCAGAGCTAAGAACATAACAACACAGGAGTTTAGCGACATCATCCGCTTCAATGTACTAGTTGTTTAGTTCGAAGATCTTTTCAAAATAGGTTAATTAGGACCGGAAATCTTCTCCTTCCTTGTAAACGGGAAGCTACCCTGATTCAGTTTGTGGGACGTCCATCTGCGAATTGGTGGAGAGCGTTTCAAACCTTGATCTACTCATTTTCAGTTCGTGTCGTCGGATGCTTTCTCTTTCTTCTCGTTCTTCTCTTTCTTCCCGTTCTTCTCTCTCATTCGTTTTTCTTTGTCTTTTCTTCCCGCACTCTCTCTCTCGTTTTCTTGTTCTTCTCTTTCTTTCTCTCTGTATCGTTCTTCTCTTTCTTTTTCCCGTTCTTCTCAGTCCCTTCTTTCCGCTCTCTCGGCTCTTTCTTCTTCTTGCATATAGGACAGAAGGTCCTTTCGGGATAAACCAAGAGATTCACCTTGTAATATAAATTGGTCGAATGAAGACATGATGGTCCAGAATTCTAACTAAACTTAAAAAAAAGTAACGGGATAGTCGACCAGAATTGACTTGGTATACACACGGCGCAAATTAATAATTTCCATCTGAGCACTCGGAAATACCCGAATTAACGCGAGAGCCTTTAACTTTCCTCACAACACCGAGAACCAGACTAGACTGAGCCTTTCTTGGTATGAAAGAGTAAAATTTCGCTGGGGGAGAATAAATCAGAAGTGCAGTCTCAAATCTTAAACACGTTATGTATAAAGGAAGGTACACACAACAAATGGGAAAAATAGTTCGCAAGAATATTTCTGCTTACCTTCTTAATAGCCAAGCCTTCAGCATCAAAACCTTTAAAAGACCTTAAAAGGAATCTTTTAATTATGACCCTATAAACCTGACGCCAGTTAATATATATATATATATATATATATATATATATATATATATATATATATATATATATATATATATATATATATTATGTCGTAGAGAACCCGAGATATACGTCACTTCTACCCAATATGCGTGGACTCCCAAGGTCAAACGGGTAACCTTTACTCAACTCTAGTCACGACAGAGATGGGGGGATAGAAGTGTGTGTGTGCCCAACTTCCCTGAACGAGTGCGAAGGATTTAAATACAAAACGAGTGAGTGCATTGGCCGATATTAAACTAATGAAGACTGCTGGCTATGGGGCTTATGAAAAAGTAGGAATAAAATATACTTTCTGGTGACATCTGGTGTCTCTGGTTTATTTACAGCATGTAAATACAATTTCAAGCAGATAAAGCTTGGCGTACATAGTTAGAGGGGTAGTGAGGGCTTTTATGCGGATAGGCATCATCCCAAAGAAGGACATGCTTTAATGAACGAAACATATTTTGCTACATCTGTGGCGACTTCACTTTGAAGGCTCAAAGGCGCAACATAATTAACTTTGTCAGGAAACCATATATTGCATGCTCCAAAGTACCACTTTGAGATCAAGACAAAAGCTGGTTCTCCTCACAAAGTATGCAAAACTTGCGTTGAAACCTTGCGATCATGGTCTCGAGGGAAGAATTCCAAGCTCAAGTTGGTTCATTGGAGAGAACCAACGAACCATTTTGATAACTGCCCCTTTGCCTTTTTAATGTAAAAGATTTCAATAAGAAAAACAAACATCACTTGCAATACCCAAATATCTCTTCTACCATTCGACCATTTGCGCACTAGGATGAAATACCTGTACCAGTATTTACGAACTACCAGAGATTGCAGACGAAGCCATCAATCAGTACATCAACTGGTATTACTGATGTTGAAGATAACCAGATTGATATTTTTGAGACAACTGATGCAGATTGTGATAAACCTTCTATGTTTAGTCAGCCTGAATTAAATGATCTAGTCAGAGGTTTGTCTTTGCCAAAGATGTCTGCTGAATTATTGTCTTCCAGGTTGCAAGAAAAAAACTGCTGAAACGTGGCATTATTATCTTCTTTTATCGTAACAGAGAATCAGAGCTACGTAAGTACATCTGCTCACTATAGGACTCCCTTCCTACGATTCAAGTGAGTGGAGACTTTGTAGTGACAGCTCGAAAAGGAGTTTCAAATGTGTTTTACTTCACAACGGAAACAAGTATATTTCAATCCCAATAGGGCACTCGGTAAAGATGAAGGTAGAATATAACAACATCAAAATTGTTCTGGAGAGGTTGAAATATCATTTACATGGATAGGTAATATGTGTTGATTCGAAAATGGTGAACTTCCTGTTGGGCCAGAAAGCAGGTTACATAAAATAGCCCTGTTTCTTGTGATATTGGGACACTAGGACTACAGCAGACCACTGGATAAAAAATGACTGGCCACCAAGAACTAGTTTGATGCCTGGTTACAAGAACATTATTAATTATCCTCTAGTTGACAGGCTAAAAATCGCCTTTCCCCCACTACACATAAATCTTGGTATTATGAAGCAATTTGTCAAAGCCCTTGATCACAGTGGTGACTGCTTCCGCCACATATGTCCAACCTTTCGAAACCTGAGTGACGAGAAGAAAAAGGGAAGAATATTTGATGGAAATTAGATAAGCGCACTCCTCAGAGATGACCAATTTGTTACAAAAATGATTGCAGCAGAGGCTAGAGCTTGGAACGCTATCTCTAATGTGGTGCAAAATTTCTTTGGATGTAGAATGAGTATTAAGTTGCACTATTTACATAGTTACTTAGGCGAATTGTCAAAGAACCTGGGTGATGTTAGTGACGAGCAAGGTGAACGCTTTCATCAAGATATTAATGTAATAGAAGAACGCTATCAAGGCTGATGGGACTCCAATTTGATGGCAGATTATGTAGGAGCTTGAGGAGAGATGTTCCAAATGCTGTGCATCACAGAATGTCAAAAAAGAGGAAGTTTGTGCAGCTGTAGCTCGACGACAGGTAATAAAGTTTTTGTATCTCTCTATGTTTATGTCTATTTCTGATATTGTTGTTTCTCAAAGACTTTATGTCATAGACAAAAAGTGATGGAATATTTGGAATCACAAACACAATTACTTATAAATCCACTGGAAACCTTATGCCAGAAGAGTTTTGTTGATCAGTGTAAGTTAATGAAAACAAACGAAAGTAAAAAGTAATCATCATCATCATCACTAACTCTATAATTTAAGAAGGGGAGTTTTTTAGGTATTTGAATAATAATTTCATCTTAGTTTGGTTATGACTTATGAGTTTTTACCAAAGTTATTTCTAATAATTCTTTTGTAATATCAAAGAACAAAATAGTGAAGTTCAGAAATATATATAAGTATCGAAATTCTGTCAACTTTTTAAAATCCAAAGAATTACAAATGGTGAAGTTCCAAAGATTTATTTTTATATATTTTTTATCTATAACTATATTTTAGCAACTTGATATTTTGAAAGGGGGGAAATTTAGTTTAGTGTTCCCTTTTAAAATTATTATAATTGGCGAAGTTCAGAAAATTTCTAAAAATTTAATCATGGCTGGTTTTTTTTTAGATTTTAAATTTTAATCTTAGTAGAGAAGCGCAAGCTCCCCATGTAGGGGGTAGTGGCGAAGCCATTGCCTGTTAAATTATAAAATTAATAGTATAAAAGTTTTAAAGTTCATAAAAATATCCCAAAACAGCCTTCGTTAATGAAATGCCAGGAAATGAAATAATTTTAAAATCCCGAACCACAGAATTCAGTTAGCTAGATCGAAAGGCTTACATCCCAATTAGAGACGACGTGACACGGTGCCGGGAGCTCATGAGCCTTCCGGTAGGCCATTGTTATGGCCAAATCGTGGTCTAAAGCAGTCATATAGGGGCAAATACGGGTGGTTTGCTAATTTTGTCTTCTAAAGATCGTGGTTTTGATTTCTATCGCATTTTTTTAACAAAAACGAAAAAAACAATTGGTTATTTTCAGAGATATTTTAATATTGCAAATATATATATATATATATATATATATATATATATATATATATATATATATATATATATAAATATTAGTGAAATTAGAGGGTGTATTTAAAAAATGGTGCGGAGCTACATAAGACTATTAGAGTTAGGGACCATCATGACGATAGAAAAATCACCAGAACGAATCACGCATCAGTAGGGCCAAGGTAAATGGGCCAAACGATTCCAACCAACTTAGATATCTGGTAAACCACTTTACAAAATTGCTAAAAAAATCAACAATATTTGCTTCTACTCCAAGGACAAACAGGTAAAGGCAAAAAGGTGCAAAAGAGCCTCAGCGTGACATGACCTCCTTTATCCTTGAGATTGCCAAGATCAGATTATACGTACGATACACACTGAATTACGGTCATATTCGTATAATCGATCAATTTATCTAACACAAAAGTTCGTATGAAATATCTTGCTCACTTTGGCACTTCTTTCTAACACCTATTTTGAATCTTTTCACTCCACCATTTCCTATGCTCTTTGTTGTGGAATTGTAATAGTAATTGCCACTATTCGGTTTCTTTCTCCTTATACAACAATAGGCACAAAAATAACTTGTATACGCAAGTGGTGAAACAAGTATAAAAGAGAACAGCACAAAGAAATAGATATCCTGCACAGACGCCAGGAGGTCTGGCGCCAGGAATCGGGAATGGAAATTCTTCGGAATCAAAATATTTATTGGACTCTGAATCAGACACATCAGCAGTTATTTTTTCAAAACATGCCAGTGATTTTCATAATCCAATATATATAAATCATGCGAAATCCTTTGATGATAGGTAAATTCACCTGTGTGGAATGGAGTAAGAGGTTCATTTGTCCCTGGAGTGAACGAGCTTGCTTATGGTATGCGAAAATCGACACAGTTTTCGGATTTTTAGATTCACTTCTTTTTTATATTCTCTGTCATCCGTGCTCGTCAAGGGTTGCTTTATTGGATAATTCGTAGAATTACATGCAGTGCTAGAAGACATTATTAACATCACACTTTTTCTCTGTATCGTTTTTTACGAAAATATTTTTTATTTCTCAATATTAAATTTTGTGTCTGAAAACGAGCCCGATAAATAAATATGAATAACCTTTCGTGTGGAATAAAAGAACTAAAGAATTTTTTTTCTAAAATTATGAAATATCCTTATTTTTTTAATTATATAGTTTTCGAATGCCTAACCAATTACGCGAAAGAAATTCCCTAAAAAAATTTTATATTCAAAAAAATTAATTCATAATTATTTGAATTTAGATATTCATCTAATCACCATTTGGTGTGATTTGAGAGAAGCATTCGGAATAATTAAGAGTACTGTGATTATGTTTATTGCATGTCTATTGAAGAGATAGCTCCAATCTTGTTTAAGTGAAAACTATTGTAGTTGTTAATATTGATAATTTATATATCGGCATTAAAAATAGCAATATGGATATCATTTTAAAATTTTTAGAGGCCAATGCATTTCAAAGAGGTATGCATTACTTTTCGTTGAAAGAATGTAATTTCAAAAACGTTCCAGGAAAAAGTATAACATCCTAGCGTGTTATAAATTAAAAGATGACACGTTTATATTAAGACAAGGCATCGAAAATCATCAATCAATTAAGGAAACATAAGTCTAATATCTGTTATTAGCAAAATGTTGAAAATGTAATGGAAGAACCCCATTTTCGTGTTTGATGAATCGGTTCAAAATTCGGGACGAAAGAAAATGATCAGTTTGAGTCACCTTCTTGACAATCAAACATAGGGATGAAGAAAGATTTGACTCCACTTGATAAGAAAAACAACCGAAAAAAGACTAAAAATAACATGGAGAGATGATATTTAAATGTGTTGAAAAGAGGAAACAAATTTCACAAGACCGACCCTAATTCAGACAGATGAGAAATGGTTTCTCTCAACAGTGTGAGGCAAATGCCTGAAATGATGATGAAGAAAGTTCTTAACGTTGGAATTGTATCAATTTACTTGGGTAGTTTAAGGCTTTATTTATTACGAAACCAAAGAATACTAAAAGATTTAACATCTTAATAGCGATGTGTTACGTCTTTGCCTCACAAAAATTTTCTTCAACTTATCAAAGTATATATAACTCGTCTCGTTATACAAACATTTCACAATAACCAAAAGTACATATTAATAAGATTATAAAGATCTTTATAATTAATCTAAGTATGTTTTCACTGTTAAAATAAAAGGCTTGTATTCTTACATCATTCCATTTCTCTTTCTCTCTTTAGTTCTCAGTTCATTTGAGGCTAACCTAAACCTCACTGCTTAAGAGCTATCTTGAAACATCATTTTGAAAAAAATAGCAGATTGTTTGTACCTTAGTAGACAGATATGGGGACTGAGAACCTTGAAGGAACAAGTTCGAATTATCAGTTAGAGTATGAAGGTGAGGTTTTTTGGTTCATACTTGAAAAATAATATAATAATTTATAGAAAAGTTCAGCTTTGCTCCGATATAGTGCTTAATAGGAGCTCACTTATGTGTGCTTAACGGCTCAGTTGGTGAGGTTTTTGTAGTCTTGAATCCTCTGGAATCCTCTAGCATCATCTGCCTAGTACTAATTGATCGAAGAACAGTGGTAATATTCTCAAATTTTGGAGTTAAGTCACCAGAAATATTTTATGAAAAGGTTAGCTTTAAGAATAAGGTTTGCTGCAAGAGGGAAAGATGGAGGAAGTGGTGCTGAAAATGAAAGCAAAAGCCTAAGAGCATAGGAAGTAGAGAAGACGAAGCATCAGAGGACACAAAGAGCGATAGAGGATAATTTCTGAAGACAAAATCAGTGAACACGAATGATTCTTTTCCAAATCGACAGAAACTAATTGGAAGTACAGTAATGACAAGTCAAATTCATTTATGTGTGATCAAAATTGTTCACACCCTGTGAATCTTAATAATTTAGTAAGAAATAGGTGTAGCTACTTTCTTAGATAATCGCAAAAGATGACATTAAATAGCTCATTAATAAAAATTGTAGCTTGATTATATTTGAAATATATGAAATATACCAATTTTATTAATTTGCCCTAAATCAAATTGCGCCCATTATTTTAAACATATATGATTAATATTTGGTACAACACCTCTTACCCGTAATGACTTGCTGGAACCGTGATTTATAGAGATTTATATTGCTTTTGGAAGCGTTCTTTGGAAATTTTTCCCATTCCCCATGGGCCTAGGTTTCTAAATCGTAGGTTCGCGTAGGTAATATGGCTTTTATCAAATCTTCCTATAGATTTTCAATAAGATTTAGGTTAAGTGACTGCGATATCCATTCGAAAACGTTCCATACCTTCATCTTCAGCCACTCCTTTGTTTATTTTGCAATGGTTTCGGATCGATAATTCTGCTGGTGTCCAATTACGTCCCAGCTTCAATTTTTTCACTTAATACCTATCGTTCTTTGCCCGTATCTCATGTTACTGAAGTGAATTCATCGTTCCATCTACACGGTGAAGCTTAACAATTACCAATGCAAGGAAACTCTCCCAAACATGATGGATCCAACGCCGTATTTTACAGTTGTGGAAGTAGTATTTTCCTTGTACGCTTCGTTCTTCCGCCTCGAAACCTATCGCTGGTCCATTGAGTCCAAAGGTTCCAATTTAGTTTCGCTGGTCCAAAGAAACTTCTCCTAGCTCTTAATACGCTTTCCTAGATGGCCTGTGCCGTACGCTAAAAATTTGCGTATGCTTAGCGGGCAGCATTGGAGTGCGCCTCAGAGTTGTTCCGAAAAGCCATTCGCGGTGTATCATACGCCCTATCTCAGCAAACGAAATCTCCTTACCCGTAGCTGAGGAGTCATAATATAGCTTTTTTGGTGTCCAGGCTAGTGACCATTATTTACCTTTTACCTCATGAAGCGTAAGACAGCATAGGAGAGCAGCAACTTTCTACCTCATCCAGGTAGTGTTTCCAGTGTACGTGTTGCTTTATACTTCATTACGATATTTGCAATGGTGTTTTTCGAAGTATTCAACTCGTTTGATATTTTCTGGTATCGATCTCCTTGCTTATGTAAGTAAATATGTCTTCTCTGGTCCTCTTGGGCACCTCTGCTTTCTTTGCCATCTAGACGCCTATTTACCTTCAATTGTTGAGCGATATTTTACAGGGGTGAGAATAATTTTGACGGGAAATATAATCAAATTGTAATTTGTCTTAATAAAAAATTAAATGTGTATAGGTTTTCTAAGAAAGTGATACAATTTATATTTCCTATCAATTCATTAAGATTGAAGTTGTGTGATCAATTTTGATCGCAACTTTATTTGATACAAGAACTCACTTAGAGAACTTCAGTCGTTCTTGACTCTTCCACCTTTCATTGGTGCTAATGGCCTCGTTTAATAAATATTACTCTTGAACAGAACACAATCCAAGGGACACTAGAGTGAATTTTAGGATTTCTTGTGTTTACTTCATTGCTTTTATTTTTATGTTGACACATTTTACCCACTCTTAGCATTCGAACGTCTTTAATTTTCGTAAAATTTCAATTTCTTCTTGTTACATTTTTCGTATATTGAATTTTTGTATATTCTTTCCTGTTTAATCATTACATATGAGTCATTATAAATATACTCTGTTTCTCTTATTTCAAATATTGGGATCTGAATTTAATCCTTTTCCACTTGGTGTCGTTTCCTTCCTAACCTTCCCTATATCTTTAAAAGCCATCATTCATAGGATGATCATACCAGAGGCACACCTTAACTCTTAAAAAACTACTATTTCCCAATTCTCTTCAAATTATTTCCTTATGCTCTTCTTAACACACAAAAATATGAAAAGATAAGAGAGTAAAGGTCTGTTCCGTTTCCTCATATCATTCATACTCGTCCATTAGCTAACTTCGATGCTTCTCATCTTAACACTCAAAGAACATTAGGGTAAATGATTTATAACAGCCAAATCTCTAACACCTTCCTAACTTCACCAATCCGAATGGTAAGGAAATTGCGAAAGTCAGGGAGGAATACCTAAATGGTAGCGCCCAAGAGAAAAACTGTCCTTGAAAGAATGGTTTTTGACGTGGGTCGGTTTTCATGAAGGTGGAATTTCAGAGCCAAGAGACAAAAGCTACGAGAGAAGAACGGATGCCGTCTGGCCAAAGCGATCCAAGTTTCCTACTGAGTTTTGGCGTTCCGTTTCTCTTTGTTTGGCTGTTTTTGTTCTAAGCTGAGATGTTTATAGTGGCTGAGACTTTGTTTCTTTTTGAAATACTGATCGTTTCCAGATTTTGGCTACCATTTGGGAGACGTCAGGAGTTTTCGACTCTTTCGTAAGTTTCCGATATTTTTCGGAGGTTGGAGTTATTACTACACTTTTAAAGTTTTTAGCTCTTTTGTATTTCTGTATATTTTCTCGAATCTTTCTGTTTGTGTATTTTCCAATAATCATTTGTTATCTCCTTCATGTATGGTATATATCCTTGTTCAGGCGATGGTTCCTTGTTTCTATTATTCGAGAATTCCCGGACAAATTATTGAAATCCCTCCCCCCCTTCCTTCCGAGAAACTACATCTTTTCTCAGAACCCTCCCCCCCTCCCTCACCTTAAGGCCTGAATCATGATTTGTTTTTTTAAGAGTTAAGGGTGAATGAGGGGCTACTGTACCCATTTTCTCCATTCTCTTTTCTAGATCTTCCGTCTGTCTCCGTTCTTATTACTTACATCTTCACTTCTTCATTCACTCTTTTCTCACTGGTTCCATCTATTATTTTCATTATCCTTCACTTACAACTCTTCATCATACTTCATTACACCTTCTTGCGTTTTGCCCATTCAAATTTACCGCTCCCTCTCTCAACCCAACATCACGCTTCCCCCTCACACTCATACATGCTACTTTATTTTCCTGCATCCCTTTCACAACCTCCTTCAATGGCCCATTCTCAGCCACGCTACTCCTCCCGATTTCTATTTGTTTACTTCTATGCAAAGAAAAGGCAAATACAAGTTGTGCGAGTGGTAACAACCATCAAAGAGATCTCACCATATCTAATTTCTGCCTTTCATAAACATCATTTTGAAGGCAAAAAGAGCGATGCAGAAACCTCTTTGTGCTGAATATATAAACATATAATGCAAGAGAAAGATAAATTTGACGTGAATAATCACATGAGATAAGCAAGAAGAAGAATTTTTAAAGGCAGGAGAATAGGGAGATAGGAAGACACAGATCCATGAGGACGACGAAATGAAGACAATCCATACTGGGAAGACAGAAATAACGCCTGGATAATTCATTTTCTTCCTTGGGGTTATTTATGTCTTCTCAGTATGGATTGCATTTATTTTTAAAGGCAAGAGAATAAGGAGATAGGAAGACACAAAGATCTATGAGGAGGGCGTGATGAAGGCAAGCCATATTGAGAAGACAGAAATAACGCCAGGATAATTCATTTTCCTCCTTGGCGTTATTTCTCTTTTCTCAGTATAGATTGCCTTCATTTCCAAAGGCAATAGAATAGGGAGATAGGAAGACACAAAGATCTATGAGGAGAATGCAATACAGGCAAGCCATACTGAGAAGACAGAAAAAACGCCAGGATAATTCTTTTTCCTCCTTGGCGTTATTTCTCTCTTCTCAAAATGGATCGTCTTCATTTCCAAAGGCAAGAGAATAGGGAGATAGGAAGACATAAAGATCTACTTATTAATTTATTCCTAAATTTTATTTATTTATTTAAGACACTACTCGAGACGCTAGAGAGAGGCACACGTAATCCATGCTCCCCTCCCTCCTTTGAGTAACAAGGACAGGTCCCCTTTTGAAGGGGGGAGGACTTCTTAAGAAGACGCGCCAGAACTAAGCTCCGGACCCGCCCTTTTCGTCAAGGGCGCCACGTCGAGGATGTGGGGCATGGGGGAAGGGGAGTATGTCGTTTAGGGGAGAAGGAGGGTAGTAGGGAGGTAGACACCTGAGGGGAGAGGAAGAAAAGAGACGCAGAATCCGAAGTAGTTCCGTACCGTCGTCTCAAGTCTACATTCACTCTGTATGAACGTGTATGCATGTTTGTGTGTATCGGTCACATCCTTTGTGTCTTGAGGTACGCCTGGATGAATATCTCCGTCTGTGTATGTCTATCTGTTACCCTGACTCCGAAATAGATGTATTACCCTTATCGTACATTATTTTATTGGTTCTTTTAACTGCACCCTACCAGCCCCATCACTCAGTTTTTCTTCTTCTTGTGGATCTTCGACCCCTCAAAACTCTCTCTCCCTGTGCGTGAGTGAGGCTTCGTTAAATGCCACCATTTGCTTCATTCTTATCACTAATTTTCATCCTATTTTTAGTCGCGTGCGACTCAAGGTCGGTCGGCTCGTCGGTGCCCGTTTTGCTTTTTGTTGTTTTTATAATAACATTGTAACTATTCGGCCGATTCTAACGATATTTGAGTTTCTTATGTTGTTTTACATTCTCTTCCGAATGATATAATTGGCAAAATCCTCTCAAAGTTAGCCAGCGATTTTTCTTTGTTTTGGCAATAGCATCATAACTATTCGGCCGTTGTAACGAAATTTGAAACCCTAATGTTCATTTACATTCTCCTTCGAATGATATAATTGTCAAAGTCCTCCCAAAGAGAGCCCGGGAATTATTGAAAGAGTTAAAGGGTCGTAAGGTCATAAATCAGAATAAATGAGAGCACGCGCCTCTGGTCAGCAGACCTTGTTTGTTTCCCTACAAATATCTTCACTTCTTAGTAATGGCTAAAAAATTCGACCTAATCTACTTTAATTTCAACTCCCTAAATTAGCCTTCATTTCTACGCTACTCTTTCTTACACTCTAACTCCTCTCCCACACAGCTCACTCCTTTCTGTCCCAAAAACATGCCGGGGCTTGAAAAACAAAAATAATCACTATACAAATAACACATTGCTCTTTAATTCTTAATTCTTACGCGAGGAATAAATGGCTATTGATGATAAACCATACTTTCACCTCACTCCAAACTCTCTTCACACAATACACTTCTCATTAAAATAAATATACAAAGAAATTGGTGGAACAAACACATTTTATTAATGATGGTATCTTGATATGATAGAATTTATATAAATTATTTCCAAACTGTATTTAACACTTCTGAGTCTCATTTCTATTTCAAAGCTTTTGTCAAAGATTTTCCTCCCTAAACTTTTTCTCATAACTAAGCAATTACATGATATTTTAAAGCCTCTTTCTTTCAGAACTCCATTATAGCCTCAAGTACATATCATATTTGTAGGCCGAGGATACATCTATGCTCAAAAAGGAATAGGTTTTCATGGCTGGAACTATGTAACATACAAACATTCCTACGCTAAATAGATCGGAACATAACCAAGAATTTGTTTTAGAATTATGTAGCCAAAATTTAGATACAGTGTAATTTCATATTTTTTTAGAGCAATGCTTTCAGACAAATATTTTAAGAGATGAAACTAATATTTCTTCACTTTATTTTGTCATTTAATGGTGTCCTTTATGCGCTGTGACCAGAATTAATTCTTTTGCCTATGAATTTACAACTCTGTTATATTTTTAGCATATTTTATTTATTCTTTTGATTATTCAAGTTATTTAATCTTCAAATTCATTTTTATCGTTACATAGTCTTTAATCTTGTTCAAAAACACTTTGGCGACATCTTTGGCTTAAAAAAAAACAATACCTTCTTCAGTTTTCCCAAGAGCCATTAGGAAACTCGATAAACGTAGCAAATGCCTCAATTTTTTAAATATCAAAATGGCTCCCTAAAAAGACGTCTGAAGGGTATCATTTTTAGATACACTCGGGGTTCTCAAAAACAGAAATCCCGTCTAAATTGCTCATTAACACCCACCGTCTTATTACATCTAAAAAGTAAATAGAGGGAATTTTACCAAAACCTGCATTAGGGACATAATGGCGTAATTACCACCTCATTTCCAAACTTTTTCAAATGATAACAAAAAGCTTCGCTCTCACAATGGAGAGAAAGTTCGTAATTTTGAGTACGTATGCACCATGTGCGAACTTCCTCGGGGACGTACATAATATGCCCTCTCACGTCACTACATCAATGCCAGTTGGCGGGGTTTGCCATCGCCTTCCTTTATTTTCGCTCTTTTCATCCACCCTTTTTCTTCGTTTATCCCTCTCTTCATACAGCCACTGAGAGAAAATACACTTGTTGTTAACACCCTGTTGATTTCGTTCCTTCTTACTCCGAGACACTTACCCATGTACATTCCAAGCAGTTTTACTTTTCTTAAGCTCACCACTTTTGATGACACCTTTTAAAACCTTTCTGTTAAAAATCTCTTCCTTAGTTTATGTCACATTATGAGACAAATAAAAAGAGTAATTTGATAATAAACAAATTGACTCATCTCCCTCTTAGTGGAGAGAAACAATAAAAGTGAAAACCAACGAGAGGCAGAAAAGAAATTGAGGTGCATCTTTATTTGGGGAAGTGAAAATCTGCGGAAGAAAAGACTATTCGAGGCGGCTCTGACAAAAAGTGCCCGCAACTCTTCTGCACCTTCGCCAGGTGCCCGAAGGAAGCATATCTCTGCGGGAAGCGAAGAAATTACAGGCACTTGACATAAATATAATTGATTAGCCTTCTTGAGATCCGGGGGACTGTCCTACATCTGATTCTAAGTAAATTACGAAGTACCAAAACCTTAAGATCCACTCGAAGATAGTACAAGAAACAAGAGAGATGGTAGAAGTATGAGGGCAGTGAGATATGTAAAGGAAGATAGGAATGGCTAAAAATACCCTTTATATCTCTTGATTTTGCGAAGATATATTTTAAAGAAATTTTTATCGATTCTATTCTTAAACATATTTACTGTAGCGTTATATTCAGCAGCAAGTTATTCCACGTTTGTGCTATTTTATAATTGAAGAAATTTTATACTATCACAGTATTAAAGCTTTAATTTACTAGCTTGACACCCTTATTATTAGTTGCCCCTCGGTTTTCTAGCTTAAATATTAAATAAGACTTTATAATAGTGACACAGCTTAGTATTTTAAACGCCAATACTTTTGCCACGTAGATGCCGATTCAGTTGTTATACAACTTTTTCAGATATTGCTGATGTAATTCATCTTAGGTTGACATAAGATTGGAGATTAATTTCAAGATGAGAGAATTTAAACACGCGAGGCCTTTTTAAGGTTCTCTCTTAACCAATTCTTCCATTGTGATTTTTTTTTTTAAGGGGCCATCTGGCGACTGCCCACTTGGGCATAAGTCGCCGCAAACAAACAGCCTAGTTCTAGGCTACTTTGAAATAAAAATTTGAAAAGAAAACAACAATAATAAGAGATAACAATTAGGAAGCAAGCTCCAGCATCGGGACGAGGTCCCCCTCCATCCGGCGTAGGAGCGTGTGACCTAGAAAGAAAACAATAACAATAACAAAAACAACAACAACAAAACCCAGTTAAATAAAAGGGAGTTGGCCGGCCTCCCCCCAAAAGTCAACAAGTCTACCAGTCAATATACACGCACTCGTCCCGAGTACAAAGGACAGGCGGTAGCGACCCCGCCCATCCCGGTACCGGGACAGGTAACGTGCGCGAAGATCACTCAGACCTTCCATTGTGAAATATGTGAATCGAATCCCGAACAAAGATTTATATGAGAATCGCACTTTATATTAAAATTATTCAAAATTTTGAAAAGGTTTTTCTTTTTATTCAAATACTTGGTTTTCATTTACCCCAACCTTCCTTGTTCCTTCTTCTCTCTCCCTTTTTACTCGAAAGAGACTCAGGTTTTAGCAGCAAATTTAATGAACTCCGGAAAGAGGCCGAAACTAAAGGAGCGCAATATGATGTTGAACAAGAGAGATCGATTGACGGCTCATTGACCCTTCACAGCGCAACACATGTCAGTTTTCTGCCCATTTATCGCGAAATATACATACATATTTACGACACAAATACGCATACAAGGTACACGTATGTAAGAAAAAGAAGGATCCAGTAAAGCGTTGTACCGGGCGTGATTCGTAGTAGGTCTTTAAGGAGGTATATGTTCCAAGCCACCAAACGGCTCCTTCCTTTGGTATTCAGAAATTTTAAACTTGCCGTTTTTTGGTCTGTTCTAAAATTGGAGAGAAGCACATTCTTGACCATTACGAACGAGGTGGATGGACTGAATAACTGTTTCTAAATATTTTGAAAAAAAAAACTAACAAAACTATATTGTATTTAAATGCGAAACTAATCAATTTCACTTAGCAATATTAAAGTTGATTGTAAGAAAAGATTCAAGCTGCAGCTAAGATCAAACAGTGAATTAACCAAGTCGCCGATTAGGAATAAACGGGATTGTAAAAAACTAAAATAAATAAATACAAAATATGCAATTATTTTAACGTTCTTTTGTATTCTATGTTGTGAGGTAGGTGTGCAATTGTAATTTGGAGAGTGTAGGGATAAGTGTAGTAATATTTTATGGCTGAGATAAAGAGGAGAGTATATAAGAAAGAAATTGGCGCGTTCCACCGAGAGGGGCAAACCAGGTGGAATTTTACCCCTGGGAGAAACTGTCTCCGATCTTATAAACACTGAATCGAGGTTTCTTCCTTTGTACTGCCATCTCTTACACACGGGTTCTGAGAACTTCAGTTTCTAGCATCGCCCTATTGAAATTCTAGAAAAGATATGCAGCTAATCACCCCACAATGGTATGATGGCATCATGATTTTATACACATTAACAATGGATTCGTGACACAAACTCTTGCCTCTCAAGATACATTATATTAAAAATAATAATACACATAACGATACAAACGTCCATCTTTTTGGAAAGGACATTAGCTAACTGAATATTATGCCAGCCCATAAGTAATGCGGCATTTTTTTCATCTTTATTATAATTTCATGGATAGAAATCAAACACTTATATTTAAATAAGTATTTATTTATTATTTAATAACTAATATAATTGCCATTAAATTTTCTACTGCCTTTTTAATACCATGTTAGCAAAATTCGTTTGACTTTTACTTTACAAAGTTCTTTAAAGTTAGTTTACATCCACTGTTATTGACATCTACATTCTCTTCAGGTGATTCGCTAAACTCCTAAAAGATATCAGACTGATGGGTTTGCCAGGTGAGTATCGAGGATGTCTCATTAGTTTACGTTAAAAATGGTAAGCTTTTGTATGGTATATCATGCGATATGAGGTCGCGTGTTGTTTTGATGAAAGAGCACTCAACTACCATTGATTGATTCTGACTTTTTTCCTTCAAGTTCTGCATGTAAAAGGTCCAACTAGGTTCAGCAAACCTCTTTATTGTATAATTTGATTTTAGTTAAAAAGTTCAAATTAAATTATGCCATTCGGGATATTCCATTAACCACATAAAAGAATCTTTCGTGGATTCTCCCGTTTCGGCTGAAGTATTGGTTTTCTCCCCCAGACTCTACCATTGTCTGCGGTAACCATTCTACTAAAAACAATTCACTTTTTTTAGCCAAGAAGTAAGAAATGAATAAATGATGATTATTTGTTGCAGGTTTACCTCCGACAGATCTTGAAGACTCCATTACCCCAATCGTGAAACTTTTAAATGACGAAGCACACTAAAATGAGTTGAATATATTTTTTAAGCCAATTGTTTAACAGTTATAAACGAATTTTCTTCTAGTTATTTTTAAAAATCTTGATCAAATTCCATTGGTCTTCCTGAACGGAGTTTATCTTTGAGGCTAATTTTTCCTGAGCGAAAATTCTGAAACCATATACTGTAGTGCAACCGTATACTTCACGCAAACCTTCTGCTGTTAACTTAACATTATTTCATTCTCTAAACTCTTAAAGCATAACATTGCGAATGTTTTATTTTGACAAATCCATAATATTCACCATTTAACGAGAATTCACATTAAATTAACAATAATAATACAAAGTTTATAAACCAGAAAATGAAGACGAAGCTACGTCTAAATGTAATCCATGGATTAGGCCAAGACATACAGCCTTGGCCTGAATATTTTGTTTGAATTACTAAATGGAGTGAAATAAATAAAATTTTATTTTCTAAAATCAGAATTAAACCAATATTTCTTATGTTTAAGCTTAAATTTATAACTATTTTGTATTGAATATTGTTGCTGTCGTATAATGACCTACAGACATATACGTTAATTCTACACGAAATACGTACACGCTCAAGGTCAAACGAGGGACCTTGACTCAACTCTAGTCATGACAGAGATGGGGATAGAAATAGGGGAAGGTGAGACCCAACCTCCCACGAAAGAGTGCGAAGGATTTCAGTACAAACGATAGAGTGCATTTGGCCGTTATTAAACTAATGAAGGCTGCAGGCTATGAGGCTTATGAAAAAGTCAGAACAAAAAATAAACTTTAATATTTACACAGTATACACAATAAATAATTAAAATGGAATAATGGCAATGGATACTCAATGTTTACAATAATCGATCTAACAGAGCTACTTGAAGCCAACAGGTGCGAACACTACGGGAGTAGTCGGGAGGCTATAACGAGCGTCTGTAGGTACGCACACAGGCATGACTGGCAAGGAGGCTACAAGTGATTCGTCTCAGCCTACCATGGGTTCGAGGCTTTAAGAGATAAAACGCGGATCGGTTGGTTATTCGAGGGACATTAACCACGGGGAGCTTATCCTCTAGTAGTAACAATAACTGGAGGAAGTATTAGTGCCAAAGGAAATGTACTGAAACCAAGGATGGGCTAATTGACTGAGGCTCAGATCCTTCGGTTTAACTCCAGCCTTCGGGCTCATAGGGAAATGGAGTGCGATCGAGAATGACGTTTTTGGTTGTAAAAGGCAGGCATATACTGTCGATGCCCAATTGGGACCAAAAATATATAGGGACCAGCCGGAACCGTTACTGCTTCCGCTAAGGGGAAGGGCTCTATTTGGAGTAACACGGCGCTGAGAGATGGAAAGTATTCCCACAGGGGTTTCTTGATAACGCCCAGAGTTGCGACAGAAGCTCGCGTTTAAGATTCCAATCCCTCGCTTATCGCAGAAACAATTTTGATATTCTGACTATTCCTACGGTCCTCACTCACATTGCCTGACCTATTGGTTTCGACGGGGCACATGGCGGCAAAGAATCTCTATTCTTGACAGTTGCCAAATGGGTAATATGACGAAACTTAAAGAAATTACAACGGCACAGATAGCACAAATCTAACTTCTCCGTAGCCAAAAGTTATCACATGTAGAAATTGCGAAAAAAATAAAACGTTAAAGATATGCTACGAGTATTGTATATCACTTTAAAACGATATCAATAGTTTTGTATTAATGAAGTGAACGACAGAAAACGTCTTAAAACACCTCAACAAAACATCTATTATTCAGATTTCAGTATAGAATCGAAAAAATAATCAATATGAAGATTCAATGAAGATTCATGTTAAAAAACATCACTCAAAAGAATTAGAAGGAGATTAATATCGGTCAAGGCCTAAAAAGATGCAAGGCGAGAAAGATGCAATGCATATCTGAGATCAGCAGAAAAACACGCCTTCAGTAGGCCAAAGATCGCAAGAATTGGCCACATGAACAATGGTCGGAAGTTATGTGTTAGGATGAAAGTAATTATCAGGTATGTAAGAAACACCATTGCAGGCTGTTTTACATTTAATTTATGTAATTTCATTAAAATATATCTTGGAAGAAAATAATTTTGCAGATTTTTAGCACTTATGGATCTACCTTTGTGAGAAGAAGAGTTGGAGAGGGAATTCTCCCTGCTTGTGTGGTACCAACTGTGAAGCAGAGAGTTGGTTCTATCATGGTTTGTGACAGAATTTCTTTATTGGAGTTTGAATGTTTTTAGGTGATGGAAGAATGAACTCCACAACTTTCACTACCATGGTGTCACAACTTTTAATTTTCATTGATCTAGAAATCGCATCCCTCAAACACCAAAAAATGAACTTATATTTCAGCAGGTCAGTGCCTAAGTGCCTCACGCCTCATGCCTCAGGACTCATGCCAAGGGTTTAGAGCCAGCTAGGTTTCGACTTTAGTAAACTTGGCTATTATCAAAACAAATATGTTTTCGAATATTTCTATGCATAACATAATGATTATCCTAAAAAATGCCCCATTCGAGGTGATCGCTTATTGATATCCTACAAGCGCATAAATCTAGGCCAAACAGAAGTTTTAGAACACAAACACACACACACACACACACACATATATATATATATATATATATATATATATAAGGAATAATGCGTATAGTAGTGGAACAATTACTTACGCTTAAGGGAGCCACTAATGACTGATTCCACGGAGGAACCAATGGAACCAATTGTTATAGTAGGTTTTTGGCGATGGAAAATATAGAGTCTAACTTACACAAAGTTAATACACATGGAGGGGGATGAGTCACCAGATGGATCGGCTCTATTTTGCAACAAGTGCCATTTTGAGAATAATACGTATTATGATCAAAAATTTAGCTGCCATTTTGAGACTAGTATTATCATCACAAATTTAACTGCCATTTTATGACAAGTATTATGATCCCAAATTTAACTGCTATTTTGAGAATACTGTTATGATCCCAAATTTAGCTGCCTTTGAGACTAGTATTATGATCCCAAATTTAACTGCCATTTTGAGACTACTGTTATTATCTCAAATTTAACTGCCATTGTGAGACTAGTATTATGATCCAAAATTTAACTGCCATTTTAAGACTAGTATTATGATCGCAAATTTAACTGCCTTTGAGACTAGAATTATGATCCAAAATTTAACTGCCATTTTGAGACTACTGTTATGATCCTAAATTTAACTGACATTTTGAGACTAGTATTATGATCGCAAATTTAACTGCCTTTGAGACTAGAATTATGATCCAAAGTTCAACTGCCATTTTGAGACTACTGTTATGATCCCAAATTTAACTATCATTTTATGACTAGTATTATGATCAAAAATTTAACTGCTATTTTGAGAATACTGTTATGATCCCAAATTTAACTGCCTTTGAGACTAGTATTATGATCCCAAATTTAACTGCCATTTTGAGACTAGTATTATGATCTTAAATTTAAATGCCATTTTGAGACTATTATTATGATCTTAAATTTAAGTACCATTTTGAGACTAGTATTATGATCCCAAATTTAACTGTAAGTCTTCCCTGAAAAATATGAGATCAAATTTGTGTCACTTTTAAGGCCTGGATGAAGAGCGTCCTCTGCATTGTAAAGGTATATATTCGTTGCCATAGTAACCGCCTGATGACATTAAAAAGAAAGAAAGAGGTTCTTCGTTTGTTTAAAAGAGGACCGACCTGGTGGATATGTTTGAAATGTGAGACAAATATGAAATGGGAATGTAGTTCGCGTTGAGGTGCAGTTACACTTGTTGTGAATAATGGTGGTAGGGTTGAAGACGGTCTGGAAATGGTATGGTGCAATTCGCGAGTAGTAAATGTGTGATCACGACGAGTCGTGGATGCAACTGAGGTGGGTAAAAGTTGAAGGCTCTACTTTATAAAAATGTAAAAAAGGGCAACGCGATGAGAAATATGATTACTGAAAAAAGAAATGTATGTGTTGAGGAGGAAGATTCAGAGCTGAGTGTAAGGTTAGACAAAGAAGGTAAGGAAAATGCAAGCGTATGATTGAAAATAATATGTTGCGCAGAGTGTGTTGATGCGAGAGCTATGTGAAGTATGAGGATGGAACTGAGTGTGACCTGGATGGTTAAATTAGTTGGCATGTTGATGACAAGATGAGAGAAAGGTTGAAAGTAAAGAAAGTGAAATGGAAAAAGCTCTTGAATATGAGATGAAAAAGCATATGAGAATGTTTGTGAGTAGGAGAGAGGAAATAAGTGTGTATATGGAAAGAAACCAAATGTGTAACAAATTTTAAAGAAGATGTAGTGGGTAGAGTAGTGCTGTATATATGTCTGGTATGAAATGGAAAAAAGAAAGTGCATTGCAGAATTACGGAATAACGCCGTGAAACATGTAGTAGATTTTAAATGGGAGACGAACTTATAGGTACCTAATAGTGCAGATCAGCATGTCAAGAAATGCAAATAAATGTTTGCAAAATGCGAAAAGAAAACTGAAATGTGCCAAAAAAATTAACTCGGAGTAAAGAAGCAGAAAATAAAGAAGTTTGAAGGAAGATGAATGAAAATCTAGATGAGAACAGGAAGTTATTATTGGAGGAATTTAGAAAGGTGAGAAACCAAGAGAATAGCTGTGTAAGCATCAAAGATAAGAATGATAACTACTTGTGAGCAACGAAGAGGTCAAAAGTAAATGGCGTGAGTACGTAGACTAGTTGTGTAATGTGGATGTGTATGATGAAGCGCGTGTGAACACGATTGGTTTTGAGGGTGTAAATTTGGTGCTCTATCAGATTATGGAACTGATATGTAAGCAAGAGAATGTTAATAGTTTGAGAGATCTAAAAGATGGAAGGCCGCCGGAGTATATGATATAGTCGTACAAATGCTAAAGGATGGTAGTGATTGTGTTATGAAATAGGTTTGGTGTTTATTTTGAAAAGTACTTTGATGGTAAGGTTGGTTAAGGTAGAGAGGAGGATTTTATTTTAATTTATCGTGCTAAACTGGAGGCCGCCATGTACTGTAAAGCTGGGAAAAAACAACAAAAAAATCCACAACAAAATTCTTATTCACCAATAGACGGTAAATACACAGCAAAGAGGTAAAAAGTAGGAGGCACGATCACGTACCCATGAGAATGCTTGCCCTACTCACGGCCAAAGCACGCAACAAACAGTTCAAACCAAATTTAAATTTCATGATGGAGGTCGGCCTCCTCCCCAAACTCAATCTGGTACAAAGAAGTTAATCCAAGGCGCCAGGGACAAGCGATAACGTCCTCGCAAGTTACGGTACCTAGAGATTATCTAGCATGGAGTTGCAATTACAGAAGCGGTTTGATAGAGAAGGCTTGTGACTTCATTTGTCCAGGAAAACCCTCATTTAACATTTAAGAATTTCTTCATCAAATTGCACACGTAAGAACTTGGATGAATAGTGCTAAATCAAATCGGTGGGGGATAATCTCTCCCAGGCTTTCAAAAAGGAGGCAGTAGCCATTCGCCAGTAAGCTGGGAACATATATTCCGACAAGGATATGTAAAAGAAAGCTGACATAAAACCCAAGTCTTGTTGACTTAGGTAACAAGGAATGTCGTATGGATATCGTCCAGACCACGTGCAGTATCCGAGCTAACAGTGATAGCGGAGAACTACTCGTTCGTCGATGGTAGAGAAATCTAATGCTCTCTTCCCCTCCCTTAACCTTTGGTAAACCAATGTCGCCTTCTTTGTTACCGTCAGTAATCTTGGTGTTATTTTCGACGAGCAACTCTCGTTTAAACCGCACATCCATCCTATCTGTAAGTCTTCCCTCGGTTTCCTCCGCAATTTTCACGTGTTCGATTCCATTTTGATCGACGAAGCCTTGAGACTTCTATTCATGCCTTCGTCACCTGACGCTTAGGCTACTGCAATTCTCTTCTAATGAATCTCCCTTCTTCGTCACTTCGCCCCCTACAACTAGTTCAAAAACTATGGTGCCCGGATCCTCCTTCGCCACTCCCAGTTCTCTCCTTCGATGCCTCTGTTACAAGAGCTACACTGGTTATTTATTTGCTTCCGTACCCACTATAAAATTCTTCTCATCACCTACAAGACCCTAAACCTCGAGGCTCCACCTTATCTCTCGTCTGCCCTCTCCCGTCGCCAAACTCCTCGGGCACTCTGGCCTAACATCGCTCCACTCCTGATCACTCCTCGTTCTGTCCTCTGCTCGATGGATGACCGTTCCTTCTCAGTTTGTGATCCTAGACTCTGGAATGCTCTACCCGCCGAAGTCCGATCCTCTCCCTCCCTTGTTACTTTTAAACGTCTCCTGAAGACTCATCTCTTCAGAATTGCCTTCTCTACCCTGTAAACTTTCTTTACACTCGCTATACAACCTGCGCTCTGGGAGGGCTAACAGCCCAGAAGGGCGCATTATAAATACCTATTATTATTCAAGTGTTTCTCGTCTCTAGAGGTGAAGTCCTGTGGGCGGCGTTTAACTACGGTGCGACCTGATCGCAATGCTAGGCGAGTCGCATCCCGACTTGGAAATCCGTTTAGAACAGGGGTGGGCAGAAATATTGGGGAAGGAAGGGGGGGGCAGCAAGAAAAGTTTTCGGAGCTGAATAATATTTTTTTCGTTTTCTATGAAAGTATAATTTAAAGGGGAGGCTATTTTTTATGTACATTATTTAATTCCAAATATAAACTTAGATAATATAAGGAAAAATGGAAAGTAAAATGCACAACAACAAATAGCTTTAATAAACTGAATTAGTTTTAAAACTAAATGATATTTTTACATAAATTGACACTAAATCAGAATTGATAGTAACTTGAACAAAAATTAATTTAAACGAAAGTAATTATGTATAAGATATTGTAAAATGACTAACTTACTTCAGTTTCAATGAGGTGATGTTTCTTTATGATTTTTCAATATGTAAGAATAATTAGGTATTTTATCAATAGCTGTGATTCTTAATATGTCTGCAAGGTGGCCCTCTGACATCACGCTGCGATATTTTGACTTGTACTTCATGATCGAAATAGCTTGTAATTCGTAGGGTGGGCGGGGGAGCCGCTCTCAGTGCCACAAATCGCTCTCGGAGACACATTTGCCCACATCGGCGCGATCGGCGCAAGAAAATGAAGCCGTTTCTCGAGCAGACATGAGTACATTCGTCCACATTGAGGACACCAATCTCCAACTATTTGAGCAGCTTAATTAAGAACCTACTTACTACCAGGACTGACTTGTCTTCCACTGGTCCTTCGCTTAAATGAAGAGAGTCTCACCCCACCGGAGCACAACGGAAGTCAAAAGTCATATATATATATATATATATATATATATATATATATATATATATATATATATATATATATATATATATATATATATATATATATATAAAGCGCAGAGGGGTTGCGCGTTGCCAGGCGCAAGCATGCTAAATTTAGAAAGTTCATTACTATATTATAACTTCTTGGTACCGACGTTAATTTATAAATATCTGATAACTTATCTAAAAAATTCTTATGTTTGTATATATTTATAATCTCACATCCTTGAGAATGGGTTCCTACCCGAACCGTCGGTACCAAGAAGTTATAATATAGTAATGAACTTCCTAAATTTAGCCTGCTTATTTATCCTAAATATATATATATATATATATATATATATATATATATATATATATATATATATATATATATATATATATATATATATATATCCGTGGGAGATCGGTCCCTTTGGTAATCCCTTTCCCTAAAGTGGGATCGGCCTTTGCTCTCACCAAGCCATGATCCCTTTCAAGGAAGGTATATTTCCCCTTGATCGGGGGCGCCAGAATCCCCCTGACGGGGTAAGCAGTAATCTCTTAGGGACACTCGATCAATGCATTTCTCTTTAAAGCCCCGGGGATCACTTGTGGGAATTTTATAAATGCGAGACTCTCCAGGGAGAGGATGCCATTATATCTGTTAAAGCCCAGATAGTCTCAATCTAGTTTGTGATGATCGAATGCACTGAGGCCGGAAGGGCGTGCTGCTTATTCAGTTACTGGGTGTAGTATTCCCAGGGAGCACCCAAGCACCCCCTTTCCGAGTAAACGAGATAAAGGTGAAAGCAAGAATAGTAGGGGAATTAGTCTATAGCGAAAGAATAGAGACGAAGGGAAACAATAATATAACAAAGTATGCTGCCAAAAAGTCGCGTGCTCTCAATTGTTCTGATTCATGACTTAACGACTTGCAAAACTTTCAATAATTCCCGGACTAACCTTGAAAGGACTTTGGCAATTATATCATTCGAAACAGAATGCAAAACAACAGGAGGGTTTCAAATTTCGTTAGAATCGGCTGAATAGTTACGATGATATTACCAAATAAACTCATTGAAAAGTAAAATGGTTACCATCTGACCGATCAACCTACAGACCGACGTACTAACTTTATAGACTCCCGCGACTAAAAACACAACGGTAAATACCCCAAATCACGGCTGGGTTTGTTACTCCCTGGGGGTCCATAATTTTATTTTACAATCATTTTTGGTAGTAAAAACTAACGAGGGCATCTGACAGAAGCAGTGTTAGAGACCGTGAAGAAACTGGTAGAATTAGGGGGCGTGAAAATCTGTGATAGCCGGAGTGGCCCAAACCGGAACCCGCTTCTGATGCTACGGCCTGGGTGGGCACGCAACTCTCCGGAATTTGTTCACCCCTCACAGCCCAAAAAGGGATTAACAGTACGAAGGTGAAGTTCGAGACACAAAGGGAGAATTTAGACCATGAAGAGAATGGTGTCCGTTCGTCTACAGAGCCCTCCCCCCTCCGGGTTAAGAGTCCCCCCTCCAGGGTTAGGAATTCAAGCGTAGAAAATTTGGGGCCTAACTTTGAGCTCCCCCCCTCTCATTCATGTTTTTCGGACAGTTTATTGGTTGGGGAGAGTAGGGAAGGAGAGGCAAAGCCTACTTATTTTATTTTCTTCGTGTAATTTATCTTCTACGTTCTTTTCCGCTGGTCTATTTTTACTTGTTCGTCGCATATACATCCTCGCCTCCACTCCCTTCACACTGGCCTCGCCTCCACTCCCTTCACGCCGGCCATAATATATTTCTCTTTTGCCACAGTTTTTGGGGGCAATTTTTCTTTGTGCGGAATAAATTACAAACGAGGAAGTGGCGCCATCTTTTATTGTAGCATTTTCGCCCATCTTTTCAATAAAGGTATTAATGATTATATTATCCTTGGTATATGCAATAATTAAACTACCTTTATTTCTCATATATACTTTAAGAAAAAGGCAAATGTCGCTTTCGCTTTATTTGCGAAGGAGTTTGTCAGTAATGCAAATTAATTGTAATAACACCACTCTTTTTGTGCTGGCAAGATATATTCTAAGTCTAAATCTGTCTGACGGAATCGTTTTCTACCTTTTCTTTGTGGGTGTATCTGCACAACTTTGACTCACGTGCACTTTGTGAGCTTTTTCTTATATATATATATATATATATATATATATGTGTGTGTGTGTGTGTGTGTGTGTTCCTGTGTGTGAATTAAAGGATGCACGCGGCCATTCTTTTGGAGTTTAAAAAGGCTAACAAAAGATTCACCCATCATGTAACGCGAGGAGACCATTTGTCCTTGATTTAGGAACAGTGAAGGCAAGATGGCCTGAAATAAATTTCTCTGATTTGAGTTGTAGACAAACAAATGAATGCAGAAAATACAAAAGAAAGGCACTCTCCCAAAATACTTGAATATGCTGAACAAAATCCACAGTGTTACAGAACAAGGCACGTCTTACACCTTTGCCGGAAGAGGGTCTAATTGAAATTCGGGGAAGGAGCACCTTTGGCTCTCGGATCTCAGTGTGTTTCCTGGGGATTCAAGTTAACCTTTCCCACTGCGACCTTGGTTAAGGAAATTGGTATTTGCTTCCCTTTCCTCCTAAACACCGCCTTCTCATTTTCTTACCCCACTTTCTTTCCTGTGAATGAGCATACTCTCGTTGGATTACGCAATATCTGAAGGTCGGTCGGAGAAGGACATACACTTCCCCTTCTCAAGACCCCACTAATGGGTCTTCGTCCCATGATTATCTCAGTTTATACTTTCCAGATCTTCAAATGGGAGTTGCACCCTGATTATTTGAGCTATTAATCGCCTATAAACCAAACCTTATCCTGACATTTAAGGCTCCCATTTGTCTCATTGTATTTTGCTCGTAAGTAGCTATTGGCGAATGTATTCCCCTCTCTTGCCGGATTGTTGCTGAGAAGCGAAGGTTTCAGAAAAAGGATTAATCTTAATAATAATAATAATAATGATAATAATTATAATATAATGATAATGTTAATCAAAATAATAATAAAAAAATTCATAATAATTACAATAATAATAAAAATCCTAATAATGATAATGATACTAATTATAATAATAATGATAATGTTAATAATAATATTAATAATAATAATGATAACAGTAAGAATGATAATAATAATAATGATAATGTTAAAAATAATAAAAATAATAAAATCTTAATATTAATAATAATAATGACAATAATTATAACAATAATAATAATGGAACGATGTGTCAGGATAGTTTAATGACTATTTCGTTGAAATTGTCGACTTAAATGTGTTACAGCCATTATTGAGCAAATGCTGACCAGGCAAATATCGGCCATCTTCACTATAATATGATGATGAAGACAAACAAACTATTAATGTAACAACAAGGAGTAACAACAAGGAAAGAAGGTACCCTAGGAGACCTTACGGTCCATTCAAAGAGGGTACCTTTGGACTAGCAATTGAGCGGGCACAAGGCTGCTCAATTGTTTTGCGTCCCTAAACGGCCACTTTTCAAGACTTTGTCTAGTCTTGACTTGAACTGGTCAACAGATTCACTGTTGACAACTTCCAATGGAAGTGCGTTCCACATACCGCAGATACTGTAAGTGAAAAATTTCCACACAGATTGCGGTTGTAACGCTTTAGTTCAAGTTTGAAGCCGTGATTGCGCGTTCTGTTCTCACTCAGTGTGAAAATATCCCGATAGTCAACATTGTCGAACCCTCGAAGTATTTTGAAAACTTCGATGAGCTGACCACGCTGTCTACGGGTTTCCAGCGAGAACAGATCTAATTCCCTTAGTCTATCCTCATAACTTTTATGTCGGATAGAGGGAATCAGTTTGGTTGCCCTGGCTTGTACGCGTTCCAATCTCGCGATGTCCTTTCGCAATGAAGGACTCCAAAATTGTATGGCATACTCCAGGTGCGGTCGGACAAGTGAGTTGTACAGGCACAGTACAATCTCCTGGTTCCGATAACCAAACTGGCGCTTAATATATGTAGAAAAGAGGGTAGAAACGGTTATTACTATTAATAGTAATAATAATCAAAGTAGTCAGAATAATAAATAATATTGTGAGGGAATCCCCACGTGGAAGCTCTTGAGCAGAATGGAACTTCCATGCACGGCACAACGCCCGGTTAGGCCTAAATTGGTAAGCCTAACCCCCCCTCCCCCTTCCACAAGCGGTATACGGGCAGAATAGCTTTTACAAGAAGATTCGAGGCCATTCGAGAGCTGAGCTGTGCCCCGCTTACCGCGCCCTCCCCCACTCCGGGAGAGCCTCGGACATATATAGCGCTCGACTCCCATGAGGAGACACAGAGTTGAGAAGTCTCGCCAGACCCCAGAAGATTCCCCATGGTTCCAAGTCAAGTGCTAGAAACAAAGCAAAGTGACAGCTGGACTATTTTGTGTATTTGGAATTAGCCCCAGCCAGGAGGTAATTCCACTGAATGATTGCCCTCGAGTGATTTTCCCGACTTCTCTCATCAACTCCTGTCGAAGGCCTCCTCATTTCGGGTAGCCAAAATACTCTCCCCTGGACCGGAAGTTACCTCCTTCCACCTTGTAAGTTGAGGCCAGTGGGGCTTACAGGGACTGGGACATCCCCACTTGCCTTAACTTACAATTCGCCGATGATTTCACCCAGATAATCACTTGCCCATGGAGGAATGCGCCTATGCAAGCTCGCATGACAGCAGCAGAAATCAAAAACCTGAACACCTACGAGGCCCGGTGGAAAATCCGTACCAACCAGGATAAGTTCAAAGTAGTTCCCATAGGCAGGAGACTACTTGATGACGTCAGGGTGGGGGATAGACGATATCCCTACACCAACGAATGCAACGTACTGAACATGAAGATCACCTCAACCGGGTACGCAAGGCACGTCCAAGAACGTATCACCAAGCCCAAGATAAAAGCAGAAGCAGATGTTTAGCAAACCAACTAAAAGGCTACAAAATTTTAGTTTGTTTTATATTTTAGCATGAAGTATTTTTTAAAGTTAATTTTGTTATCCAGGAAATGGAGGGTATAACAAAGGACATTGATAAAGGCATGGAATCATTTGAATAGTTTTTATCATGGCTAAGAATTTATTAAGAGGGAGGTTTTGATGATGTCTTGAAAGCGTAAATTGTATTAGCCGAAGCTGTTGAATTACCATCAATGTTAAGAAAATTTCAAAGAAACGACTACTTAGAAGGAAGAAAATGTTTATTACGACACAAAAGATAAAGCTTTTGATGACCCAAAAGAAGCATGCAAAGGTTATTATTTTAACTTCGTGCTAGACAAAGCTATTTAGTTTATAGATTCTAGATTTCAGCAGCTTAAAAGACGCATAAAATTACTTAAATTTTGAAATAATTTCAAGAGCTTACAAAAGGCAGAAATTAGGTATCTCAGTGCTAAGGGTAATTAATACTTAAGGTATGATGGTTATTGTGCGTCATAGATATAAATATAGCTTCAGTAAAGTCTATAAATTTAGTAGGTGAGAGGAAAGGGATATGTCTTTAATGCAATTAGAGAGAGAAGAGGGACCAAGATTAAATCCCGGGTAGTTCCTATAGGTAAAGCTAACGGGTCACAGTAAATGCCATTAACGGTTTACTAATTGTTGGTGATTTGTTAGGTAGGATGTAAACCAGATATTACTGATGACACTGACCCTGATTAGAACTAGTTTAGTCTATTAAAGGCTTTATAAAATACAAACGGAAATAAGTGAGTGTGCGCAATTTATGGTATCATATCATCATCATCATCATGACTAACTCTATAATTTAAGAAGGGGATTTTTTTGAGTATTCGAATAATAATTTTCATCAAAGTTATTTTTTAAAACCCAAAGAATTACAAATGGTGAAGTTCACAAAATTTATTTTTATATATCTTCTATAAAATTATTATAATTGGCGAAGTTCAGAAAATTTATAAAAATTTAACCATGGCTGCTTTTGTTTTAGATTTTAAATTTCAATCTTAGTAGCGAAGCACAAGCTACCCCTGTAGGGGGGGGGGGAGTGTCGAAGCCATTGTCTGGTGTTTTGATAAGAAATTCATGAATTGCGTCAGCCGTGCTACCACTTGGACGGAAACCATAATAATGAAGATATAATATCTTTCTCTCAGTAAGAAAAAGCTGAAGTATCTTGTACATTAGTGTGTTAAATATCCTAAATTAAGTTGGAAGTGAGGAAGTAGTTCAATAATTTGATGGAAGGTTGCAAAATACTGATTTTATGATGCGTTAACACACGTAAATTTCAGGGATTTTATTTCTTTGTTTTTCTCTTTTGCATTTCAAAATAGCTTAGTATTACACTAAACATAAAAATTAAGGCAACTTATACCCTGGGTGCAGGTCACCAAATGGACCCTTACAAAATGGAGCCACGAAGGAAAAACACCATGTGATGGGGATTCTTTAAAACGAAGAGATTTTATTGGGTTATGATGTAGCAGGAAGTTTGTAAATGAAGGCAAGGGAAGAATTAATGGAATAGTTCTTTTAGAATCATTGACAATTATTCAATATAGGTAGACTAAAAGCGAAAAAGTAGTTAATGTTACTGCCAGCCATGTATCTCATCGATTAGTTATGGACTAACACACATCCATTCGTCGAGCTCAGAAGCGAACACATCCCTTCTGCTCTCCGCCCGGTAAAGGAGGAAGCGGTCTGTGGAGGTTCGAAGAAAAACCTTAACCGACGACATTTTTGAGGAACCCTTTCAGCATTTACGAATGACGTTTCTCCAGGGATACTCTCACCCCAAGGATCGCAAGGAGGCCTCATCAGCCCCGTCGCGTCTTCCTGCAGTCTCTTGGTGTAATGCCAAGAAATCAAAGTAAAGAAAGCGGCTATGGCGCACACCGCCTCACCTGCACTTCGTTCCCGCCATAGATCGGTTTAGTGTAGTACAATGAAACGTAGGCATTTGACACTGTTTGCCACACCATCTCTAACTTGGTACTAAACACTCAAAGTCCTGATGTCTTGCTCTTGTACATTACTAAACTACACATTAATAACACTAAAATTCGCATCGTAGGCTACCGCACCTATCTCATCCCACAGGCAACGCACCTGAGAACAGGACTCATAGTTAACCGCTGCATACATGTCACATTCGTAAAAACACAAGACGAGTCTTTTCTAGCCTGTAAAGTGCACACTGGTCCAATTATAGTGGCTACACACTACAGTCCTCCACTGTAATCGCTACAAATATCTAACTACAACATTTAACTTTCTTTGTTGGAGACCTAAAAGCACACCATCCTACACTTCTTTCAAACAACATAAATGATGCGAGTAGGTCTCTGGCCAGTGGCTTGCAGAAATTTCGCTGCGAGAACACTAGCCCAGCCTTCACCACATTCTTCGAGCATCATGGAGCGACTACATCCCCGGACATAGTCTTCCACAATGACTACGCCACACTCTTCCTCCATAACATAGCCCCAGATTGCCATGTACTATCTTACTACATCTCTGTATGCCTTCTACTATCCTCTTCACCTATTCTAATACCCACACAAGGTTCAGGAGACATATTGCCACTAACAGAACACACAACCTTAATCTCCGGGACACCAAACCTACACACTCATACACTCCACGTAAGACACACACATACATTAGACACTTTTGAAGAACACTAAAACGCGCCCACCGACTTTCCGGCCTCGCAGCGACAATAATCCAGAAAGATCCCAAAAACATTTTTCCTACACTGGCATATCTCTTTAACGCTTCACTCGACTCTGGACACATCACACAACTATATAAACATCACAGAACATAATACTTCATAAAGAAAACAAAAACCCCAAAGACGCAACCACTTACAGGCCTATTTCACTATTTGAGCACCTAGGTATATTACTTGAGCATATGGTTAACATCCGTCTCCGGAATTTTATGAAGGAGAGTAACTGGTTTTCTTGCTACAAATATTGCTTCAGGAGAAGCTGGTGCCCATAAGCGGTTGTGACTATCTTTCTTGACATAATACCAAAAGCACGGCAATCACGAAAAAAATACGCTCCATCAGAATCGATGTGAAAAAGGCATTCGACAAGGTGTGGCATGAGGGACTTCGTTGGAAACTATCCAGCAATACGGAGCTCTCTTTCTGCACCAGAAGGCTTTTTTCCTACTAACTTACCGACAGGAGGTGTCATACGAAATACAACAACACGATATCATAGGCATTCACACCACGCGCTAGAGTACACCACGATAGCGTACTGGCGCCCATACTATAAATAATATACACCAACGACACCCCAGGAACACCCGAAACCTGCAGACGAACACAGATTGTCCAACGCTGACGACGAGACCATTCTCGTCTCCGGCAACGGCCCAGATACGATCGTGCGCTGTGCACAGATGATATTCAATTACAAGACTGACTTTGAGGACAAGTTGGCTCATTGCCACGAATTCTGTCCACCCTGACGACACTCTACGGCGCGCTTGATCACTACATGCACAACATACAGCTACACAGATAATATAGACTAAAACTACCCATCCCAAACGAAACTTACATATAAACCTGACGCAAAAATACTCGGGGGCACATTTGGTAAATACCTCCACCAAAACATCACACAAGTAAGAGCTAAAGATACCAACAAAATTATGTGCGGGTTTTATCCTCCCAGTCGCATACTACAACTACGCTTATACAAAACACTATAACTACCACTCCTAACATACGCACTTATCACACTAACAGCCGAGAGTCACACATGTAGGAGAAAAGCATAGTGCATTCAGAACACTCCTTTGAGACGCGCTTGGCGCTCTCCACGTTACAAACTCATCACCATACTACACGAACATAACAGCCATATCACTCAACACATACACCTCCACACGCTTAATACGACAGGTAGGGAATGTCGCAAGAGACCCCAATTATGCCCAGATACATACATACCAGACAAACATATGGCGTTGGCATTGATTTACCCTGCAGTTCTAGACTACTACAACCAAAACCTATATATATATATATATATATATATATATATATATATATATATATATACATAAGTCAGCAACACCATGATTATCGTGTTTCCCTAACTCAGCCTCACCTTTCCACATTTCTGCCCGTCCACTCTGACACCCCAGTCTAATACAATACCACTACCACCAAACAAACACAAAACATGACGCATCAGTATCTAGCCACCGAACCTTAACTCTTCTACTCCCCTATTAATTTTTTCCGAACCATTTTCCTCTTTTACTACCCGATCTCTGGGGCCCAGCGCAGTCATTACTCTACTTCTCTCTCCATTCGCGTTAAGTGAAGTCGCAAGGGCCAGATATAGCTATTTAATTCCCAAGTTTGCATTAGGTCTTTCCTAAAACCAGGTCATCTCTCTCTCTCTCTTTCAAATCAACTTGTGGTAATGAATGTTGGTGCGTGTTTGTGTCTATCAGGCTTCATGACTTTAGTTTCAAACGTGTCTATATCTACGTATTGCTGTATATAATCGCATCATTAAAACAAAAAATAGGAAAAGCTTAGGGATAATTAGATTGTAAAGCAAACTTCATCAACCATGAATACCGGTATCAATGTGGCGCACATATAGAATATTGGCACTCAATAGCAACCCCTCCCATTCTCTCTTTTCAAAAAACATATGTATGTTTATGTGAACTGGTCTATCATTTCCCCCAGTGGTTATCATTTGCACGATACGCTCTTGCTAAGAGCAGCGATAAGCCATGCACCCCTTTACAAATTCAATACACTACATTCACTTTTCACTAATTATATTTCCTTCTATCTATACCACACATGTTTTGTCACCCTCCAAAGACGCACACATACTTACACTAATACACTACTAACTTGTAACTTGTAAATCTTGCTAAGAGGCAAAGTGTCCTATAAATTTCGTGCAAGGCACGAGACTCGCACAGTGCCAAATTGATTGCATGACCCCTCCAGCAAGGCAGAATAAGAATAAGAATAAGAATACGAATAAGAATAAGAATAAGAATGAGAATATGAATGAGAATGGAAATATAAATGAGTGTGAGAATGAGAATGAAAATCAGAATGAGAATGAGAATGAGAATATGAATGAGAATGAAAATATAAATGAAAATGAGAATGAGAATAAAAATAAAAATGAGAATGAGAATGAGAATGAGAATTAGAATGAGAATGAGAATATAAATGAGAATGAGAATGAGAATGAGAATAAGAATAAGAATGAGAATGAGAATGAGAATATGAATGAGAATGAGAATGAGAATATGAATGAGAATGAGAATAAAAAATGAGAATGAGAATGAGAATATGAATGAGAATGAAAATATAAATGAGAATGAGAATGAGAATAAGAATGAGAATGAGAATGAGAATGAGAATATAAATGAGAATGAGAATGAAAATATAAATGAGAGTGAGAATAGAATGAGAATAAGAATGAGAATGAGAATGAGAATGAGAATGAGAATGAGAATGAGAATGAGAATGAGAATGAGAATGAGAATAAGAATAAGAATAAGAATAAGAATAAGAATAAAAATAAGAATAAGAATAAGAATAAGAATGAGAATAGGAATGAGAATGAAAATATAAATAAGTGTGAGAATGAGAATGAGAATGAGAATGAGAATGAGAATAAGAATGAGAATGAGAATATGAATGAGAGTGAGAATGAGAATATAAATGAAAATATGAATGAGAATGAGAATATAAATAAAAATATGAATGAGAATGAGAATGAGAATATAAATGAGAATGAGAATGAGAATAAGAATGAGAATATGAATGAGAATGAGCATCGTGAAATGTGAAGAACTAAAAAACTGGTTTAAATCTCTTTCATTAAGTTGCCTTTACAAATAGTCTTTAATAGTTACAATTTTAATAATAAAAATCTGTCTTTAATAGCATCGCCTATAGATTTTGGGAATAAAAGTCTATCTATTTACCTGTTAATACACATAATCATGTCTGTATAATGCATGTACAATATATCCAGTTATGTATAGATAGATAGATATCCCTTCCGGTGCAGCTTTTACTCTTTCCCGCTCGCCTTCGTGTCTCATTAACGCTAGCCTCTAAACGGTCACCTATTTGATAAGCCTCTCCCACCATTCCCTTCATACCCGAACACTTTGTATAAAAAAGGTGGAGCAATTTAATGTTCTGAAGATACGATAAGTGTAATCGTGAAACGTTAACTCGTAAGGAATAAAGTTAGAATCATCTGAAAACGCTTGAATTTCAACGCAAGAAAGATTGATCGTAAGCTGGAAACGAAAACTCGCAAAGCAATACTAATAATAATAATGATATATGCTTAATAATAATAATAATAATAATAATAATAATAATAATGATTTATGCTCCACAAGGTAAAACTAAGAATATTATTTACCGAGAAGATTCTTACCGCTGCTCGACAACACTAAGTTCACTTCATAGAAAGAGAATATTCTTTGCAAAGATATATATAAGATATATATATATATATATATATATATATATATATATATATATATATATATATATATATATATATATATATAAAGAGAGAGAGAGAGAGAGAGAGAGAGAGAAAGTGAGAAGTAGAGGGACAGAGAGGAAGAGGAAGGAGAAAATAAAGAAAGAGAGAAAGTGAAATGATCAAAGAGTCACTGGCAGATCGAGGAGGAGCAAAGTTCATGAATTGAGCCGAAGATTATTTAGTATTTGTGTGTGGCGCTCTCACTGTTCGTCGAACCTAGCTTGTTTCTAGTTTGTTTTGAAGACGCTTTCAGTCAGTTTATAGCTTCTAGAATAGAAACCCAGCTCCTGTGAGTTCCTCTATTCGGGAGACTTGTCTCGAAAGTAACTAGTTTTTTTCATCTTCACTTCTAAGATGGAAGATAGAAGCCCGAGATTAGCGAAACTAGCAAATAGTTAAAAGATTTCCGTGGAATTGCGTCTCATCATTTCGGCCTCTAGTTTACATTTTGAATCCACTTGGACCAATTGTATTTGGTTCGAAACTGGGTGCTTTTATTGCACCCTCACTTCAGCCGAGTGCAGTTGGTACCAGCACAACTTAACTCTCCATGTTCTAAAAGTCAAATAAATTCTACCATCTTCAGAAAGGATTTCCAAACGAAGGGCTTGAAACATTGCAAGACAGTGATTAAAATCACATAAAAAAAACTTTTAAAAGAGTTTTTTTGTTCATTCGTTAGTCGTTATACCACTGTTTCTCTCTATCGTTTTCCCCCCCACCATGTTTGGCAGCGCTTCTTTCCCATTCTCAGCCAGACGAAGTCGATTGTCGCCACTACAGTCAGAAAAATTTTCTTCCAAGCAATCATTCTTCATTTCACTGCAGATTTCAGAGTTCTAAAGATGCCATCGAAGCCCTTACTCAAGGCATAAGTACTCAAAGATAAGGTTTCAATCGTCTTTATATTATGAGTCTTTGTAAGAGGTCTGGTTTATATTCAAGAGATTGTGTGTGTGGAGGAAGGGGAAGTTGCTTGTACGATAACCTCTTTCCTATGTCAATTACCATGAACAAGTTCATGCCATCTAAAAGGTCAACATGAACACGATATCTATGTGCGTTGAAACTCTAAGATTTTCGAGGAAACACTTAGATGTAAAACGGATAAAGGAGGTTAAAAAGACATTGGAAAACCTTGAAAACATTTCGGGTATATTCGAGGAGATTTCGACAGGTCCTTGTTATTCACGGCTTCATTTTTTTTTTAAAAAGCAGGGACGCTTAAATTTCCACTTTTTGGGGGAAATAATTCTTTTTCCCACATTGCTATTACCATTAATAATCAGACTTAGATTGTTCTAAAATGGTGATGGTCCCATATGATCCAGCCTCTATCACGTTTTGATCAACCTCATATTATTTTAGATAAATCCGGTATAATCTCCTCTTGAGCTTCCTTGATCTCTCTCTAATGCTGTGCCGAAAGGACTTTATTCCGCCTTTCATTCTAACTATCATGTTTTCTATCAAAACCAGTACAAATATTACTTTGATTAGAAATTCTTCATTATCAATCAATATTACGTCGATTTAAAAAAAATAGATTGATTGATTTTGGTGGTGATTGCTGATTTCTCCCCACCCCTCGCTTTTTTTCCAAAATTAGTTGTTTCTAGTGCTACCAAATAATAACTCCGGTGAATAAACAATTTTTCTACCGAAAAAAATCCAAATATTCTTAAGTAAATACATTTAAAATTAAAATTTCATGCTTTAAAATTTTACCTAAATTTTATAAGATTTGAATATCAGAATTTATCCTTAAAATTTAATTTTCATTATTCATATTTTCAATTTTCGACTCTCAGCACTCGAAAATTCCTCAGCATTTTGTACTCACTCCGTCTCTTTTGCCACCAGTGCATGCTCTTTATTGCCACATTTCTCGACAATCGCTACATTCAACAAAGCTTAATTGTTTTATGGCATTATTTTCGATGTGTTATGTGGCATGGCCGATGCGTGAACAATAATGGCAATGATACAAAAACTATTAAAAAGAAAACACAACAGATTTAAGTGAGCTAGTCCTTTTATACGCCTGAAAGCCCATGGATGGCGGTCCCCTCGATTGAAGAGGCGTGATCCGATGAAGAGGTGCGCAATGACTCAAACACACCGAGGTAATCCAGTTACCGATGACCAATGGAGAAGAAAATAGAAGAAGGCAATTAATCCCAAATGGTTAGAGTTGGATCTGATTACGAATATACTTACGTGGTAGTTAGTAGGTGTCCAGCGCTGACCAGCCTACATAGGTCATTTTAACTCATACTATAAATTATTTCCGTCAATTTCTTTCTGCCTATTTTTGTTTCTTTTTTTTCTTTTTTTCGCTCCGTGATTCTTTCCCACGCACTGATAGACTGATAAGAGAAAAGAGAGAGTGCGAGTGATGATTGGGATAGTATCATAATTATTAAAGCATTTTTTTTAATCGAAAATTATTCCACCAAATCACCAAAACATAGGAGACAACGGAGTGAATGCCTTCTGAAGTCATAGTTAGTTATTCGAATGTTTTTTTTAGGAAAGTCATGGTCGCCTACCCTTTTTATCTTTCAATTACTTGACAATTATCTTCGTGTTAAAAGCAATTGCATTAGTTTTACCCTAATTAACATTGAAGTAATAAGTTAATAGTTTCCATGGTAAATGAAGATATTATTTACGTTGCTTAATTTATAAACATCGACACTGATCCCCTCGTTTAACCGGTTGTTAATAATTTCGGTAAAGAAACGACGAAGTTTCCTTTGACTTCTTCTAATGTGTCTGAGATGAATGAAATATAGATAAGGCTATTGCGAAATTTCATTTTTCTCTTCAACCCTCTGCGTGTCCAAGGCATTTTTATCAATTTTATGCATACGTTCATAGAGTTTTAAATATTCCACTATCAAATTTTGAATTACTTTTGTGGGTGAGTTCTACATGACCATAAAATGTATTGCATACAATAAAAATGCGCGAATCGTATGTGATTCACGAAACATCTGAATTAAAATACACTTATTTTACGTTCTGTGAATCACATTCATATTCATGCTGATTCACAAAATCACATCTCCTAATCATATGTTTGTGTAGGGCGCGTCAGTATGCGACTCATATATAAAATGTTTGTACTAATATTAAGGAATGTTTTGCCTTTTCAGATTGCCTTTAATGATAATCTTAAATCAGAATACATTTTTATATAGTACCTATAAAAATAATATACCTAATGGAAAGTATTAAATTTATGGGAAACGAACTCAAGCTCGGATAGAAAGTAGTATTGATACAAGTAATGCTTCTGATATATCAATCTCAGATGATAGCCAAGATGAATTTAGGGCCATGGATGGGTATACACACGTCTTCGTGACAGCATCTAATTCGAATGCAAGTCAAACCGAATCAGAATCCTTTACTTGTCCAAATATACCTAATCAATAAAAGTCAGTAACATAAAATCCACTAGGTTGGAATGAGACTACTGCTGGAGTTCTGATTGCCATTTCAGGTAACGATGGACCGAAGAAAATCATTAGCCAAAATGACATTAATGTAATGTCAATTGGAATATTCAATCAGTTTTATGAAGAGTCAATTATCGAACTATTTGCAGTTGAAACCAATAGATACGCTCAGCAGTATATGGGGTCACATCAAATGCGCCGTACATCAAGAATGAAAAGATGGACTCAAACCACAAAACAAGAGATGAAAACAGCTCTTGGAATCATTTTTCTAACAGGTTTAATAATAAAATACCCTAACATGGAAGACTACTGGAAAAAGGATGCTCTCTATAATTATTCATTATTTCAACAAAATCACATGAGTTACAAAAGGTTTTCCCCTCTGCTTAAAAACTGGCATTGTGCAAATAACTTAGATGCTCAACAAAACGACGGATTGTATACAATATTAGATTTAATGAAAATGCTAATTACTAATGTAAAATCAGTTTACGTAGCTGGCTGTGAAATCTCTGTAAATGAGCCTATTATCTTTCATAGAGCTAGGCTTTTATTTCCAGAGTATAATCAAGAAAAAGCACATAAATATGAAATAAAATTGTTCAAACTGGCTGAAGTGATTGGCTATGTGTGGAAATTTTCAGTATATTGTGGAAAATGAACAGAAATTAACCTATAGGGTTTAGAGCATGATGGGTTAATTGTTCACATTTCTAAATCCCTTCAAAATGAAGGAAGACTCTTAGTAGCTGATAGTGGTACAGTATTATTCATTTAGAAAATTACATAAGGAACAAAAATACTGAATACTGTAACACAGTGAGGTCAAAATAAAAAAATCCTAAAATAAAAAAATAGAAATAAAAGCTGCAATAAACAACCAACAAGGGGTAAGATCATGAACTATAAGGATAAGAAACAAGAGTATATGATTTATACTTTCCATGGTCCAAACTCCAATGAAACTGGGACAAAAAAAACGAGGCGAAGTCATCCTGAAATCCCAAATTATTTTGGACTACAAGAGACCAAAAGGAGAAATCGATCTTTCAGATCAAAGGATTTCTTTCTTACTACAGCCCTACACGGAAAAGTGTGAAGTGCTATAGGAAGTTAATATTTGAATTTATAATTATTGCAGTGTTGAACACTTTTGTTCTATAAAATAAGTTTTACTCAACTAGCTACATTCATAAAATCCATTGCCAGCTTTCTACTCCAGGTGCCAACAAATGTGATTGATAAGCCTATAATAAAAGCACACGCGAAGCCCCTTGAAACGCTAGTAGTAGGATAGATACAAAGCTTTCTTTTTGAGATTTAACAACGCTCTTGCCCTAAGAGACTGATTATCATATTCAGTAAATTTACGTTTAAAACTTGAACTCCACATTTGTTATGTTATTTCTCCTAAGAATTTAAGACGACTCGACTAGTCCAATTACTTCAAGAAACCTAACGAATCTGATAGCGCTGTTATCTTCCTCCTTACATTATTGTATAGCAATGGAAAAGAATAATTTATTTCAGTTAATTAAATTTAGGTAACGTAATCATTATATGTTATTGCTGCAATCTGGTTTAATTGAATATGAAAAATTTGGTTGGTGCGTTTCAGTTGCAGATTGCATTGATACGGAACGAATGAAAACATCCTCATATACGTGACGTACTTTACAGTTATTGTCTCTGTAAAGTGTGCCATGGACTAAACAAAGCAAATCAATACTCCTGAAATGTATTTGGGATGAACAGGAATGGAATTGGTGTTTTAGAGGATCATACATTAGTAACACGAGCAGAAGATTACCTGAACTTGAATTGAAACATGCGATTTTTAATTAAGGCTGTAATGGTGGACAGGAAAGAGAAAGAGACTATTATTTTTATCTCAAATTGAGTAACAACTCTCAGATTGCAGAAATGCAATGTCATCGTCAGGCGTTTGAGGCCTGAGGAGTTTGAAAACCAAACTCAAATGCGTCTTACAGGAGGAGGGTAGAGTCACCTCCCTTTGCAAAACTTCCCTTTCTAAAACCACTATACGAGCGGATGGTCCTTCAAGAACTTAGTGGGAGGGAGTTATAAAGAGGCTCATGATTTCTACGCTAAACCTTGAAGTAATTTCAATGTGAGACAAGTACATAGACGAAGAAAACGGAAAAGACATTTTGGGCTTCAGGTCCGTGAGACCGCGCAACTCTTCTGGACATGCTCACATTTCGTTATAAAAGCAAGTCACATAAAGGGAGAGTGTGGAGAACTTGCTACTAGAATTATCGAAGTTACCACTAGATTTAGCCCTTTTTTTCTAAAGATTGTCTTTTCTAACAAGCTCTAATATAAAAAAAGGCAAAGCCTTCTTCGTTAACTCCATACATTCAAATAACGCAGTTCGCCCATTGATTTAATTTAAATGTGAGGCGAAATTATCGGTATGGCCTTGTTAATGTGCTCTCTACAAACAAATGTTGATGAATCTGGTCAACCGAGGTCAAGGTCAGTGTCCATTAAATGTAAGTGATTAATGTCCCTTTTGTGCCGCCAAAATAAGGATAATGAAGCAATAACTCTTTCTTTCACTTCTTACATTTTCATTAACGACTACTCTCAGGACAAGTGTGAATTTCTTTCTATGCCCATCATAAATATCTACCCAGTTTCGTGTTTCATATCTTTGAATTCTCATTGGGCTTGGATGTACCCATTTGTTCACTTGGTTCTAAAAATTACTACAAATTTCTCCCATTGGTTTACGCGCTCGGATTTATGGATGAGAGGAAACCGTAAACAAGAAGGTGCAGACGACCATTTGTCAAACTTGATTCGCTATTTTTCCATTATAATTTATTTCAAACCTGTTTTATTTCCCATTAGTGTAATAAATGAGGTTTCCTGGGTAGGTTTACTTAGTGCTTCTTTGGAGTTGATGGAAATATAGCGCGCGCTCGAGGCAAATCAAAAAGGGCTTAGTATAGAATGGTTCAAATGTGAATTGCAAAGTTAGAGGCGGATATGTATTAGAAGTGGAAAGGTAGGGTTATAGGAGCAGTTCATATATGTGCATATGGAGAAATGATACACACGAACGACATTAATTGGATCTCCTAAATGACTACATCGGTCTATTGAGAGCGAGTGGAAGGAAAAAATAAGGGGGTTAAATGAACATAAGAAAGAGGGAGTCTGTAAAAGGCTAATCAATAGCATATACAAAACAGCTCCCGCTCATATCGCCCAAGTTCAGTCGCCACCTACAATCCTCATCCATAAATCTATCCAATCTATATTTACCATAGTAAACATAGTAAGGAGTGAGCACTACCACAAAATAAGCAACTAATTTTTGATTATACTTTAAATTAAATCGCTCCCGTTTACGTTTCAGAGCTGCCTAATTTGCACGCCCACCTCTTGTTTACACTTTTCTTTATTGCTAAATTAAACGGTTTTGAAAGGTTTTATCTATTTACTTAAATTAGTCTTTATATTTAGCTGTCATAAGTCGGTGAGATCTCGGAGAATAGACTTGCCTCAGCGCTCATTTCATTCATCACCTCGGATCTGGAGGGAAAGGAATCGGGGAGGCGGTGTGAACTCGCGCAGCCGCAATTAGCTTGACGGATTGCCCCGACCTTTGAGGCAGACTCGACAACCTGCCTGCAGCAGATCTCCCAGAAGAACCCCCCCCCGAAATAAAATCTCCTTTATTTCCCTTGCAAATCATTATTAATGTGATTTGCTAAGCCCCTTCCCCCATGTCGCTGTCAACCGAAACTGCCCCTACCTCTCGAAGCCACGGACAGACGCTATCTCAACAATATGGCGTCCACACAGAAACACAACCACCACACACACTCATTCTGACCCCATCCACTCACAATATCCTTCGCCGCTGCAACGGTGGCATCCTCGGTACCCATATCTATCCAAGCACTTCCCCCAAACGCCACAACTACCCTAACTCCACAACTACCCCAACCATCATAACAACACCTGTTCCCGATTCTGCAACAACACAGCAAAACACACACGAAACAATGACACCCCACAACACTAGTCACTAAACACACCTGGCTGCACTGATCTCCACACTGGTAAAGGCCTATCAAAGGGAGACACCCGAATATACGCCAAATACCTCAAAGAGATGTTGGCCTCAAACGGACTGAAGGTGGTGATCTCAGAACGACTGATCCCCATGTTCCAAGAGGAAAACATAATAAAGCCAATCCCCCCACCCATACCTACAACCATATACACATCTCACCAATCACTCAACGATCTCACAGCTCTCTCCACAACACATTCTCCCGCGACTATCACTCGCTCTCCTCTCCTACCCACCCCTTCTCCTTCCACGCCTGTCCTCACTCCACCTTCAAACCATACTACCTCTGCTCATCTCACCCTCGCCACGTTTTGTCCCCCTTTCTCTGCCTTGTTCGACCGCATCTCCGTTCAACCTTCCCCTGCACCTACCTCTACCACTTCTGCCTTTTCCATCTCTACCCACAGGACCCTCACCACTACTTCCGTCCCATCCTCATCCTCTCCTATCCTCATCAACTCTGCATCCTCCACTGTCGATCAAATTCGACAAACTCTTAAGATTCCACAGGCATCAAACCATTTTTCAGTCAAGGGCAAAAAATATAAACAATAAGCTGCACAGATTTTACCCTGCAAGAGAAAAAAAAAATCAATTACTCTTATACAAGACCGTTGTCAGACTTCTATTAACCTACGCCCTAAATACACTACTATCGGCAAGTCACACAAGGCAAAGGGAAGCGCAGCGTAACCAGAACTCTGCTCTGAAGCGCGCCCCTCGATCCCTGTTGTACACAAGAATGTCTACTCTACACCAAAACAATAAGCTCGTTCCCCTAAACACCTACACCCACACACAACTGACCAGACAGCTGGGGAAACTCGAAAGGGACCCCATATACAAACATATCCACAGGCACAATACTGCAAGGGCACCGAGGTACCTCGCATCAAGGTGAAAGTCGAATGAAAGGTGTTGTGATAGGTGTGCTTCCGAGAATGTATGTTAGGTTGGAATGGATGTCTCGTGCAAATGGGCTGAATGAATATCTAAGGATTATATGTGAGATGAAAGGTGTGATAGTTGTGGATATGTTGTATAGGTTTTATGGAAAGAAAAAATGGATGGATTTTATTTGAGTAGGGGTGGCGTAGATGTGTTGTGATAGGAGTATGATCGTGTTATTAGAGCTTTTCAGCCGGGAAACTAAGTAATGATAGTGGTGGGAGAAATATTAGAGAACACATTTGTACTGAAGCTAGAACACGGTAGGGTAGGGAAAGGGAAGAGGTGTCAAGTTATTCATAATAAAATAGGGATTTCATGGATTGGACGACTGAATTGTCTCTTTACCAGACCTGGGAAACCTTTGGCACGCATGCCAAACGTGCCACGCCAACGACTTCTACCGGCGCGGGAAGACAAATGCTTAACTTAGGAAAACTAAATAAATGTACCTCCAATTAATTTTATATAGCAACCGCATTGTATATAACCTGCTATAAATTGTTATCAGTGAGGCAACAGCAGAAGTCTCATTGATGGTAAATAAATGAAAAGGTCCACAATTTTTCTTTATTTAGTTTGGATTTGTTATTTTCTTCTTGAAATGATAAAGATTCAATTCTGTTTAATATAATATGATAATATATAAAATTTTAGGTAAAATGACTATCTTTTCCTTGTAATTTTTATGCATCATAAAAGGTTGGGAATGTATAAAAAGAACATCTTTAATTTTATATCCTTTCATTGTGTTTTAGTCAAGTATTGGCACGTGAGAAAATTTTGTAGCAAAGATTTGGCCAATTTTGGCACACCCACTTGAAAAGGTTGCCCATCTCTGTTCTATACCAATGTTCGTAGTCTTATAAATAAAAAGGGTGAATCATTTAGTTATATTATTGATGAAGATATAGACATAGTATGTGTACAGAATCATGGGTTAGTGAAATTCCATTCAATGACAATGTAGGTGAATTTGATATACAGGGTTATATGTACATTAGTCAAAGGCGAGATAGGACTATTGTTGGGATAATTATTTATATTAAAAATATCTTTGATTCAAATCTAAATAATGTAATAAAACAAGGAGAAGTTGAGTCACACTTGGCAGCTTTTCAGACCAACTGGAAAGACTGATGGTATAGATGAGCTAATGATAAAGGAAATAACTAAAGAATGTGAAGCAGATAAAGATATTTTAGGGGACTTTAATTTAAACTTTGTGGATTATAAAAATATGATAGGAAGTGATAGAGCAAGTTGTAAGTTTATAAAATATTTTTGGGAAAATATTTTGTTAATTTGTTAATATACCAACAAGGGGTAATATTATATGTGATCTAGTACTTTCAAATGAAGATAATCTAGTTCAGGAATTGACTGTCGAGGAAATATTTGGAAATAATGATCATCAGATAATTTATTTTAACTTGAGGATAGGGAAAGCTAGAACATCATCAAACACAAATAAAACTCCAAATTTTCCTAGGGGAGATTATTTTAAACGTAGAAACTCGCTGAATCAGGTTAACTGGAATATAAAATTTAGTGGTAAGATAATTGCGAGATGTAGAATACTTTTTAAGACTATATTAAATGTAGTCCAAGAGTAGTGCATCCCAACGGAGGTTATTAGTAAGAAATGTATTAAATCATTATGGTTGAATCAACAGATAGCTAGGAAAAACAAATGAGAAGCAAAACGGCAGCAGAAATTAATTTAGCTCAAAATAATAATAGAGATAAAAATTTCTTTATCGATTATAAAATCAAAAAAAAATCTAGCAGATAATAAATAGGTCCTATTAAATATGAAAGAATCTGCTTATGAAATAGTAGAGGTGCTAAATGATAATTTTGCTTCAGTATGTGCATAATAGAATCTGAAAAGCTCAATTTGTCATAGTTCTAGGTTAGGGGATGACGGGTTGAAGACAATTAATGTAGATAGGGAAATCATTAAAGGGATTATAATTGATTTTAATGCTAGTAAGGCAACTGGACCAGATAACATTCATTCTAGGTTACTTAAAGAAGGTGTATAAGTATCGCAGTAGCTTTTGAAAAGATATATACTAGACCACTGTAATTTTAGGAAATACGTAATGATTGGAAAATATCAAATGTAGTGCCAATTTTGAAAAAAGAAAATGAAGAGGATCCAAATAACTTTAGATGAAGCAAGCTTAACATCTATAGCTTGTAAAATTCATGGGAAGGTAGATGAGAAGAGTATTTCAGGGCATCTAAAAAGAGGTAGTTTAATAAATGATGTTCATCGTAGGTTTAAAAGTGGTATATCATGTAAAAGAACTTACCGGTAGTGGAATTTATGGATTATGTAACTAAAAAATTATATAAGGCAGGAAATGTTAAGGTAATTTACCGAGATTTTAGCAAAGCTAAGGTTTCACATAAGAGGTTAGTTCACAAATTAAAAATGCATGGGATATGTAGGAAAGATTTTAATTGGATAGCTGAATGGCTGAAAGCCAGGAAACAAAGGGTGGTACTGAATGGGGTGAGGTCACAGTGAAGGAAACTTATCAGTGGCGTACCTCAGGGATTAGTTCTAGGCCCATTATTATTCCTTGCTTATATAAATGATTTTGGGGAGGTTGTTAATAGTAGTGTCATTTTCGCTGATGACAAAAAATTGGTAACTGTAGTAAATGAAGTTAATGCTAACTTTCCAAATTATTATTATCGTTTGAGACTAAGTTTTCCTCATGTCTGCTCGTGGCAAAGGAGGAAAAGTTAATGTTAATCCTGAAGATGCTCTCACCAGACATTCTTTTAAAACGTGTCTCGGGAGTAAAAGGAGACAATTATCCGGTAGTAGAATAAAAAATAACCACAAGAATAAAGAGGAAGACCGTACGCAAACGGGGCCATGGGGCCACCCGCTATGGATGCCAAACGCATCCCTCTCCGTACTATCATAGTGGCAACAAAACCAAGTCGGCCAACGGTCATGGAATCTATCGTTGGCGTGCTCAATGTAGCCCTGCTAAAACTAATTGACATGGGGTAGCCGCTGGACGTGAGGTTTCTAGGGACCCCATGGGCAGAGACCTTGGTCATGGCCATATTGTCGTGGATGATGTTGATAACACTTCCATGTGATATTCCAAGTTCTCGCTCGATTTCTTCGACCTTCACCCGTCGATTTTCGAGGATGATCCTCTACACACGGGCCACATTGTCCTTGTTGATCACGTCTGACGGGGGTCCTAGACGTGGGTCATCTTCAAGGGACTCACAACCATGGCGGAACTCCCTATTGCAGCGAGCAATTGTTGCATAGGAATGGGCGGTGTCGGTGTACACTCAAACTATACGTTCATGGATCTCTTTTGTATTCTTGCCTTCCTTGGTCAATAATTTGATCATTGCGCGGTGCTCAACCTTCTCCATTGTTGAAAAATTTGTGACTGACGATCTGCGATCAGCTACTGCGTTTTAAATAGACGAGACAGGAGCGTGCGACTGCAGGTCCTGACTTGTCATAACTTGTCCTAACACCCCCTTAAACAGACATCCCACTTCCTCTGTTTTGCCCTACCGATTCGCAAAACTTATTGACCACCCCTCGTAAATGCAGTTTATAAATATAATTCTCTGTCATGAAAAAATCTGATTGTATAATGTCAGCAATATGACCTCCAATATATCCTGGAGAATTCAATTCATTATAATAGATAGAAATAATTTTCTATATAAATCAACAAAATGACCTCCGCTTGTACCTGGAGAACCCATTTCTTTTCATACTGTTTGTTACTTATAACTTTCTCTTCCCCGCTTAACTTTTTCCCTATTATTAACTATTTGGTAAAACTAATTTGTATTATTTTCTCATGAATATATCATCATCATCATCAAGTTAATAGGTTAGAAACAAAAGTAGCAGATGAGTTTTAACCTTAAAAATGTAAAGTTATTCACATGGGAAGAGATAAAAGAGAATTTTGCTAGGAAATGGATTGATTTTGGCTGAATAGGGTAGAGAATGAAAATGAAATATGAATAGTAGTAGATAGTCAATGAGGTTTTCTAAGCAGTGTATTGAGGCAAAAAATAAAGCAAATAGTGTGCTGGGCTTCATTAAGAGGTATGTTAGCTGCAAAAGTAAAGAGGTTTTCCTTAAACGATATAACTTATATTTCAGACCACATTTAGAGTACTGTATGCAAGCATGGTTCCCACACTTTCGACATGGTATTAACTTGGTAGAGTTAGTGCAAAGGAGGGCAACAAAGATGATACCTTCCCTGAAACACCTTGAATATGTAGATAGGTTGAGGGTGCTGAATATGTTCTGAAGAAGGAGTATGAAAAGGGATATGATTGAGCTATTTAAAATCTGTTCTAGGATGGATAAGTTGGATTTTAGCAAGTTTTTTGAGTTGGAAGGGAGTAATAGGAATAAAGAACACCACTTGAAAATTTAAAAAAAAAAACACAGATAGTTTTGATGTGAGGAAGTATTTTTACACCAACATAGTGGTAAATCACTGGAATAATTTACCACACGAAAAAAAAGCTGTCCAAATTTAAATGTTTTCAAGCACAGGTTATGATGAGTTAATAGGGACGGTAGGATATAATGGCTTTTAAGTTGTATTGGGGCAAATTACATATTGTAATATTAATTTATGCAGATAATATAATACTGATAACTTCTCATAGGCCCTTGTGGCTTTTCCCATCTGTTGAATGACACACCTCATCTATGCCAAGCAAGTGACTGCGTGCATTTCAGTTTTCCTTACTACAACTGTTTAGGTAGTGATTTTCCTTGCATAAATCTGATTAATATAATGCTATAACTTCAACCATCTCTCAAAAAGAGTCGAGATCGATAAATTTAAAGAAAGAAGTACTCTTTAATTCACTGTTCTTCATACTTTTGCTCTATTTCTTTTAGATATTCTGTGATTTTAAACCTATGGTCACAATTGCTTTACGGTATTTTCACACGTACGAGTATCATCTTCTTATCCCTTCATTTATAGTCCCACTGTGGTGGACATACAGCCAGTGCCTATGAGTGGCGCAAACAAGATTAATAAATTGTTTATGAGAAATGTGTTATATTTAAAATTGGGGAATCCAGATATTAAAAGGTTAATTTAAAATGGATCTTGAAATTAATAACAAGAAAATAAAGAAGATTTCTTCTAAACTTTAGAATGAAACGAAATGAAAATAAAGTCCGAGACACAGGAAAAAGTTGTTAATTGAGTGATTAATTGATTTGAAAGTTGTTGCGGAATAATCAATAGGATTAAAAGCTAAGGGATTTATTATCAATGTGTTCTACAATCATATCATCTTTTCTATAAAAAAGACAAGAATTGAAACCTAAACCAAATAAACGGAGCCCAAAAACTTGGGATCCCCTAAAGACAATCACTCTTAACTTAATAGGGGAGTGGGGGTGGATTGACCTTGCTATAAGGTACTGAGAGGTTTGGTTGGGTGAGATTCGACTAGATAACCTAACCTAACCTAACCTAAGTAAGAATTAAACTGATTATTGTATGCGAGAGAGAATTTATAAACTCTTACCTGAAGGAATTTATCTGGCTTGAAACTCCGAAAGAATAGACTTTTATTTAATTTTTTCCCACTATTTTGTAAATTTTAATTTAATAAATTTTGTTTCGTTTTAATAAATTTAATAAATTTGTTTTACCAAATTGGATTTTCAAATAAATTTGCAGCTCAGAATTGAGCGAGTCTTCCTCATGGAAATTCCAAATATCAGAAAAAGAAGACACAAAAAATGCGTTTATATTTAATAAAAAGAATAAAAACTGAATTAAAAATCCAGGTTTAATTATCTTCATTTAATTATAAACGTATTTTAGTTAGTTTAAGAGGCAATGTTTGAGCCAGAATTGTTGAAAATTAAGAACTTTACTTACTGCTTCTGAGGAATTCTCTTGATCCCAGAGTTAGAAAAAAGACAAAAAGAAAATAGGGCTCATTCACAACACACATTTTGTCTTTGCTTCTGTTAACACTATTTTTTAACACCAATTTGTGTGTGTGTAAATGGAGTATGTAACAGCACAACTTTTAGTATGAAAAAGAGCAAACAAACTCCACACTTTCCAATTATTTGAAAAAACTTGCACTTTCTTTGGGAACAATTAATCCCCCATTCACTTTTTAACGTGAATTAATGTTATTATAACCACACCTCCACTGCGCCCACTACTGCACTATTGCACTATTAATAATGGTATGGAGTGAATCGAAGCTTTAATGGGGTTCGAATACCATTTCTTTGATGCGGAGAATTTGAAGAGTCTTCTTGCATGTGGAGAAGTCCCCTGTCACCTGTAGTATGGCTAATGGTGCGTTGATAAGCGGTGACAATTCTCTTTTCTCTATAAATTGTCTTCATTCTCTATAAACATCATTGCCTTCGAACCACCTTCTGAAAAAGAAAATTTAATTAGTCGAAACACTGCTAAACAACTGCACGTACAACATACATCCAAACACTCGCATAAGTTTCTATGAAGAGACCCACAACGAGGTCTCAGCTATAGCATGTACCAGCATGCTATGGATGAAAACAGGAGGTTTGCATGCCCTCCAGTCCTTGACCACTGCAGCTACATTTGCGGTATGTCTCTCCCACACATGTTTACTTTCCTTATCTTTTCCACTTTTTTACATATCGCTTCTTACAATATATTGAGTACAAGACTCTTTCGCACAATATTGATCTTAGAGATTCTGAATGAGAAAAAAATAAGGTAATTTGAAGCTACTCTCTTTTTCACACCTTAATTTAAAATTATTTTGTAATTGCCAATACTTCAAGTCTTTCTTCGCGTGTCTGCTCCTTCCTTTACTCTCTTACAACTTCTCTCAACCTTCAATAATTCCTTTATTACCGAATATCGAAAATGCAACAAAGAAACGTCTACAAGTGATGGCGAGAGATCTCACGTCTTCCTGAGCGACGTTGGGGAAGGATCCTGAATCAAGGCTCTTTAGGAGAGTCGATGCCCCCCTTTTCACCTTCTAAAAGTCTATACAGGTGATGGGCAGGAATAGTATGAGGAGATAAGTAATAAGAAAATGAGAATAACTAAGAAATGATAAGTACTTTACATGATATGGGATGTAAATGATTTTATAGCCACACTAATCAACCCTACTGACAACGCTCAAACTCATTTTAAGAGACCATGAATTCATAAAACAGGTAAGTGTGTTATACATAAAAGTAAGTTCGAGAACCCTCTTACAAGGTCTAGAACTTATAAAGCCCAGGAACAAGAACTAATCCAATTCTTTGAACGGATACCATTGCCCGTAGGTGGAGGGCATCGATCGTGCTCCTGCGAATGGCTAAATGCTTCGTGTCTTTCTGGCCATTTTGTTTCGCTAATTAAACGGACATCAAATAATTGAGCGAAGTTTGAATGACTTCACACGGGTCAGTCAAAGATTGACACAGCTCTTGAATATCCATAATTGTTTTATGGGTTCTCCTCAGCACAATATTAGAACTTGTCTCTTCCTCGTTCGGGTGGCTCGAATTTGTACTCATATACTCTTGGGCTCTTTATATTCACCAGTTTGTTTCTTGAGATTCAGCCCAACATCCCGGCCCCAGAACTTGAAGGTAAACAAGTTTAATCTTGGATTTTCTTTATGATTTCTTTGTTTTGCATTATTCCTTTTTCTTTCAAGGCTCCGACCACGTCAACTCTACAGTTGAGCAATGTTGTTCCACACTGGGTTTGATTAGTCGTCGGATGGTGCCCTCATTTGTTTTCTTTATCACTTTGAAGGAGTCGACTTATTCCGTAGTTCCCCACGATTCGGATCTCACGGTAAACTATCCATAAGTTGTCATCTTTCTTACCTCAGAGTAGACTTTCCTTGATTGGATTACACTCCGAATCTTTTTTCTTTTCTCTGGAAGATTTTTCAAGTTCTTACTTTTAAATAACTTCTCTCTATGTACGAACCCGTTCCATGATGTTTGACACACCCTTCGCTCCCTCCTCACTGTAGGACTTTGTTATGACGAGTCTTGGTATCTTAGTCCTTGTCATCCTTGTTTTTTTTTCATTATTATTCTTTTTTATATACCGTCTTTCTCTTTATCTTAATAATATAACAATTTTTCTTTAACAATTAATAAAATTATCAATTATTTTAAAACACTTGGAATTATTGACATAAGATGAACCTCAGTAATCGACAGAGACAAACAATCACCGTTCGAAAAGAGAAGGAGGACAGACATAAGAAAATAAACGGCGGTGAATAGAGTAGTTGCAGTTCTCTAATCACTGAGTCCAGCCTAAATATAAATGTGGTATGACAATATAATATAGAAAGACTTAGTAAAACGAGTATGTAAAACAACTTAGTAAAACTTCTTAGTAAACGACTCAGTAAAACGACAGTACAATAACTTAGTAAAACGACTTCAAAAAACGACTTAGTACAACGACTTAGTAAATCAACATAGTAAAAAGCCCTAGTAAAACGACTTCGTAAAATTACTTAGTGAAAAGACTTAGTAAAATATACTTTAACATTCTAATCAATATTATTGAAGGGTATGTGCAAGTATATTTTACTGGGTCGTTGTATCAGTACTACTATAAGAAGTTACTCGTTGTTTACTGAATTCAATGCAACAACGGTAATTATTAAATTCTGCCTCGTTTTGTCCCTGATACTCGTACTTATAAAAAAGAAGAGAAAATAACGAAAACATCTTCACCCTAACGGTTGTACAGAGAGACCTGTAAGAAAACTGGTGAGGTTGGAAGATAGGTAAATATGTCTGAGTTATGTTATATAGTCGCAGAAACATTTTGCGGGTGTTGGGGCAAGTAGGACTCTCAATCTTTCTGATATCATACGAAGACCTGAGAGCCCCCTTTTCTTGTCCTCACGCGAATGGATGAAGGCGGATGTTGATGCAAAAACCCTGATACCTTTAGGTGCTCAAGCGTGGTGTAAATTCGTATATTGGAATATGCTTCTCTTTTTTACATACATTTAGAGACGGTGTCTCATCTTTATAAGAACTTAGGATTTCAAGGCCCCGAGGTGCCTGGGGAAGGAAGACCAAGAATAAGGTCTCTGAAAAAAGACGTCGCCTAATGTAACGAGACCGGTTGAAAAAGTGAATTCCTGGACAAAGCCCAGAAAGCAAAACAGTAAAATGGCTAATGGAGGAAAAAAGGTGTTAATCTCTTTGTTCTATTTATTTAATTCAAAAAATCAACAACAAACGAGCCCACGGGTTTTAAAAAGAGGCCCCGTGTTTTGAAAAGAGGTCAGTAAGGAAATTGATTAAGTTATTGCAAGTATTTATATGTATTTATAAGATACATATAAAGGGTTTGAAAGTTGACAAAGTTAATATAAATGTGTGAAAGATATAGAGTTTGAGGAATTCGAAGGGAAAAATGAAGTAGCCAAATTGAGTGAAGTGAATAAAGTGGCCAAAAGGGCTGTCCGAAATTCATGAAGCTTTCCGCGTTCTTTATCGAAGGCTTCTTTACAGGGACGTGAATATTTTTGCACGTGATTATGTTTAGATTAGAAAGAGCATTATTATCCATTCATAAGCGAAGACGGATGGAAGCGCTTAAACATACCGATGTTCCAATAATGGCAGTAATGCAGAAGATATAATTAAATCATCAACATTCCTTCAACTCTCAAGAGGCCACTAAATAAACAAATTTCGTTCAACACAACAGAAACAATTCAATTGCGTCTATAGATTATATGCAATACCTCCTTAGCGTCTTATCATTTTACAGTTATTATGAATATTTTTAGTTTCAGATATGTTACTGAATGCAATAATTATAATTTAATACACACAACACTACATCGGGTATTATTTACATAGATTATAGTCGATTTTATGACGTTTGATTACCTCGACTCACGAGACATCTTTTGGAAGAAACCTTTTCTGATCAAATGGCCAGGAAAAAGGAAATTCCCAAGAAGAGATGAATTACGAGTATATCGGGTAGAGTCCCCTGTGTAAATTTAACAAGATCTGAAGGCTGATCATCGGAATGAGAAGAAATGAGAAGGAAATTCAGCCAAGAACGAGAAGGGTTCAACTAGAGTTTCGAGCTCTCACCCCTAGAGATTTTTCTCAAATCAAATGAAAAGCTGCTGAAAATCCTACTGCTAGCAACAACGCAATTTTTTAAGCTACAGAAAGTTTTCTACCTTTATGAATAAGACCAAAAAACACTCCCTCATCTAAAACATGAAGTAAATGTTTTCTCTGGATGTGCTGAGTGAATGGGCAAGGGGCTAAGCAACCTCAAAGAGGAGATAGATTGATGATTTGGACGGCAATTTATTGAGACAAGCTTGTAAGACCTTTAAAATTGGATGATGGCACAAGAATGAATTCGGAGGCGGACTGAGAGCTACTGGAGAAATACTTTCTACCTCAGTTTTTAAGAGACAGCCAATGAAGGTGAGGAAGCTACTTGTCTTTATACAGGGTAATGGTCCTAGTCATTGGCTAGAGTAGAAATGATTTGTAGGAGAGTCATTATTAGAATGGCCTCCCAACAGTTGCTACCTGAGTCCAATAGAAAACTTCTGCAATATCTTGAAAAGAGACATTTACGCAACTGGCACGAAATTCAGAATCAAAAATAATCTTTGAGGATCTATCCAAGTAATTTGATCAGTGGAAAAGAGAATGTTCAAAGTTATTCAGAAGAAGGTTTTCTTTTTCGAATCTCTCTTATACAATTCTTATTTAAACGTGTTTCATCTAGTTTCCCTTCATTGTATTTCTTACAATTACTTCTTATATAATCGATGAACTTGATTAAAAGTTATAATATGATTTGTTTATATGTGTTGAAAAATATGTATTCCTACTAATTATAAAATAGTAGGAATAGTCAATAGTCAATCCAACAATAGTTTTCTTATTTTCCTCTCCTACGAGGGGCGGTCAATAAGTTTTACAATTCGGATATAAGGAAACGAGATATGACGAAAAGTGTTTTATTATTTTTCAATATAACTACCTTCGACTTCAATGCACTTGCGCCACTTGTCCCTGAGGCTTCAAATTCTAAACAACCAGAAATCTCCCGACTGCTGTTCAATCCACTCCTGGACGGTGAGCTGGACTTCTTCATCGTCTCCAAGCCTTGAGCTGGCGGAATAAAATATAGTCACTAGGGGCCAGATCTGGACTTTAGGGGGGATGGTTGAGCTTCTCGAATCCGCACTCCCGCAGGGCAGCTTGTGCCACTGTGGCCTTGTGGACTTTGATGACGATGAAGTCGATCATGGGGCGTGAGGTTTCTAGGGACCCAACGGGCAGAGACCTTGTCCATGGCCAAATTGTCGTGGATGATGTTAATAACACTTCCATGAGATATTTCATGTTCTGGCTCGATTTCCACGACCTTTACCCGTCGATTTTCTAGGATCATCCTCTCCATACGGGCCACATTGTCCACGTTGGTCACGTCTGACGGGCGTCCTGGGCGGGGGTCATCTTCAAGGGACTCACGACCATAGCGGAACTCCTTATTCCAGAGAGCAATAGTTGCATAGGAAGGGGCGGTGTCGGTGTACACTGCAACCGTGCGTTCATCGATATATTTTGCATTCTTGCCTTCCTTGGTCAAAAATTTGATCATTGCGTGGTGCTCAACCTTCTCCATTGTTGAAAAACTTGTGACTGACGATCTGCGACAGCTACTGCTTCTTAATTAGACGAGGCAGGAACGTGCGGCTGCAGGTCCTGACTTGTCATAACTTGTCGTAACACCCCCACAAACAGCCATCCCTCTTCCTTTGTTTTGCCCTACCGATTCGCAAAACTTATTGACCGCCCCTCGTATAGCATTCTTTTAATTGCTCATGATTCTCTTAACTGCAAGGAGAAAACTGCATTTAAATGCTGCGGTTTTAAAAGAATTTGGGCTATTTTCAATATTTGCATATCAATCTCTAGTCACAATTTAAACAACCTTCCCTCAAACTTGTTGAATCAATTTCTATCCTACTAGATAGAGATTGCACACGCCATTCAAAGGAAGCTTCCAATGCCCCAAGTGCCTTTAAACAGAACCCTAAAATATTAAAACATCAATTAATAGCTATCTCATAAAGCTGTTGCTCACCGGTAGAAAAAAGAGGATAGTTTGATAGAACCTTCAAATGATAGAAAAAACTAAGGAATTTGTGGAAAGTTAAGAGAGTATAAAAAGTAATGGCGAGAAAGGTTGGTGAACAAGTAGCGATGACTAGTACTATCATAGGAGAAAAAGTAATTGAACTGAATTTATTGGGGTTATGTGAGCCAACGGAGAAAAGTACTAAGAAAGACTGCCCTATATAGTATGTAGAAAGAAGCGACCATTGAGCATAAATTGGTAATTCCTGTACAGAGATAATTAAACTATGGCTTTGGATATAAGTGTAAGCGAGAGACTTTTTTAATATAGCTCAAGAACAAGTGGAAAAACAACAGGCGGAGATCCAAGGGGTGGGGGGAGTTGAAGCCCCTTTAATTTCAGTCCCGTTTATGTTTATATTTCTTTTTTAAGACATACTTGTATTTTGCTACTCAGAAAGTGTTATGTAATAATATAGAATATATATAAAAACAGTTTTCAAACCGTTGCGATCAAATGTATCATATATGATACATGTTTAAAATACATTTAAATCTGAAAACTAATTATTAAATTCAGTATTATACCTTAAATGACCCTCCCCCCCTAAACTAAAATTCATAATTTTCTGATGTGTGGAAAAAAAAATCGGATCTGAGAGAGAGTTAGTGCTCAATCCTTTATGAGGTGCCATTATTAATTATCAATGTTGTGTAAGATAACCATTATTATTCATTAATTCCCCTTTTTCAGACTACTCAGAGGGATGAACTCAGGCTAGAACCTCCCCCTCCCTTTGCCAAATATTTATGCTGTATCCGCCATTGAAAAAAACAGGCAGTATTTGGTTCATATTCATTATATGTTGCAATGGTTAGAAATGCTTAAACTCGCTCTCATTCTTTTTGGAACATAAAGTTTAAGACTTCGATTCGCCACTATTTGGTAAACCACTTCAATAGTGACGAAAGGAAAAGGAATTTCAAAGAATATTGAAAATGTCAAAAGGACGAGACCGTTAGGAGAAAATACAATTAGACATTTTCAAATATTCTTATATATTCCTTTTTCATTCTTCATTATTTCACTATTTGGCTAAGAGTTGTGTTTTTGTCTTGCTATTATTTAATATGAAGTGCAATGTATATATATATATATATATATATATATATATATATATATATATATATATATATATATATATATATATATGTATATATATGTATATATATATATATATATATATATATATATATATAAATATATATATGGAAAAATATCCAAGACAAATTGGTGTGGTTAAGGTAATGGCATAATTAGACAACTGCTCTGCTTCAGGTCCAGCAGGTGATCCTATCCTCCTTGAACTGGAAGACAACACTTAGGGATGACCCATCCATCAGGCTGATGGATGGGTCATCCCTAAGTGTTGTCTTCCAGTTCAAGGAGGATAGGATCACCTGCTGGACCTGAAGCAGAGCAGTTGTCTAATTATGCCATTACCTTAACCGCACCATATATATATATATATATATATATATATATATATATATATATATATATATATATATATATATATATATATATATGTAAATAGGCAGCAGTCCTTCTTGTAGGCAGATTTTGTTAAAGACCATAGTATATTTCGCCTTTATTAATTTTCTTTGAAAAAATTATATTTTTCTTATTATATTTTATAGTTTATCTTGTAGATGGTAAACAACTTCTACGTTCATCTCTTTTTTTTTAAATGAAATTTGTTTGGTAAAACCAAACTCGACTTTAAGTGCTGAGCTTTCGATCTATGTGATCATCTTCAGGGTGTCTTTCCTCCTTTATCGTTGAAGAATGGTGTAGTCAGAATGAAGAGAATGGTATTGTATTGTGGGAGAAGTGGTGGAAAATGTGTGTGTGGGAGATAGAGGTGTACAAGAATAATAGAGGTAAAGTGTAAGGAAGTAGAAGAGTTGCAAATATTGCAAAGTTGCCTGGAGATCAGACTAATCTCATTCTTGTTTTGTCATTGTTGTTTTATTTGTTATCTTAATGTAGTTCATATATTTTGCATGTAATATATACATGCAAATATATGTATATATATTCGGCATTTAAGCTTTGAATTCGTTTATTTGTTTTCTCCTTTATGTTCTTGACGTATTCTTGGTTAAGTATTTTCCATGTTTGGCTATAAAGATCATCTTAGCAGTCTTATAAGCGTCGGGAGAGTAGCCTAAATTTAAGCTGGCATTGAAGATGTTTAGCATTCCATCTCGGGGCTTTGACGAAGTTGAGCTTCGTAAGCCCCATCGACCTGGTGCTCTTTGTTTAAAAGAGTAAAGTGCACTTTCTAGTTCCTATAGGGTCACTTTATTCACTTCATCTTCTTCTTCCCTGATCACCTGGTGTTTCGGATGCGTCCTATATATGATCTCATTTAGCTCGTCTATTATTTGATTTTTAAAATAAATGTCAAATTCTTCATTTTCTTCTGTTCCCAGTGTTCTCTGAGAATCTCTTTTATTTCCTATTCATCCGCTTTTCGTACACCATCGGCATCTTCAAGCTCTATTTTCTTTTTCTAGGGCATTCTATTGAGCCTTTCGGTCTTAGTCTAGAATTTCTTTGGGGTAACTTCGCTATCTAACTCCTGGATAGCCTCGTTCCACTTTCGTTCCTGTTGTTCACAGATCAGTATCTTAAGTTCTTCTTTGATTTCTATGATACGATACGTTATTTCACGTGATGTTCCCGTGGTGATGTTTCTTTGATATAATTCTTTCAGTTCACGGTATAAATCTTTCATGTGAGCGGTCCATTTGTATGCAGATTTCATTCGGTACATGGTTTAGGGAACGGCCTGTCTGTCCGCATCTATTAGTTGGTATTCTAGCCATTCCATTTTCTCGTCAATCCCCTCGCGCGTTGCTTTATCCAAGTTTGCCAGGATGTAGTTTCTGATCAAACGCTCGCCCTATTATAGTCTGTCCTTGCGCGGGCTGGAATTGCTATAGGGTTAACATTAATTTGTAAGTTAATTCCAATATGGTCGCTGTATGATCAAAAAGGAGGAGAAAATTGGCCAAGCAGATGTCAGGCTTGGTATCTGATCTTTCAGTGATGTAGGTTGGAAAGTCAGGACCAAGTGTCTGGACGATGTTCGTGTCCAAGAGGGTGCTCAAGCATCCACCTATTCCATTTGTGCGAGTATACCCGGACGCTGCACATCGTGCATTTAGATCCCCCATTAGAATGGTGGGCACCCTTGCCCGAATATACTTGTTATAGTATGGTTAGGTTAATAGTCGCGCCTCGGGGGTTGATATCCCGTGGTTATGACCATTTTTTCCCAGGCTCATGTCTACCTCAATTGCAAGGTAAGACTCTTCTATATTGCTAAGTTGCTTTCACTTGATTCTTTTTTAAACCGCAATGGTTACTCCGTCGTAACGTTCTTGAGAGTGGTTTAAAGTTAACACTTCGTAATTCCACATATTCATGGTTTCACCATTAGTGTTCCGAAATCAGGATTATATCTGCATCAATCGTTCTAAAAATGTTTCCGTACTGTACTCTTTTTGTTATGTATCGATTGGTATTAATCCTTAAGATCCTTAGGTTGTCTCTATACATTGTGAGGTGTTATTTTATCTTCTTTGTAGTCTGGGATTCCTATTAGGGACTGTCTTCAGCGGTGGATGGTTTTGGGTTTTATTTTTATTTTTGTTGATGGGCTGGGGTTTTTGGACCTGCTTCTAGAAGCCCTTTGCGATCTGGTGATGTAGACTGGCTCGCTTTCCTCTTCTGATTCAGATTGCGAGCCGTTGGTACTTGTTTCTTCCTCAGATGTTATCTGTTTTTTGACTTTCTGGGGCTGAGTGTTTGGGTTGGGCGACTGCCATGTTCAAATATTTCGCCGAGTCTCGGGTTTGGGGCACCTTGACTATCGGCACGTTGTTGGCTTGGAGCATTGAGTTAAGCTCCTTCTCACGGCATCCTGGTGTTCCCATGTTCGTAATGTGAGCGTGAATTATGCGCGTTAGAATCTTAGCGCTCATTTCACTGTTTAGATTCGTCGTGGGGTTTGTAATTTGGTTGCTTAGGGTTCGCGCATCATCTTCTTTTCTTCTTATTATTTCTCTTCTCTAAGGGCACTTAAGGGACATGGTTCTGCGCTCACCGCCACAGTTTAGGCATTTCTTGGTGGTTGAGGTACATACAGTCTTTAAACCGGTGTACCTCTTGGCCGCACTCAGAACACTTCTTATCTTTGTCATGGGCAGTTGAAGCTGGTATGTGTTATGAAACTTCTCCTGTTCTATGTTTTTAGAAGTGATTCTCATATAAAAGCAAGAAGTCCCTCTGTCTTGGATTTTATGGTCATCTCCGTGGATTCGAATTGAATATTGAATACATGGGTGTGGTTGTTGAAGTTCAAGAGTTCTTTAACTGTGAACCATGTATGGTTTCTCTCTCTTTCTTTCTTTATCTCTCATGTCGGTCGTTCCCAGATCCAGCTCTCGATCTTACGGCAGACAATGCTTCAGTTTGCCGCGACTTGAGGGGAAGTCCGTGCTTCGAGTCCGATTCTTTTGAGTACAGATGTTCCCTTGGTTGAGAGGAGTTGGTCTGAATATTTTAGCTGGGTTCTCAACGCTATGTAGCCATTACCAATCTCAATTAATCTTATTAAGGCGACCTTTAGTTCGGCAAAGAGGGTCTGGCATATTTCACTTTTGGCCGTAACTGGTTGGCCAGGAAGCCTCCTGAGAGGGACTCTCTCCATAGTATCAAGCCCACTTGAAGCGTGGGAAGGTCCTAGTTACAAGCTGGTCCTCCTTACTTCTAGTCTTTTTTGTTGAATTGTCGCTTTTGAATGAATGAAAGTTTAATGTAAGTGATGTGTTGTGTGCTTAGGTGAGCGAGATAAAAATTCAGAAAAGGGGATGTCCCCCGCCGTAGTAGGGCCTCGTGCTCCCGTAAACCAGAACTGAAATTGATAGGGTGATGGATGATGGAGGGATGGGCCCTGGAAGGGATCCTCCCAAGGGGTGAATTATGGCGAGCTTGGTGATGAGTGAAGGCTGAATCAACTTCCTTCACCCGGGAGTGCGTCCCCTTGGGTTTATTAAATTCGAGACTGCATTCACCATAACATAGAGACGGTTGCTTGTCCCTCTATGATCCTGGGCGGTAAACCCCCATCGATAAAGCTAAAAGCTAAATCAATAGAGTTCGCAGTCCGTCCTTTTTCCCAGGGAGCCTCTGAAATTGACTTCTGCTGTGTGCTACTCCTCAAACCAGCTTCCGTCAATTCCCCCAATTATGCCATATCACAGTGGACTAGCATAGTTGAAACGAGGATTATGAGAAGTACAAGTCCACGATTGCACGGTGTAGGCCTGCGTGGGACGATATAAGGAGCTTAAGCGCTCATTTCAGTTTTACGTGACCGAAAAAAGGTAGTATCTCTCTTTTCAAAGACAACCGTCGGGCTGATTTATAATAAGCTGGCTCGGCTTGGGTGTCCTAACTTCGAACGTAACAATGCAAGAAAGCATGAATGTTATTCAGCGAGAAAACTTTACGTAGGTAAGTCAATTAAAAGCAGCGAATAACGTCCGACAACGAAAAGAAAACGGATTTTAGGGGGTATTTATTCCTCCTCGCTTAAACGTTATGTCAAAGAATTTTAAAACAAATTTAAAGTTCGATTCCAGCCCGTAGTCTGGATGTTGATGGCTGGCCTTTCTTTGTTAATTAAGATGGCTTCTAAGGTGTTTAGTCTAGCTTTATTTTGATCGTTGTGTTATTAACCAATAGGTCCCTGGTTAAGCTGATGTTATGTAAGGTGTCCATATGATTTTAGGAGGCTCTATGTTGCAGGTGCATTGTCCAACACCGCAAAAGTGTGGTGGTAGTCGTTCCAACATATTTTGAGTTGTTTTCAAGCTTACAGTCTTCATTCGGGCAGGTAAACTTGTAAACTATGTTTGTAGACTATAGGATCGAGGATTTTGGCAGATGTTGTTTTTCAAAATGAGATTGTTAACTTTTGTCGATTTATAATATATAATCATCTGAATCTTGTCCGTTTGCTTCTTAACTTTGATGTTACGGTTAGCAATCTCCATGATGTTTTTTTTCGTCTATTTTGTAGGCCGATGACATCTGATTTCTATAGTACAGTTTGATGTTATTTATTGCTTCGTGGTTACTTTTCGTTTCATTCGTGTATGTGAATTTCCTTTTTAAAAATTATTGAAGTTGTTTTTCAATGATGCTGATCGGGAAACTGTTGTTCAAGGGGGTTTGTTTTATGCGAGAGATCTCTTAATGGAACAGTTTCCACGTAAAGCAGCATTTGTATGCTCGGCGGATGTTATGAGCCGATTACATTTTCTTTGTACCTTTCAGGACATTCAATCCGCGTTGAGGCATCTTCCTATGTCTGTAGCTTTCCTATACACTTTTGTGACGTAATTACAGTTGATGTTTTATATCTCCACGTCCAGTAAAGGTAATTTATTGTCCATGCTCAATTGATCAGTGAATTAGATGCCTCAACGCGGATAGTGAATGTCCTGAAAGGTACAAAGAAAGTATAAATATAAATATTTATGTATACCATGTAGGCAAGAAGAAAGATTATTCTTTCTCAAGTCAGACTTATCAGAGACCATAAAAAGTCTGACCTCATAGGAAAAACATGCTTTGTATAAATACGGTGTATCTCTATTTTGTAAACCATTGTAAGTTTGAAAATGTTAAGACAACGAAAGTACTAACTCCAATCAATCTTTCATTTTCCCTACGCGGTATACATATATATATATATATATATATATATATATATATATATATATATATATATATATATATATATATATATATACAAAGAAAGCAACTACAGGATCTGCGGGTGATAATACAACCACCACAGGGCGATGCCATTTTTATTTTCTGCCTTTCAAATAAAATTTGAAGACAGAAAGAAAGATGCAGAAACCTGGTGTAGCTGACTATAAATACATATAGTACAAGAAAAAAAGAGTTGGACGCGAATGCGCAAATGAGACAAGAAACCGGAGGTTTTTAAAGGCAAGAGAGAGGGACATTAGAAGAATCCAGAATCAAAGGGAGCAGAGGGCGGCACAGTGAAGGCGATCCTTTACCAAGAAGACAGAAATAACGCCAGGGGAAAAAAGTTTTGAATTCCTGGCCGGGACTCGAACCCGGGTCTGCTGATTGCCGGTCAGATGCTTCACCACTAAGCTACCAGGCCCAGTAACTATATTTCACCCAAAGCGTTACCCCATCAAACCCAGTATCTCCCTAAGCTAGGAACTTCCAAGGAATTTTTATACCACATGCTCTTACCCGCTCAAAATTTAAAGGCTCACTGTCCATGTCACATACAAAGAAAGCAACTACAGGATCTGCGGGTGATAATACAACCACCACAGGGCTATGCCATTTTTATTTTCTGCCTTTCAAATAAAATTCGAAGACAGAAAGAAAGATGCAGAAACCTTGTGTAGCTGACTAAAAATACATATAGTACAAGAAAATAAGAGTTACTGTGCCTGGTAGCTTAGTGGTAAAGCATCTGAACGGCAATCAGCAGACCCGGGTTCGAGTCCCGGCCAGGAATTCAAAACTATTTTCCCCTGGCGTTATTTCTGTCTTCTCGGTAAAATATCGCCTTCACTGTGCCGCCCTCTGCACCCTTTGATTATGGATTCTTCTAATGTCCCTCTCTCTTGCCTTTAAAAACCTCCGGTTTCTTGTCTCATTTGCTCATTCGCGTCCAACTCTTATTTTCTTGTACTATATATATATATATATATATATATATATATATATATATATATATAAACATATAAAAGAACAACTTCTAGACCCTACCTACTTTATTGGAGACCACGTGCGATTGTATCCCGCCATGGGGAATGTCGCATCCTGTTCGGGCACATTCGCGAATTTTCGACTCCTGAGCGCATTGGGGAAATATTACCCAATCCTGCGAACTCTTCTCAAGCCTCCTTCCCTCCCAGTGACGAGACGAGAAAGAGCCGCTGTGTCTCGTACCTTGCTGTTAAATGATTAATCGACTCCGCCTCTGGATTATGATGTCTGAAGCTTGTGACTCCTTTCTCCAAATTCGCCCCTCCCCCTCAGAATCGAGCATTCAAATACTCTGGTTTTACTGTAGTTCGATGATTTCAGCACGCACGTTAAAGCCGTCCCCATCAGCAAGTCCCGTGAGCATTATCCGACAGGCAAAACTTTCTCCACCGTGATTCTTCCCTAGTCAATTGGTAGCTTGTGTGAACGGCAAGCCCTAGACTTTGCGCAACAGTCTCCCTTCGTTTAATCGAACCGAAGAAAATCCCCCTTGATTACCCTTAAGGAAAAGAAGTTTCCTCTTCCAGAGGAATTACGAGTAATCTCAAATTTCCCGTTGAAAGTCATATTTGAAGATTAGCTATGCTAATCGGAAATTTAGTTCGGTTCGTGCTCCACCTGCCTTATACGGATCGTCCCCCATTCTCCTCATCATAAGAAGGACCTTCCTCTTGTTACTGACCCGTAAGACTGAAACCCCTTCCATTATTATTATTGTCAAGTTTCCCATTTGATCTGAACCTAGTAACGCTAATCAATGCATTCCATTTGAGAATCCCTCCTCATAATAATCATCAAGAGACTATTTCAATTTAAATAATTCCCTTTGCCTATTATTATTCTTATTTTGATCTTTGTAAATTAAATTATGTTTTGTTGTTTCATCTTTAACTAACCTTGAACGATACTCTCGGCCTATGTAAGTAAATTTCGCCAACCATTCATGGACTCATTCTGATTATTAAAGATTTGAAACCCAACGCCTCAAGTTTGACCTCCTATGCGAACAATCCTTCAACGGTTCGCGTTGAAGTAGGTGATTAAGTTACCCCCCACATAATATAGGAGTAGTATATGGTAGAGAGTGGTGTAGCACAACAATATATATATATATATATATATATATATATATATATATATATATATATATATATATATATATATATATCAATGTAGATCAGTTTCTTAACTTGTAGTAGCACCGAAGGTTTTTATGAGGGTTTGATACTGTACATTGGCTCTAGCTATATTTGACGATTTTTAATATCTATTTTTTAAGAACAGGTTGATGTATCAGTGAACATTCAAATGCATGGGAGAGCATACTGCTGCTGGGAGAAGGTCTTTTCTTCTAAAATGAACCAGCTCGTTTTCTGCTCAATAGGATGCTTCAGCCGTTCCAAGAGCTTCTTTGACTCCGTCAATCGATTCTCCTTGGCTTTGTCTTGAGAGATTATCCCTTGTGCCTCTTATACAAATGGTAGCAAAGGTCTTTATTTACGGCTAGCTTCGTGGGGAGCAACTAACACACCAAGCTCTTTTGAAAAAACCTGGATTCCTTTGGCCATGTCTTCCTTCACCTTGTCCTGCAGTTGTTGAATGAGTTTCGGGTTCCGGAAGAAGTCAGAACGCCTGAACTCTTCTTTTTTTTGGCCGGGCTTCGTAGTCTCCGTTACAGTTGTCCTCGATACGATCTACAACATTTAAAGTGTTCACAGAGCATTGAGGAGCAGTCATGATGTTGCAATTTTGATTCCTGACGTAAATCTCATGGCTTCCATTCCTCCATGTCATCTAACTTTTTCTCAACAAAAAATTTGCTCTTTATGCTCTCCAATGCCGTTCACTTTTCATCAATCCGTCAATCAAATGGATAAAATTCAACTCATCATTTATTATAAAACAAGAAAAGCCAGCAATCACCTAATGAAAAACTACAGCTGCCTAAACTCCTCGAATTTCAAGTCAACGAACATAGTTTACGAGTTCATCTGCCCCGATAAAGACTGGAAGCTTTATAACAACTCAAAATATATTAGCATGACAACTACTACAGTTTCGAGACGTTTAACTATGCATCTAGAAAGCGGAGGGCCTAAAAATCTATGGAGATAGCTCAAAACATTAATCTAACGAGAGATATGCTAGTTGATAACACCGTTATTAAACGAAAAGAGGTTAATAAAGCTAGACTGAACATCTTAGAAACCATGGAGCGGATTGGGATAAGTACAAAGAATTACTTCAGACGTACGTGTCCAGCCCGCTCGGGGAAGCCACTCTAGAAGAAATTGACGGAGAGTTGGATAGGATTAGAGAAGAAATTAAAATGGCAGAGAAGGGGGCCGTCCCCATTAACTCGTTTCAAACCATTAAACATTTTAGGTGGACACCAGGATTAGTGGCTTTTTCCGAGGGGATCGGCCGGGCGGCAGAAAATATAAGAAAATTCGGAACATCAAGGGAAGCATACAACTCACTCAGGAGACAGAAAAGAAAAATAATAGCACTAATTTATAAAAAACAGAAAGAGAAATGGGATCAGTACATCGAGAAAATAGATGTGGAAACTTCACCAAGGGAATTTCGGAAACATATCAACAGATTAAAGACAAGGACAACAAGGTATAAAATGAAAATTAAGGATGCAGGGAACAACCTTTTAGAAAATGAGGAAGAAATAGAGGCATTATTTAGAGATCACTGGAGAAATGTATTCAAAATTAGGGAAGAAGAGAATGAGGATTATGGCATTGAATTCGAACATCAGATCGTGGACGAACTCAATGGAGAGATCAAAAGGACATACCCCTTCCACTTTGTCAAGGAAAGGAGAAACTACAACGACGCAATAGACGCAATCATTATATCTGAAGAATTAAAAGAAACCATAAAGAACTTCCGTCAGAGTCTCACAGGCAGATCGGGACTCACCAGATTAAATTACATCGAAGCACCCCCGAACATACTGGAGGGAGTGAGAACCATCTTCATTGCGTGCTTGAATACGGGAAACTTTCCTGATGAACTGAAAGTGGCGAAGATGATATTCATACCAGATTTCTTACCGATTTCATCGGTAGGGTATTGGAAAAAATTAAAAATAACAGATTGTCCAAATTACTCGAAAATAATGGCCGAAGGAACAGCTGCCAATTTGGCTTCAGAAAAAAAACAGAAGTACCGAGATGGCCCTTGCTATCTTTGAAAAGATAGCAAGAGCAAAGAGAGAAAAATAAGCGTAGACATCGTATGCCGGGACGTGTCCAAGTCATTCGACAAAGTATGGGAAAAGGGTATACAACTCAAAATAGAAAGGATTTTATGTGATTATGTAATGGAGAGATGTGCTTATGTGGAATTAGGACGACATCAGGGAGAAATATTCGAGCTGGCTGTGGATGTCTGAGTCCGTCTCTCTACTCAATTTTCACAGCAGATATACCACCACCAAGAAATGAAGGCTGCTTGAACAGCCAATTTGCCGACAACGTCAATCAAATCATATTTTGCCCCTATAGAAACGGCTCAATGCAAGCTAGGATGACTGCAGAAGAGATAAAAAGCATTGATAGATACAAAGAAAAATGGAAAAATAAAAACAAAAGGGATAAATTTAAAATGGTACCCGTGTACAGGAGGAGCATCTCAGATGTATATGCAGAAGGACAGCGCTATAGGTACAACAAATAATGTAAGGTGCTTGGACTAACTGTCGAAGTATGGTCAGGTGTACGACATTATACGCACACAGGCTCTAAAGCAGGCTAAGCAAGGCAACAACTGTTATTTTTCTAAGAGTGCGATTTGAATAGTTAGCTGCAGCAGCGTAACCAAGGAATATTCCAAACACAACGACAAAAATAGATTTTTAATACACACTAAATAAAAGGCACAAAATAAATATGGATATATATATATATATATATATATATATATATATATATATATATATATATATATATATATAGGTACATGAATAAAACGGAATTAGGTTCCGAACACTAATTGGATAACCAGTGTTATTAAATGGTTATAATGGTTAGATTTAGGGTAGTAAGCGATTTAGTTCCTTTAAACCTCGTGATTAAAGCTAGGTGAATTTGGAAGGGGGAGGTCTTGGTGAGCTTAATTACTCACGGGGGTTGCCAAAAACCCGCAGAGGGTGGTGCTACTTTATCCAAACTTGGGTTTTGCGAGATGTGAGCCTCTTGTCACCGGACGAACTTCGAAAGGAGGAGGTGACTTCTCCAAAAACGGATCGAACGAGCTATCGGGCCTTTTGTACTCAAGAGGTCACCAGAAGAACTTCGAAGGGCAGCTTATCCAATCCCTGATCCAAAGGCGGTTGAGAAAGGCTGACGTTGCCTCACGAGACTCTTCTCCCTGACCCGAAGATACGAGTGTAATGTCCAGCTCTTCCGTGGCTTGCGACCGTCCCTAAACACTTCTCGGGAGAGAGCGTTGTTGAATCGAACTTCTTTCGGGAAGTGTCGTCTAACAAAATCTATGGGTAATCCTTGGGAGGGTGCATATATACCCGGAGTTCTCCAAAACAGGCAGAAAGAGAGGCCTTCTCAAACCTTCATTATCGTCCGTGACAACCGAGCGTCTCCTTGCGTAAAAGTGTAAGAGGCAGGGATCAGCGGATCAGACGGACGACCAGCGGCTGGAGCCATAAAAGTTGTTCAAGGCGAACCTACAAAATAGATGTGTAATCTCCCGACCCGGGGGGAGGGGGGGGGGGGTTGAGACGGTGGGGAGGTAGCCTTTAATTTCAGCGTCATGCTTCGGTATGAATTTCTCCATGACTTGGCTGCAAGTCACAAAAAGGGTGAAGTCGGAGGAGGGGGGGGGGAGAAACGGCTCGCTTCATCTCCCGAAGTAATATCTTAGGAGGTGTGGAAATACTACTAAACTAGCGAATCCCTCTACACTAACCATTACGAAATCAGGTTATAAAAAACACGTAACTGAGATGGTAAATCTAGGTAAGATCGGCATGGTATTACTGTACAAGTTAGTTAACCTAAGCATGATAAACAAGAGAAAGATTTATCAAGCCATAGTACAGTCGGCGATCATTTATCCAACCATCGCGATGTACATGATCTCGAGAAGTAACCTATTAAGACTCCAAAGAATCAAAACAAAGCCATATACTTAATAACAAACACCAGAAGAGGAGAAAGAAGAAGACTACGAGACCTGCACAAGGAGGCAAGGATAAAGCCACTTAACAGAAGAATTGCAAAAAAAGCAAGGAAAGTCTTTTAGAAAAGACACAGAATGAAATAGGAGTTGAATTAACCAACCAAATTGCCCAAAGAAAAGGGTGAAGATCACACAGATTATTCCTAAGTTTCTCAAGGAGAGATGAGGGAGGAGAAGACGAAGAAGAAGAAATCTACATCTAGAGAAAGAGATTAATACCCGACGACGACTAAGAGTAATTAATTAACCGAAGCAACACCAGGGAATAGCATATAGTAAATAATAACTAGGATAGGAATACGAAAGATTAGATAGAGAGATAGAAACCTACACCAATTTTTAGTAAGAATATTTACTAATAACGGTTTGAACGCCTCATAAATACCATTACTACTTTCTAACTTTAGCACGCTAGCTATACTACCTAAATGGACAGGGATAAGCCTGACTGACCTCCAGGCAACTAGCATCTATTTGGAAACCTCTAACTTCCTTCAGCCTTCAGCATGTATTCGTATTTTACTATCACATTCGAACACAGGACTCACAGTCATACGTGGACAGGCCTCAGGATAAACTGCAAGCTTATAGTTAGAGACAAGCGACACATTGTGGTTCAGATTCCACGTTAAGCTGTTGGTCCCATGACTAACTAAGTCCACTTTTGTCTCCTTCTATTTTCTTCGCTGTCCTATCCTAAGACCTTCTTCTTCCTCTCCCTCTCACTCCTAACCGCCGTACTCACAGTGCTTGGAGCCTACTTTTGGTCTAGACAGTGTGACTATGGGGGACTATAGAGGAGTACTGGGCCTCCCTCCCTCCCTCCCTCCCTCCTTGGCCGCTCCATAAGCGCCAAGGGGGACGGGCGGAGGATCGGAAGAGCTGTTCTTTGTCTCCCACCTCTCGTTTCATTTCATTTTATTTCTTTCATTCTGTCAGATCCTCACTCCACTCATTACATCGGTCAAGGAGGCAAGAACATATCAATAGGCTCCGAAGATGATCGAATAAGATCGAAAGCTCAGTAATTTAGCTTGTTTTTTACCAAACACATTCATTATAAAAAGAGATGAACACAGGGCAAGTGATCCACCATCTACAAGATGGAATAAAAAAGATAGTTAGAAGAAGAGAAAGTCGCCAAAGGAAATTAAAGAAGGCGAAATACACAATGGTCTTCAACAAATTTGCATTAAAGTAAGATTGCTACCTAACTATACTAATATATATATATATATATATATAGTACAAGAGAAAGAGAAATTTGACGCGAAGGAGCGATGAGTTAAGAAACAGGAGTTTTTAAAGGAACAACACTAGGATCAAAAAGAGCAAAGGTCGGCACAATGAAGACAATCCTTAACGAGAAGAGAAATAACGCCAGGGAAAAAAGTTTTAAATTCCTGAGATCTTTTTTCCCCTGGTGTTATTTCTGTCTTCTCAGTAAGGATTGTCTTCATTGTGCCGTCTTTGCTGTCTTTGATCCTAGTGTTCTTTCAATGTCTCTTAAAAATTATCCTGTTTCTTGTCTAATTGTTGATTCGAGTCAATCTTCTCTTTCTCTTGTATTATATCGTTATAAAGTCTACCATACAAGGTTTCTGCACCATCTTTCTTTCTGTCTTCAAAAGGGTTTTGAAAGGCAGAAAATAAATGTAATGGTTGTTATCGGTTGTTATCTCTCTCTCTCTCTCTCTCTCTCCTTATATATATATATATATATATATATATATATATATATATATATATATATATATATATATATATATACTATTATTGTAATTAGAAAAGAGGCATTCAAACCGTACCAATAAATGTTTAATGCTCACATCAGAAGTCAGAAATGTAAAATCTTTTGTTTCACGATCGATATTCATGTATGAATATTGAGGCGTAATAGGCAAAATCTTTTATCTAAGTCTTTCAAAAATATACAATCCTGATGAAAATATGGATTTTCAGAATTGGAGACTAAAGCCATCATTAAATATATGGTCAAACTTGGTTGGAATATAAAGGATACTATTTGTAGTGTAACTAAGATTTTTTGAAGACATTGATCCCAAGAGAACGTCCCATGATAAATGAATAAATTGATTCTCATTTTGAAGAAAGGTTCTTGAATATGAAAATAAATCTAGCGGATCTTCAACCTCCATCAACGGGAGCAATTCTGTGGGAAGTTTTGATGACCTATGTAAATAATAGCTAGGCAACAAAACCCATCGGTGGGGTCAGTTCATAAAATCTTGACAGATCGTCTTGACTTCAACAATCTATCTGCCTGATTTGTACAATAATAGCTAGGGAACAAAACCCATCGGTGGGGTCAGTTCATAAAGTTTTGACAGATCGTCTTGACTTCAACAAGCTATCTGCCTGATTTGTACAATAATAGCTAGGGAACAAAACCCATCGGTGGGGTCAGTTCATAAAGTCTTGACAGATCGTCTTGACTTCAACAAACTATCTGCCAGATTTGTACAAAAAAAAGCTGTTGGGCGAAGATCAACTCTTAACCAAGGCCGATATTTGAATTGTGATTTTTTATTAAAATGAATGCTAATCCCACTGAAATTTTCCAACCATTATTTAATGCTTATGAAAGATGAAGATTAATATGAAGATAAACAAATTTTAAAGCAATGGTATAAAATGGTTAATGTGGCCCTTTCAGGGCAAAATCAAGAAGGTTCACAAATGAATAATGCAAAAAGTGTCCTGTTGATAGAATTCATGAAGTTCAGAGAACAATTGAGATAATTCTAAAGTATTCTACCAAAGCTACACAATGAATTTATATTTAAAATGCCGAGGGAAGCTTGATTCTAGAGTTCTCTTTCATCACGACAGAGGTACTCGTAAAACTCATTCATCATGTCTTGTGAGGTCAAAACTGCTGGACTTTCAATTGGAATCAATGTCATATCCACTTTTCCGCCTTTATTTATCCCCTGCTGACATTTTCTTGCTCTCAATCTGAAGAAAAGCATCAAAGTAATACATTTTCCTGAATTTAATAGCTGAAAATAACGAAGAAACTCTGTTCCAATTCAAAAGAGTCTGATTTCGAAGGAAATGGTTGAGAAGTTAGAAACAAAGGTTGAAAAACTTTTGGACATAGATGGAATTCGGCGAGATAAACTTACTATTTTATATATCTTTTTATTTTATTATTATTTTCCAATAAATTTATAGTGCCCTTTGTACACAAGTGTAACGGCCAAAAAACGAACAAAAGTTGAAAAAACAACAAAGAGAAATCTAATGTAAGCGGTCAACCGAACCATGTCTTTGCACTCTCCTTCCTACCGAAACATTACAACTTTTGCTCTAATGGTAGTTATTACACTGTGAAATGAGTTGGAAACTGTTTTTGCTAGAACTAATACAAAAAATAGGATTAATATTATTTGCTACTAAAAATAGTAATAACCATCTAATGGTATTAAAAATGTCCTCTCCGTATTGCTCCGCCCTCTCAAGGTCTTCTCCGTTTTCATTTCCTTAAGGCTTGTTTTGATGAGCGACTTTTCCGTCCATATAAACTTACGGCGGAATGAGCTAATCATTAAGAATCGGGGCTAAATTATATAATCCAAAAGGGAACGCTTACTGGGTGGGAAGAAGATGAAAAGTGAGCAGACAAAAGAAAACGAAGTGAAGAAAAATATTAAACGACTATAGAAAAATATAAAAATCAAAATGAGACCCAACCATAATCTCATCATCTCAATAAAAGAATGAAAGAAATCCCATTCACAAATTCGAATTGACGAGGATTTCCGACCGAATATATTATTTTAACGCGACTATTATTTTCTGTTCTTAGGAATACTTATAATACTATGTTATTTTAGAAATAAAATGAATTATTTGCTATATCAAAATAATATTTTTTTTATGTTTATATAAATTCCCTTTCCAAACGATGATAAATTTCTTGAGAAAATAAATTGTTTGCAAATTTTGATTCTCTTTTCACCGTCCAATTTCGCGGTTGAAATCTCGATGGTAAACAAGATTAAATAAATGTATTTGAAAGGCAATTTTACATCCTTTTCCCTAAAGAAACAAAGCAATTAAGCCTTTATAACCCCTTCTCACTAAGACTTGGGCTATCCGAGATCAGCCTCCTGCCTCTGTGTGTAGGATATTTGAGTCTTATTTTTTGTTTTTCCTTTTTTTCTTTCTTCCTTTTCTTTTCTTCTTCTTTTTTCTACGACTTCTTCTTTTTTTCTACTTCTACTGTATCTTCTTCTTCCTTTTATTCTTTTTCTACTTATAATTCTTGTATTTCTTTTTAATTATCATCATCTTATTTTTATTCTTCTGCTTCCTCTACCACTTCTTCGTCATCTACTTCTAATTCTTCTATTTCTTCTTCATAATCACTATCTTCTTTTTCTTCTTCTGCCTTCTCTGACACTTCTTCTTCTTCTACTTCTTCTTCTATTTCTTCTGCTTCTTCTACTTCTATGTCTTTTTCTTGCTCCTTTTTTCTTGTTCCTCGCCTTTTTCTCTTCTACACTAATTTTCACTTGGATTAATAACAATAATTAATCGTTAAATCACTTTGATTTGGAATAATTCGAATTGACCTGCTTTTGGAGCATCTAGACCCATCATGTTTGATAATTTGCCATAAATCGTTCGATCTTTAGCGGATATAACCTGCCATCACGTAAATGGCACCTATAAAATAATCCCAACGGAACTTTCCTTCATTATAGAACATGGCAAGCTTAGCAGTGTTGTCATTATCGCTTCTAAAGGCCCCAAGTAGTTTCTTTCTCTTATAACTCTGGCTTAAATTTTTTTGTTTGAGAAAGCAAGTTCGTATAACTAACGAGGGAATTATCACTTCGTGCTAAAGTAATGGAAGCGAGATACAGAAGATGAAGTTAAAAAGACGAAAAATAGAGAAATAAATAGTGGAAATAGTTATGAATAAAAGATCTACAACAACAAATCATGACAAACCCGGACACTGGTTCGGGGAACTTGCTATAAACTTGTTCGTAATCCCCTTCTGGGAGCCCCATATCCATTAAATTCCATCAGTTCTTTTTCATTCAACCTATTACTCCGCACCCAAGTATATTCTATACTTTTTAACAACATTCCTCAATCTTACTTACTATTTTCCAATATTCCAACACGTTTCAGCACTTTCCAGTACATTGATCTACAGTCCAGAGTTGAATAATTGCAGACATCCAAAACGCAGTATCGTGATTTTCATTGGCCTCGAGTCTATTTGGCCCAATAGCCGATATACATATTTCAATTGGGCCAATTTTACATAAAAACTTGATCATGACAAAAAATCTTTATGAAGCTTCATTTTCCAGTGATTTGGACTAATATCGGGGTTTTGGGTGCCTCTGATTTGTCTAATATCGGCTTTGCGATCGCTTCGATTGTAAGTTCGCGATTAGACGCACGAAGTATTTCATTTAGTTTCGATCGTCTTGTCACAATGTCATAATTATTTGTTCAAGAAAGGATGGATTCTGGAACCTTTCTGCTATGTTCGTGGGTATTTTTACCATTAATTCTCCTGCCCCTTACGAGGTGTCCTGAATAATGAAATTATGTTGATGGTGTAAGATTTGATAAAAAGGAACAGTTAGAGAAAATCAAGTAAATGATAAATAGGTATAAAGAATAAATGAGTTAATTACTAAATTATAAATAAGAGAGTTAGAATAATGAGAATATCAATCATGAACATTCCAAACTACATATATGGCCTCTTAATTTGAAGTAAACAGTTACCCATCTCCGCAAAACTGGCGGATCTAAAGGATAGGAACCCAGTTTCCCTCGTGAATGTCATTTCCCTCTGTATATTCCAGTATCTTTTATTAAAAAACTTATTTGCGATATTAGTATTCTGCTAAAGACAAAGCAAGCGTCATATTGAGCAGATGATCCACCAAAAGGATAATTGTTATCATTTAATATTCTATCTTGAAATATAATAGGCGATTTTATTATTTTAACAATCCCTATCCTCTTTATGGATTTTCCACCCAGTTTTTGTACCCATGAGAATAAACACCCAATTTTCAGCCACTGATTTACTTAGGAAATAAATAGGCCACTCCCCAACCTAATTTAAGCGTCTTTGAATGTAATCAATAACTCCATTCGACTGTGGAGATTCCGAAGGTTAAATTCACAACTTTACTGAAAGATTCAAAATTCAATAGAAATCATTTGGTTACGAATTCGCATTAAATGATCAGTTTATGTAATATTTTGTCTATACCCTTTTCAAAACCAAGGTGAAGATGTGAACTTATGATTTTTCAGATGAGGTTAATTCAAAATGCTTTAATTTTTTATTACTGCTTGCATTAAGTCTTGGGTAAGATAATTTATAGTTATGTAATTATTTAAACGGGTATTTCTACAAGAGATATTTAAAAAAACAGATCGTAAATAAATAGTTAAAGTCAAGAGAATTGAAAATTTGTGGAAAGTGTATGGGTCAAGTGGCTAATAGAAGACACTAATTTGAAATGGGTAGGGATTGGAGCTTGTGAAAAAAAGGGATACACTGCTGTCTATAGTTTAGAGTATGATTGGTGGCCATAAAGGATAATTGTAACTGCTTTTTATATCAGTAAAAGCGGTTGTTTTATCCAATACAAGTTACGGTCAAATTTCTTAGCCTGGTGAATAAAGGCGACTGTCTTCATAATAAAAATGGTTCCTTGTCACTACAAGGAGGGGGTGGGGAAGCTTTTACATGCTTAGGAAACAACGCTCAGAAACTACGTAACACCGGTTGCTTTTAACAGAATTCGAACAGATTTTTCGGAATATTTTCAATATTATTTTTTATCTTCGTCAAAGCCAATAAGGTTTTGAGGCCTTCCATTACAACTGTCTCTATCTCTGTGCCTATTTTCTTCTGTTTTTCTTATCTCGATTTTATAAATATTGGAATAAACATACTAAGTAGAAGCCCTTTATTGCATGATTGTTCTATGGATGATCTCGCCCCCCTCCCATTCTCCGCTCCAATAATGAAAAGAAGCCAAAGTCCGCGATTTTATTGAAAAAAAAAACACATCCCATAAATGCAGGATTCGTTCCACTTCTGTTCATAATGGAAGAGAACAAGAGAACAAGACCATTCATAAAATAGTCTGCCAAGAGGCCCGTGGTGTTCATTGAGTAAGGGCGATGATTAAAGAGTCCGGCAAAAGGCAACTCGCTTCATCCTATTCTAAATCTCAGTTTCCCTAAATCCAATTCAAGACTGCGTTAGAGAAGGCAAAGAGAAAAACACCTCATCCGGCAGTGGGCCTAGGTCCCACTCGGCATTAACGAGCATCACACCCCTTTCCCCCACGCTTGGCTGTAGACTAGAAATACAGCAAATAGAGAGGTTCTAAAGAGAAAGCAATCAACAAATACAGCGTGGCCTTACTGGTGCGACGTCGGGCTTACTTGGCACCAGTGTTAAAAACAAGGAGTACCCCTCCCCTCGTTTACACTTGGACCTGCATCTATCACTGATGACCGTCTCCCAAAGAAGCTCCGGCTTGGTAATGTTCTACTGTCTGTCGTTTGCTGTTTTCTTCCTGTTTCACAAAAAGATCCTCGTTTTACATCATTCCCTTCCTTACCTGACAAACTTTAGACGGTGAAAATGGGAATCATTAATCTCCTATCTATCGGTACAGACCTTTTGTCTTTCCATCAACTTTTGGGTATCGATCCAGAAAGCTCTTTGTACGGCTGATCATTCAGTGGATAAGAAATAAGATAATAGGACAAAATAAAAGAAACAGGAATAAAAGGAGGAAATAAAAAATCTGAAACGCACTGACACGGATCTCTGAAAATCTTTGGGGTCGCGGACGATTACGGATATCAAAACCGCGCACATTATCAAGGGTATAAACTAATACTTTTACTGGTACATGGGATGGTCAAACAATGGAAACATTATTAAACGCAATTATTATTATTTAATAAGAAATTGGTCCTCCTTTTGCAGCACAAATTGCTTATATGTAATGAGAATTGACTTATACAATTTTTTGACAGTAGTTACTTGAATTTTGAACCATTCTTGAATCAAAGACTTTCAGTTCCTTCAACAACAGTTGAAGAAGAAAGCAATTCTCCACCTCTTGGTCCAATGCAAACCACAAATGTTCCAAAATTTTGAGATCCAACAATTGTTGAGGACATTATTTAGTTTTTTACTTTACAACCATGCTCTCAGGGACCGCTGAGATGGCATCGGTCGATGTACTGTAATCTTAAAAGACCTCCCCACTACTGAAAAAAAGATTTTGTCCTGTAGGATGGAACCGGTTGATCAAAAACTGACAAATCTCCTGAGTGTGAAACCGTTCCAGGTATCATTACAGATTAACCAAAAATATTCTATGACATGGCGACCTATATAATTTATCACAGCCCCGCCTCCATTATTCAATAATGGGAAAAAGCATGGACCGATTCTTCAGAATAAATAGCATTCTATCTTTGTTTCATTCTCCAGTTTCAATTATCAGTACAATAATATTTCGGGGCGAGTGGGTTGTAGCTAATATTCATGACATATATCAGATTTAGGCAATTATACCGGGTTTTGAAAAAGTTTTGTTATACTAGTTTTTTATTTTCTATCACGTGTGTGATAGAAAAAGTTCCGTCAAACAACCTTAAAGTTCTACTTTTCCACCGTGAAACATTAAAACGTCTTTTCCATTGTTTAGAGGAGTTTTGAATTGAAAGTGAAAAAAATCGAGATCTCTGCTCTCCTATGTGTGGGCCACAACAAGTCTTACATTGCAAAGCGGCTCAAGGTCACGCGGATGACCTTCTACAGAGTCGCGAAGAGGCTGAAAAACGGGGAAAACTTCAAAGCCCGACCTCATTTAGACTGACTTGAAGTGTTCAGCCGTTTGGCTCTGAGACGGCATTCTAAAGTGTTTCGAAGCTCAAGATGACAGCATTTGCGAAGAAAAAGAAAATTTCGGTGTCCACGGTGTCCACGACCATCAAGAATTAGGGCGGCAAGAGCTTGAGGTGCGTGGAAAGGCTTCTGGTCACCGACAGTATGCGAAAACAACGTCAGGAGCACTTTTCTCACCTTCTCAAGGACTTGAAAAGTCATGGCTGTTTACTTCTCAAATTTTCTGAGGAAAAACACTTCACGGTAGATCCAATTATCAAAAGAAACAACGACCGCGTGCTAAGTCTATGCCAGGACGTCTTCGAAGTCCGTTACGTGTCCTGACCAAGCACCGCTCCTTCGCAATTATGCTTGGACTCGTGGTTTCGTATGGCGAGAAGATGCCACCGGTTACATGCTCATTGCAGCCGAGTACAGGGACATCTTGGCCACGAAAGTCCTGCCCTTGGTAAAAAAAAGATCTCTAAGAAGGTGGACTACGTCTTACAGCAGGACAATGTCCAGGTCAAGACGGCCAAGACCATGCAAGAGTGGTTGGCGTCTAACATAAACTTCTGGTCGAAGGAATTTTGACCGCCGCAGTTGCCCGACCCCAATCCCTTCGACTATAGCGTGTGGACCCATGTCAATAGCAATGGCAGCTAGGTCCGCCACAGCAACGTCTACGAGCTGAAATTTTCCTTCAACCGCGTGGGAGCCGGTGCAAAAGCAAGGACTTCGTCCGCAACCTGGGCGTTGCCTTCGGGTCTCGCCTCCAGCGCGTGCTCGCCACCGAGGGCGGCCACATTGATTAATATTACAAAGTTAACACATATTAATATTTTATAAAAGGTGAAACTTTTCTAACTACATCAAGATTATTATTACTTCCTTTGTTGAGAGCGTCGTAACGAGTGTAACAGGACTTTTGCAGTACTCGGTAGCCCTTCCTTGGTATCTAGTTGCATGAAGCTCTCGACTAACTGTGATGGTTGATACTGAGTTGGTAAGGTGTTGATTTAGCTCTTTAATCTTTCTTACAGCTGGGGCTTTCTAACTTTTCGACACAATGCGTTTTATTGTTCTTCGATTTCGGTCCATTCATCTAGCCTTCTACCCGCAACTACTTCTACCAGAGCTGGATTTTCCTTGCTAACCCACTTTAGACAGAGTTCCTCGCAAATCATTGTACAACTCACTAATTTCGATTATCGAAGCTATAACTATCAGCTGCCCAACCATTTGCACTCTTTGAAAATCTAAAAGGTCTTTCATTTTGCCGTGTATTAATAAATGAAAAGGAAAAATGCATAAATTGAGCTAAACATTTAAGTTTTTAATCAAAATTTGCATGTAATCAAAATTTTTTGACAATTGGAATTTATATTTGTGTATAATAGTCGTCAGAAATAGGACAGTAGAAACAGCTGTGCTTCCATTATTCTTCCCAGCCCCTATACATCCATTCATTAATACAACAAACATATTCGCAAAGTAACAAATATAAATGCATAAATTCCTCGTTTTAATGAGTCCAGGGAACGTCCCAAATTACTATCTGCTTTGAAAGCTCTGATATGGCTGAGTAAACAAAGATTTCGGCCTAAACTTTACTGCTAGAATCTATGCTCTTATCCCTTGTCGCTAGTTTCTATCGTATGAGATTTCTTGTGAATATTTTGGGTATTTAATATGGCATTGCACTGTTCGTTGTGACCCAACTTCCCGTTTCATTATACTAGTTTAATGATAGAAAGTAGAGCTTAGAGTTTTCTTTGTTAATATTGATTTTCAGCAAGTTTAGCAATTTCTTTTTAGGTAATTCTTTGTCCACATGTTTCTCTTTTATGGCTGAGAAAAATGATGACATTGGAACGTTAGGAATTTTTGCGATTACGTGTAATTTTTCTTACTTTGTTAAGGCACTCACTAGCTGAGGTAAGGCTGAGACAAATTAAAAAAGTTAGTTAGAGAGTAGATAAAACAGAAAGTTTTTTAGTTAATTCTAAACCAACGTGGGCATCCCACAAGATTTTTTTTAAAGGAAAGATCGTAGAAAAATTGGGATGTTAGGAAAAGTGAAAATTTTGGAATGCGCACATTTCGACTAGACAACTTGGCTATGTGGAGAATAAAAGAGTTGAATTTGCTGGAGAGTCTTGTATGAGAAATATAACTATATCACGAGCGAAGTTATAGAATGAAATCTTGATCCACCAAACAACACTAGAATAATTCTTATCTTCGCATCGGACACTCCGTCTTCAGCGACAAATGTGGATTTCATCTTAGCAGACTCCGAGTGAAGATTCGTCGAGGGCGAAATCCTCGTTTTCGCATCCAGTCGCAGAAAAGGTGATAAAATAATGAGAATCATGCCAAATGGAATCTATAAGAACTAACGCTAGATACCCCAAACGACGATGACAAGAACAATTAAAACTATGCTAACCAAGCCTAACTGGTTGGAAGGAAACATGCGTACAATAAAACAAACAAGACTCAAAACCCTTTCCCTGATAAGGGATTATTCATTGCGAAGAAACGAAAATGAAACGAAAATGGCTTTGCCACTTTCCCCTACGGGGAGGGAGCTAGCGCTTCGCTACCAAGATTAAAATTTTAAATCTCAAATAAAGCAGCCATGGTTAAATGTTTATTAATTTTCTGAACTTCGCCAATTATAATAATTTTAAAAAGGAACTCTAAACTAAATTTCCCCCCTTTCAAAATATCACTTTGCTAAAATATAGAGTTATAGAAGATATATAAAAATAAATGTTCTGAATTTCACCACTTGTAATTCTTTGGGTTTTAAAAATTTCACAAAATTTCGATACTTATATTTATTTCTAAACTTCACCATTTTGTTTTTTGATATTATAAAAGAATTATTAGAAATAACTTCGATAAAAAAACATAAGTCATAACCAAACTAAGATGAAATTATTATTCAAATACTCAAAAAAATCTCCTTCTTAAGTTATATAGTTAGTGATGATGATGATGATGATGATGATGATGGATAAACTGTTTTCTCATTACGCCCCATTTTTCTTTTCTTTTGTGGTTAGTATAAAAGGTGCAACTCCTTTTAGCACCTTCACTTATTATTTTTTTTCTTGAGGATGGGCGCCATTTATTTCCGAAACTTGCATCCAATTTAAAACTATATTTGGAAACCTTTCAATAAAAATGTTTATTATTGTAGAACAGAATGTCCTGGAGATGCTAATAAATGCATACAAGAAGAGGGAAAGAAATATTAACAAGCGATTAAACAAATTATAAAATAAATCGAATGAAGAATAGTTTAAAGAGGATCCTAGTGGCTGCGGAAAGCGAATTTGAAAGGAAGTGAGGATGATAAGGAACTAGGAGATGAATATTTATGTTAATATCAAAGAAAATGATGAGAAGGTCAAACATAGATGGCGAAAATACCTGGATGAGATGTATAATGCGCGTGTGGGGGATTATTCAACTGTATGATTAGATTAGTGCGGTGAAATAGAGTACTGCATGTGGATATGGAAGAGATAACTATGTAAAAGGATGTTAGTGCTGTGAGAGGTCTGAAAAATGAGAAGAAAGCTGTAGTCGATGATATTGTCACTGAGATGCTAAAAGGTGGGTGGTATTCTGTTATGCAATGGGTTTGATGGCTGTGTTGTAGGGTATCAGGTTGGAACGAAAATAATGTCCTTTTTTATAGAAAAAGTTCTAGATAATATTTATTAAAATAGTTCCTCTTCTTATCCATAGGAATGCTACAATGAGAAATTTATACCTTTTTCTTTTAGATTATAAAAATATCGCCCATAATCTTCTTCGGTATTCAGCCCTATCTCCTCCTATCTGAAGATCATATTAGACATGTTTTACTCTATGAGTTTAAAAATCCATTGAGAGCGACTCATACGACTATCCTATGCCAACTGCATAGGATTGGAAAAGTTCCACTGATTGGAAAATGGGTCCCGAAAATTTGAAATAGCATTATGCTTGCTGCAAGTCGTCGATTTTACAACGCCTTCAGGTACCATTTTGGGGCAAGATTTTTACTGGTTAGTAGAAGTAGATCCTTTATCATAAGGTTAAACGCCGCCGTTCGTGGATCATCGATAAACCAGAATTTCTTAACAAGTGAAGAGGACTTCATTTAATATGATCATGATGAGTTTATGCTGAGATATTGAAGGAATTGTTAATTTCAAACTGTTAGACAACAGTTAAACAATTAATGCTAATCTCTAATGCGATTAACTTGGTTGTTTGAAAGCCGCTTTTGGCTAAAGGCGACCCTCCTTAGTCAACAGAAGGGGTGTGTGTCATCCTCAATCATGATAATTCCCGTCGTTACACAGCTCGAATGACCAATAATATCTTTGAGGAGCTTGGATGGAAAATATTGCTTCATCTTCCATATTCTCTTTACCTTTGGTCCTTTTGATTATTACTCTTTTAGCCAATTACAGAACTATTTGGATATTCTTAGGTTGCCAGAAAAAGGAGAGGTTGAAAACGAATTGGATTCATACTTTGTCTCAATACCTGAAGAATATAAAAACGTGGCAGTTATGAGCTTGTTGACAGATGGAATGAGGTTCTAGAAATCAATGGAGGTTATGTTTATTATTAAATATTTCTATAGTCCTAAGTTTGTTTCATTTTTAATATATATCCTAAAATCGGACATTACTTTCGTTCCAACCTTATTTTTAAAAGTGGAAGAGGAGTAGTGCATTGATAGTGCCGTTGTATACGGGTATAAGTGGAGAAAGATAAATGCAAATACTACGGTGTTGAAGCTCTCGTGATTTTGTACGTAAAGTGTAAGAAAATATTTTGATCGGCCTTAGAGGAACGATGACTGCGGGACTGGTAGGGGATGAACAATGGGAGTTTAGAGTATTCTGGGTGATGTAGATGAACTAGTTGCCCCTGAGACTACTAACTATATATACAAGGGATAAGAAGAGTAGTGAAGGTTGTGTTCATGAAGCGGGAGAAAGGTTATAAGGAAAATATATAAAAGCATTTTGGAAAGTGCTAAGAATGTATGGAGCGAGGTAAAATCTAGTGAATGGTGTGAAGAGTATTTATGTTGGAAGTAAGGCGTGCGTTATGGCAGATGATAGCTGAACTGGATGCTTTGAGATAACTAAGGAGGTAGCCAAGGCTGTGTGATGTCGCACTTTTTATTTATTATCATTAGTGATAAATTACAGAGACGTACGTATAGGAATGAAGAAAATGTGTGAGAGAGTGATGAGGAATGGTGAAAGATGGGTATTATGTATTTTAGTATTTGCTTATGACCTTGATTTGTTGGCTGAAATTGAGAATGATTTGTAGATGTTGATGAAAACTATGGACAGGGTGTGGAAGAAGAGAGGGCTATAAGTGAATGCAGAAAGGAGTAAGATAATGGTGTTTGGGGATCTGTGGTTCATGAGTCCCCAGGATTTAACAAGTGTTACCGATAAACCAGATTGCGACCACAATGGCAGGAATTTGTCTGAAGTGCCAAAGTTGGAGTATGAAGTGAGAGTGTGGCATGGAAGAATAAAAGATCTTACCCCAGACCTATGCGAATTGATAACTTGAGATGGATGCTTGGTGTATGAAATGGGGATAGAGTAAAGAAAGATCAAGTAAGAGGTGTTTTAGTATGAAGGTGTGAATGCCGTTGAGACTGAAAGTGTTCTGATGTGGTATGCACATATAATAAATATGGATGCAGATAGTCTTGTCAAAAGAATATGAGAGATTGAATGACAGTGTGTTAGAAAGGGTCTAACATCATTTAAAATGTAAATTTACTCTATGAATGAGTGTTTGAGAGAGTAAAGTGTAGGAAGTGTATGACTCTTTGTATGATAGGTATTCAAGGACGAGCTTTCTGAAGGGGCTGTTTTCGTCCTTCTGCCCAACGATGAACCTTGAATGAACTAGATGTATGATCACATAGTACTCCAACACCCTGTAGGGTGTAGTGTTAAAATACTACTATGCGTGGCCAAATGATCGGTAGTTTTAGTGGTGTTGAAATGTACTGAACCTAATTTGGGGGAAACTGGTAGAAGTTGAAATTCATCTGCCATTCCTCAGCCCATTCTACTTCAATATATTTCTAAATTCAATTGAACACAGCAATATTTTGTTCTATTTCCTAGTTTTGTATTATCTTCGTTTTTACAAAAAAATAATTAATTCCTGACAAGATAAATAATAAAGGTTCTAAACAAGAATGGAACAAAAACTGCTCCTTGAAGGACACTTCTAGTGACCTCGGTAAAGCTTGAGTCAATCCCATCTACCAGTTTTTGATTTGTGTAAGTTCATCTCTTATGGACACCTCTATGGCTTTTGTAGGTACATTTCTTATGGACAAATCTATTGAGCCTGGTCATTGTAAATACTTCTCATATAGAGAACTATATTGACATGGGGCACTGTAAGTACATGTCGTCTTATGGACACATCTATCAACCCTGGTCAGTGTAAGTACATCTCCTCTTATAGACACCTCTATTGACCCTGGTCGCTTTAAGTATATCTCCTATTATGGACAGCTCTATCGACCCTGGTCACTGAAAGTACATCTCCGCTTATAGACACCTCTATTGACCCTGGTCGATATCAGTTATAGCATGAGAAACATTGTCGCGATTGTCATAATAAGGTTTATCTGCGATCCCAGCCACAACCCCCTCTGTGGTTATATCTCTTCAGCAAATTTTTATTTTCTCGACCTTCGCTGTCTACCTGCTATTACTTTTTTGCCATTGCGCTTTAAATTAGAGGGGGAGGTATTCTTACAAGTTAGTTAAATACGAGTGCTAACATCTAAAACATGAAGTTTTTAGTCTACAAATGCGCTATTTTTCCTTCAATAATAATAAAACCGATTTGTAAAAATAAATAGAGTTCGAGGAAATTGGTCTGATATTCTGATATTTTTTTGACAAGTGAGATTTCTTCTGCCTTATTAAACTTGCTTCGAACTATTTAATTAATTTAATAAAAATGGTATAAAAGGGTTTAGTTAGTTCGCTTTTTTAATCTTGAGGGTGAATTGGATAGACTTTATCGGGACAAGGTGTTTGGAAATTATGATTTTCTTTATATATATAAAATATTTCGTTTTCTGTTGTATTAGAAAGAGTATTATTATCATAAAAATTAATTATGTCGGTGATTGAAGCTAAATTTAGGTTCTCTTGAAAGGTAAAGACGTTTGCAAATTGTTCATTTTATTACCACTATATGGATGGGGTCATTACTTAGCTAAAAAAAAAATATCAATCCCAAATGAATATATTCATAATCTTACAGGTAGGGCATTGCAATCATGGATTAATTTACGATTATTAACGTATCTATAAAATCAGGTGGTTTTCGATACCGAAGATAACTCCTAGAAGACTACGATAATAATATTGTCTCATCTTGCCAACGTTGTACATAGTCTTTAAGATTTATCTTGCCTGGTACATTGTCATATTTTTATTTTATTTATCTAAGTCGCTTTTCTAGGCAAATTCTTAACTCTAGGTTTATTCCACACATAGTAAATTTGGTTGATAAAATGGTGGATACATTTTCTGTACGATGACAGCAAATAGTAAAAAATTACAAGATTTAACGGATTGAATTTGCTGAGAATTTTTCTTGAAACCCAACACATATTTATTTCGAAGCGAATTATGTTGTGATCACTGTTTCTGAAGATTAGTCATGTACATTTTCTACTCAAATTTTAATAGTGTTAAAACTCAAATAAAATAACGTTGTTGTTCATCGGCTTGTCAACTCTTTGATGAGGAATGGTATATTTCTATAAACTATTACACTCTCTACCATTTCTTTATCAATTTCTATGTTCCGGAAAGGGAATACTTTTTTCATTTTCCCTTGTCTTGTCTGCCTTTTGATAACATCGAGATTAATTTTATCGAAATTTAACTCGATTTAGTCATGAAAACATGTGCTTATATCACTATTTAGATCGTATATTATCGCGTTTATTTCATAGTTTTTAATATAATAAAACTCTTTAAAGTTTATTTATATCTTATTTTTATTAAATAATAATCATAACTTGAGAACCTAAGCTTTTTGATAAACTTCCTCTAAAAGTTTTCAATTCATGTTTCAGTGACAGCTATATTATCGAGTCTTCCGTTGTAACTAACGGTTTTTAGTCATTGATTCTATACATCAAACTACACCCAGTTGTATAAAAATAAACCAATTTAGACCTTTGATTTAGTGATTTTTGCCGTAGTAATGAGAACTATTTTTAATTACGAGTCCCTTGGCTCTGCTTGAAAGATCAGTGCATGCTTCTGAAAAAAAGCAATATTATTCCGTATTCTAGCGAACCTCGCTGCTACGAATCCATTTAAGTGAAAGCCACCTGATCTAAACAGGTCAGGACGTGCGGGGAATAAATGTTATTTGTTTAAAAAATGTAGTCCTACTTCTTGATAAAAAACATATAATCACTGATTCAAGATGCCTTTCAGAGAAAGCTGATATCACTTTTGATCATCTGTTGTATACTTGTTAGAACATGATTACTTCTTTTAATTTTCTTAATAGTAATTTGTAGAGTGCGATTATTTCTTCCGGTATAGTCGTACAAATGTGAATAGTCCAAAAATGTGTTATGAATGCGGTATTCCGAATGGTTTCGGCTAAAAAGTCATCAAGAGAATCTGTGAGTCTTGGACGTTGTCACTTGGGTAACAGTACCTTCATTTCTCCGTCGGACACCTTTTCAGGATTCGTCCAGGAAGTCCCTTACAAATATATGACCAATCAGCCAAATTTTCTGTTCCTCATCATCGATAGTGGAATTCAAACAAAAAATTCTATTAGTTAAGACAGCCGAAGGTTTGTGTTTGGGGCCTCATGTGATCTATGATTTATAAATTGGAGGTGTAATCAGGTAATCTAAAAAAAATAGGAAAGTGAGTCGCTAAAGTATTCTCAATCTAGGGATAGACAAATTACAGAGAAGCCATTATCATTTAGCCCCTGAAAACAAATATCTATCAAACGGAGAATGAGTTTTATGAGGTTAATTCACCAGATACAGAGAAACTATATGATAACCTCCCCCTCCCCGCCTCGAAAAATTAATTTACCTGAAAATGAAACCAATTTCTTGAAATAACAAATGTCAGCCCTAGGGAAATAAATCAGCTCAGACAAATGAGCACTCACAAAAACAGAGGACGTGGTTTTAATCCCACACACGCACTCAAAACAGCCATCGAATATTTAGATTTCTGTTTATGTATATATAAAAACAATCAAAGCGAAAACAACCTAAAACTGGGATAAAATATTGAAAAAGTAAAACAACCAAGATAAAACCTCACCCTGTGATTAATCTTCTTTCTAGAAAAAGTAAACAAACACCCCATATAGTCAAAAGATGGAACATAAAATTTGCTAAACTTATGGGCGCACCAATGAAGCCCTTTACGACTCCCAGCCACACTTTGCGTGTCTTTAGAGGGAGATTTCTGGGTACGACCTTTCTTTCATGTGGTATTTAGCGAAATGAGCTGTTATTTGTTGGGTTTTGGGGTTGTTGAAGGAAAAGATTCATCGCCGGCACAGGCCACTCTCCGCCCCTCTCTCTTGAGAGGAAGAGGGAGATGGAGTGTGGCTCTCGCTTCTCCATTCATCTAAAACTTCCATCTCCTCTCTCAAAAGGTCCAAGCGAACCAAGATGGGAAAAGGTGGCGGGAGCCGATGAAGGTAGAGAGGAGTAGGAGGAAGAGGATTAAAAAAAATGAAGTGAGAAAGAGAGCAAGAGAATAAAATAGAACAATTCCATTGTGTGGACCTACTGATTTTATCGTAGGTTCCGAACCATGCATCTTCCAATCGCTCAGTTCTTTCTATCTCTTTTAGTTCTTTCATTCCACTTTTACAATTTCATAGAGATAACGGGAGAACAACCTAATCTATTTTGGCATCACATAGTATATAGACTGCTGCATATGTATGTACATACATACGTGGGGATCGGCTAACATAAATATATGATATAATAAATGTCTAAAATCCATTTAGACCCTCATTAGGATCTACCATCGTTGAGGGAAGGGAAAGCTCCCCAATATTATCTTCTTTGGGCTACTCCGGCGATGTGCCATATGCATGTTTTCAAATCACCTAACCTCACCACTTTTTCCACAACCTTATTTTCCTCTCCAAAAGTGGTAGGATGCTCTCGTTGTTGTTTCGCCTCTTTTTATTGCAAATAAAAAATAATAAATACCTTAAACAAACACAGATAGACGTAAACTGACATTAAACTGCATGTATAAGTATTAGGTTGAGGAATAAGTTCTTGCGTTTTTTTTAATGTGTTGATTTAAGTTTTGTTGACGTGATTTGTGCACATATTAAGAACAATAATAAATAATGAGAGCAAAATTTGCAAAGGTTAGGCTACGTCTCTTAACAGCGTAGACTATTAGGCTTTTGCTTAGGCTACGTCTTGAAGTTGAGTAATAAGTCATTGCGGTCTATTTAAAAGTTGTGTTAATTTTATTTTTGTTCTGTACTCTCAAAATGGAATGTCAAGTTGAAAGAAAGGCGCATTTTCGAAACTTGTTATTCATTTTCAATCGAGACGGGAACAATACAAACGCAGCCAAAGCTCGTCGCGATATTTGTGCTGTGTACGGAGAAAATGCTTTTTTAGAAAGGACAGCTCAATGGTGGTTTTCACGTTTCAAAAACGGTCATTTCAATCTTAATGACGAAGAACGTTCTGGTCGCTCCATTAAGTTGGATAAATATCGATTGAACGACCTTCTTCATGAAAATCCTCGTCAATCGACTAGAGAATTGGCTGTACAATTTGCATGTGATCAAAAAACTGTAGTGAATCATCTTCATTCAATGGGGAAAGTTAAAAAACTCGGTGCATGAGTTCCGCCCGCTTTGAGCGGAAGCAACAAACTTCAACGCTCCACGATTACCGCAAGTTTGCTTGCTCGTCACAAGGCTACTCTTGGTGTGTTTATGTCAACATGAACCATCGAGAACAATTGATTAGCCCCAATAAAAAACCACTTCCGCGATTAAAGCAAGGACTTTATCCACGAAAGACGATGCTGTGTGTGTGATGGGATTGTGAAGGCATCATTCTTTATGAGCTCCTTGCGAGCAACGAGATTGTCAATGCAGAACTCTACGTTCAACAAATGTATCGACTCGCCGAAGCCATTCTTGAAAAACGACCTCATCGACGTTATGGAATCCTCCTGCAACACGACAATGCTCGTCTTCACATTGTCAATATGACAAAATACGCTATCCAAACGCTTAATTGGGAAATCCTGCCACATCCACCATATTCGCCACACTTGGCTCCATCAGATTTCCATCTGTTCCGATCGCTCTCCAACAATTTGCGCGGCGTTTCGTTCAATACTGTTGTGGAATTAAGAAACTGGTTAAACAAATTCTTCGAGTCAAAATCCAGAGAGTTTTATTGCAGAGGCATCGAAAAACTAGTTGAATGTTGGGAAAAGGTCGTAAATTCAAGGGGGAATACATTATTGATTAAATTGCATATTGTTATCAATTAAAACTGAAGTTTTTCTAAAATTGTTAATGGTAATGAATAAATTTGATAAAACTGCAAGAACCTATTCCTCAACCCAATACATATCATCCTATACACACATACCTGTACATACATACACTACCAAACAGTGCCCTAAAGACCTAAATAGCTTACGATGAGTCCCCCCAGCTGACTAGTATTTTTCAATGAGAGCCTCACTACCAGACAAGTGGTGAGGAGTGGCTGGATAGTAAAGTGGGTGAAGTTAGGGGAAGTCAAAATGTGTCAAAGATAGTCAAAAAAATGTGAGAAAGAGACTAGTAGAAGCTCGCGAGAAAGGGAGGGTGCACAACTCACGCACCTCTGATATTCAAGTTTAAGTTCGTATTATTAAGGTCCTACTATGCTTTGTGTACGCACCAATTCGTGATTGTCAGTGTTTTTCTTTATCTCTTCATACCTTTTTTGCTCTTCATATCGACTCCTTTATTCTTGCTCTGACAAAATTGCCCTCGTTGGTTACACCTCAATGCCACTTTCGGTGGAGAAAACCTGCCATAAAAACTTCGCCAATACCATAACAATCATTCGTAGCCATTCTTGGTTGTATCTTCCTTTATCTCAACCATACGATTTCCTATCCACCCTAAAAATCCGCCAATATTTCTCCTCCTTGACTCGGCGGCCGCCAGAAGAGAGTAATTATTTTTTTATCATTTTTCTGACCTTCTCTGTCTTTTAGCGTCTTTGCCCTGCTACTGTCTGGTAAGGTTATACCCCCGCCCCTTCCTCGGGGAAATTATAATATCGCTTCAGGAAATATTTGAGCACCAGTCCGACCAGACTTACCGGATATTGGGTGGTAATCAGACACGAAAACAAGATATTTCGCTCTTTCCTAAATTTCAACCAGGAAATTACAGAAAGCGCGAATGGAAGCAAAATCAATAAACGGGAATGATAAGCGAGAGGGACTTGAAAAGCCACACCCCGTCTCAATACGATCCATTATTCGAGAGAGAAAGAGACGGACAGACCGAGAGACAGTAAGAAAGAGAAAATTAAAAGGAGATAAACGGGTCATAGCAAAAATATAAGAATCTAAAAAAACAGATAAATAAACTGACTGATAAAGCGAAGATTCTAAATACCATTGCGGAACACCACCCTCTCTCGTCCCTCTCATCTGTCAACGAAGAAAACGGCCAAATGCCGTGTCACCTTCCACGTATTTCATGAACGTCCACAACCCACGGGACACCAGCCGTGAGGCGACGAGAGCAAAAAAAAATCCCTTGCAAATTTGCCACAACCAAGAATGGCCCACATCCCAACGCCACAGACAGCCAACCCGTTTCCTTTTGTGGAACCCCGACACTCATATTTGTGTCCCTCATCATCGGCTAAAACAAATGAAGAAGAAGAAGAAGAAAGACCCCGCCCGAAGAGGGACTATGCAACCAACAACAGAGTCAAATGAAATGGCGGGGGCATAGCCATCTCAAAGATATTAGAAAATAGGGAAAAATCGGATAGAATAAGCAAAATGTTGAAGGGTCGAAAGAAATAGTATTGAAAATAATCAACGATATTAAGAACCGTTACAGCCGTTTCTCCCTGGATACGGGATTGGTCCTCTAACGTCACGGTACCGTGTTCGATCCCTGCATGAGTGGTACCCCCCCGCCCCCAGTAGAAATATGCCTACTAATTGGTGGACACGCTGTGCTTAGCCCTGTACTCGGGTGGGCGATGGTTTCTATATCCACATACCTCTGACGCGGAACAGGTCCTCCTGCCCCGAGGTGACGAAGGTTCCTCCAGAATGCTGTTTGGTGTCAAAACATAATACTTCCTGACACCTCCCCCCCCAAGGAAGACCGGCCCCTTGCACCCTCGGGAACTAATACCCCTCACTTATTGGACGAAGAAGATAAAAGCGTTCCTGGTCCTGGATCTTTCAGGCGCCTCAATGTTATAGTTTATTTCCCGCATCCATTTTTCGGCCGAAGTTAAGCACACAGACTATGATTAGTTACTATATGAGAAATAAAGAATACCCAGATTTGATTGGGGGGGTACATTGCAGTGGTTCTTCTAATTCGAATCGTGCGTTAAAGTGTAGTTCCACACTGAGATAAGCATCAAACGGTGCAAATCGGGATAAAAAATGCAGCTAAGTCATAAAATGGACTCCTCATCGCCTGTCGCCTATTTTGGACAAACACAACGGGTTTTCGAAGACTCAAATCCGCACTTTGGGGTGAATGATGTGATGGAAAGTGTGAATGAAATCAATAAGAATGTTTTGAAGGGTGGCGTTGTGTAACGAGAGTGGAGAAGAATAGAAGTGTGAAGAAGATATAGGAGAGAGAGAGTGTCAGTGTATGTGACAAAGGTTGAAACACCTCGGTTGAGGTGGGTCAATTGTGTGATTGAGTGTTTGGGAGTAAAAGGGACGAGTGGAGAGTAAGTGGCTGGTATTGTGTATGGTAGATGTGCATGGATTGGGTGGAGGGTGCTTGGGGCCTTCTACCAAGGGATAAACCATGGTTGTATGAAGAGCTGCTGCAACAAGTAGGCCCCTATCACTTTGAAGGGACATTCGGCATGGACAAACTGGTTGGTGCCCTAGTGTTTGACAGGGTATAAGGGCATTGTTGATTGTTAATGCACGCCGACCCCAGTTGATATGTGGGAGGGTTGTTGATGTTTATTGCCATGGACGATGGACTCGTCCTCTCGGCGCCAAGGATTGAAAGGTTTCAGGAAAATGGAAGAGGTTTACTGAGGGTGGTTCTTTTTCTTCGCCACTCTTCATCTGTACAAGCTTGTTCCAGGAGGTTTAGAATAGGCGCTCCCAGGCCCAATATTAAGAGTCCTTTAGGATTTATACGAGCCGTTTTCTCTCTTTAATTCCTCCTTCTTGTTTTGCCTTTATTTTCTATGTCCATTCTATCCTTAGCTGTTCTCTAACGTAGGAAAATTTTCCTTCTCTTTATTTTTTCTCTTTATTTTAGTTCTCCCCCGACCCCAAGCCCTGTTTTGCACCTTCATTGTTTCCATTGCCTAAGTATTCATTGGATTACACAATTTCCCACTCCTTACAAGGATATCCACTCCCAAACACTTCTCTCTAGACATTTTTTTCTCTCGTCTCTCCTAAAAAATCGCCTTCCCCCGACTATCCGGCCATGTTGGGGCAATCAATAGACTAAAATTCCATTAATTGGCACCCACTCTACATACATGGCACTCTCGTCCAGCCAACACCCAATCCTATCTGGCACTACTCACCGTCCGGCAACAACAGCTCGCCCCATACTTTACCTCTCGCCCTTTTCACATCATACAACCCCAGCCTTTGATGGTAACCAGTGGCACAGTGCCAAATAGGGCCAAACTCTTTATCCAACAACAACTCTACATGGAAGAAGAGGAAACGGGGATTATAGTTGGCACAAAGAACCTCATTCAGCAAAATGAAGAAGATAATAAATAAAATATTTCTTTACGCCCACAATAAAAAATATTCCCTTTAATATATATACATATATATATATATATATATATAAATATATATATATATATATATATATATATATATATATATATATATATATATATATATATCTATATATGTACTAGCCGAAATACCCGTCGTTGACTGGGTTAAACAAACAGATAACCGTCTTTGCCTTGGTGAAATGTGCGTTTGGAAATAAAGTAAGAGATATTTGATCTTTTTCTCTTTTTTTCATTCTCCACAAACAATATTCTCATTCTATGAACTAAACTTAATTTTGTTCAGCAACGATCCAGAACTTCTTGTTACACAATAATCTTAGTTTTTGCTAATGGAGCACATACAAACGGATTACTTTTGCTTCCATCTCTAGAACAATCAACATAGAATTAACCATGAGAAAAACAGAGTACCTCTAATTGCAACTATACCTCTAATAGAATCTCACCTTACGATATTTATAATTTACATTGCAAAACTTAGACGGATTGGGAAATGTAGTCTTGTGAATGTGAATGGCAATTCATACCGTTATGGATTTAAGGTTATTCCGTGCATGAAAAAACCTACTCTCCTTTTCCACTTCCAGTGTGAATGGTTGCCTCTATGACATGATGTGCCATCATATTCTTTACCACCAGCTGAGTGCCATTTTAGGTTTTGTTTAGAGTTGGAATAAACAAACTAGAATTTTGTTCACGTTGCTGAAATTCATCCGTTGGCGATGTCTTTCGTGAACATAGAAAAACAAACCAGAGGTGGATTTTGTTTTAACCCGCAGTGACGTTCCCCCCCCCCTTGCCTCCACATACAGACATACTCTGGAGTATGGCAGAAGGGCCTGAGAAAATCGCCCCCTCACCCCCGGGGGTGGTTTTTGGAAGGAGGGACATTACGAATGTCTTGACACTCGGGTCGTAATTTACAGCTCCAGCTTTCCTAACGGTGGGATTCTTGGTCGATTTAATACAAAACCTTCCAAGTGGAGAGTTTTTAAGCCCAAAGCGAAAATTAACAAGGGCATTTGCGCTGAAAAGTTTATAAGCAGATATCTGGTGAATTTAGAGCAAGTTAAGGTGTGGTTGGAAGATATCTAGCCACAGAAGCATCGGGACGGGGGGGGGGGGGGGAATCGAGGGGTTTGTGGATGCGAAGGTACACAATTCTCCAAGTGTCAACTGAGTAAGTCCCTGGTACCAGATACCTTATTCAATGAGGATTAGGAAATGTTGTTGAGATTCTGAGGTCATCCTTCAACTGAGTAGAAACCCTGAATGAATTCCGAGGTCATGCTTGATTCTATTGGAAAACATGAATAAATCCGACCCTTTTGTTAGTCACACTTTTAAATTATTCTTAGCATGATGGTTCATCAGGAAAGTGGTGAAAGAGAGTGAATGAGTCATGCCTCGATTACCAGGTTAGGACCAGGATAATTTACTATTCCTCTCTAGGACGAATGCACCAAAATATGCCGGAAGCAACAGCATCACTGGTCGATCAAGGGTGCCGTAGTATAGTTAGTTTGACTACCATTACTCTCATTACAATTTCCCTACTTCAGCAAAAATGGGGTTTTGGAATTTGAAAAGTGATTGAAATTTTAAAATTTAAAACCAAATGCAAGGATCTGTAATACAGCTATTGAAATCATATTCCTAAGAAAACTGAAATTATTTGAGGTGAATAAGTATGAAAACTACATAGCCTGACTAGCAAACAAAGAATCTTAATTAGTGTTAGGAGTAGAGGAGAACCCGAAACTCATGTTAGTATGCACGATAAAAGAAGGGTATAAAAACGGAAGGTACTATGCCCAAAGGAGGGGAGGGACAGAACGACAGCTTGCACCCGCGTCGGTCATTAAGCGAGTCTGGGATGCGCTTAGATGCAGTTCCTCCTCATCTGATCGCCTGACCATTGCCAGGAGAAAACTCGATTGAGGAGGTTTAGAAGACTTTACTCAATAACTTAAGAATCTGTATTAGGCGCAACGTAGTCGGGCTCTTTAACCAAAGATAGGTGCCGAAGTTGAGAATATTCAATCAATACTGAGTGTTACAAAATCGAGTGCGTATTTTGATGAAATTGAGGACCTTTATGAAGAAGGTCTACTGATCAAAAAGTCGCAAGCCCTCACTTATTCTGATTTATGACCACACCTAACATAATATAGCCAAGCGTATCATATTATAGCCTAGCCTAATATATCCTAGACTAGTATAGCAAACCATACCCTATACTAGAATAACCTTTCATAGCTTAGCCTATTATAGCCTTGGTTATCTAGCCTATCATAGCCTAATATATTACCTAGCATAGCCCTCCCTAACCTATTATACTTTAGCCTACCCTAGCATAGCATAGCCCTATATAGCCTAGTATAGCTTAGTATAGCTTAGTATAGCTTAGCATAGCCTAGAATAGTATAACCTAGCTTAGCATTAACTATTCTCGACAAGTATACCCTATACTATCCTATTATACCCTAGTCAAGCAAAGCTTAGTATTATCTAGCTTAACATACTATAGGCTATCCTAGCTTAGTGTTTTATAGCCTAAATTAGCATAGTATATCTTTTCCTTGTACCTTAGTATAGCCTAGCCTATAATAACCTAACATAGTATAGCCTATTCTAGGCTTGCCTAGCAGATTAAAATAACATGAGGGTTTCAAATTTTGTTAGAATCGACCGAATAGTTATGATGCTATTGCCAAAACAAAATAATTCACTGGCTATCCTTGAGAGGACTTTTGCAATTATAGCATTCAAAATAAAATGTCAAACAACTCAGGTTTTCAAACTTCGTTACAATTGGCCGAATAGTTATGATGTTATAGTTATGTAGAGTCCCTCACAACCGACTCTCACGCGATTAAAAATCTTTGTTGAATTATGTTCATTATATTCAAGAGGGCTCTACGCAAAATTGTAGTGTTCCATGTAGAGGGTGTCCCAAAATTTGAATTTGTTTTTCTATACTTTTCAGAACGCTTTAATAATGAATACAGAAGAGCGGATTTTTGTGTTTATGGCTCGTATCAGACGAGCGAAATTTAATGAAGTACAAAAAAAGTTCCAAAGAAAGTTTAGAAAACCTGGACCTACAGACAATGTGATCCGTTCACTTGTAAACGAATTTAAAAGAACTGGATCCGTACATGATGAGAAAGGAACAGGACAGAAAAAGATTGACCCACAAAAAACTGAACAAATCGGACAATTGTTTGAAAATGAACCAAGAACTTCTGTGAGAAATTCAAGTCAGAGACTTGATATGACTAAGACAACAGTGCACAGAGTCTTGTGTTCAACACTTATGAAAAAGCCTTATCACATTCAATTACTGCACTCCCTTAATGAAGAAGATTATCCAAATTCAGGAGCAAGGTGCGCAGAATTTGTGGATCAAATTGAAAATGAAAACCTATTAAATAACATCTTATTCATTGATGAAGCGATTTTCCACACATGTGGTAAAGTTAATCGACACAATTGTAGTATCTAGGCAAAGGAAAGACCGAGTGGTTTCATGGAATGGAAAGGACACTCCTAAAGTTAACGTGTGGCTTGGAATAACCAAATTTAAAATTTATGTCTTTGACAGGCAACATCTACCTTGATATGTGCCAGCAGCTTTTAGAACCACAGCTTGTTGATGATAGCATTTTTGATAGTGTCGTGTTTCAAAAAGATCGTACACCATGTCATTATGCTCCAATTGTCCGAGATTACATACACAGGCGCTTTCCAAATCGATGGATTGGACGTGGAAAAGCTAGATTTAAGTGTATCAGAAAAAGTTAGTAATTTAGCTGAACTTAAAGAACGCCTACTTTCAGCAGTGCTGGACTTACGAGTAACTCCCAAAATGCTTCGCAATGTTTTTCGCAATGCTAAAGATTGATTTGAAATTCGCAGAGATACGGACGTATCACATGTTGAAAAATTTAAATAAAGTTTTTCTTTTCTTTTGTTTTAGATAAATTTTGGTTTTCTTTTTGCGATCAATCGAACATCAAATTTTGTTCTTTTTAATATCCATCAAGAAGGGATTATGGAAAGGATTGAAAAACAAATTAAAATTTTGAGGCTCCTGTACATGGAGAACTACAATTCTGTGCAGAGCACAATTTAAACATGATGAACATAATTAAACAAGAATTTTTCCTAAAAGTTTTCAATTTCATCAAAATACGCACTAAATTTTGGGACACTTGGTATTTCAGATCGAAAAAATTTAAGACCATACACACAATTTTCTCCCGCATTACATAAAGGGCTCAACGTGTGAAATAAATCAATATTAGGAAAAGAAAATGTAGTGTAGGTGTTTTGGTGATGAAGGAACTTGGCATTAAATGAGGAATGTTCATTACACAGCACGAAAACGAGAAAGAAAAATCATATACACAAGAGAACTTGAAAGAGATTGAACAAAGACGCAGGTGTAGAGGATGTATCATATCCACTCGAATTTCCTTCATAGGTAAAAAAAAGGATGCTCTCAACACAAACACTTTGATGTTTGTCAAGAATTCGTGATGTCACCTTTGGTTCACCCGCAACCAAAAATCTCGCATGATGACGAGCCAACTCACTGGGATCGGGAAGTTAGTGATTATTCAGTGTTATCTTCCGTCACCAGTAAATGAGAAGGATTCTTGTTGACCAGTCTCCGTTGGTACGAACTGGATTAGGTACATTCCCTAGATTAATGCGTCTACTAACTTTAACATTTTAAAGACGTCTTTGTAAAACTACTTTTGGCCCTAGAAATTAAAAATGAATTAAAATTAAATTTAGCCATAAACCCAAGGAAATCTTTGCCATAAGGAGAGTGATCAACCCTAAAGGGCTGAAAGATGGAGAGTCGTCATAGCTTAGTCTTCACATGAACCAGGCGCACCTTTAATCCCTGAATCAGGCGATCTTTTAACCCATGAAACATGCGCTCTTTTAACCCAGGAACCAAGCGCTCTCATAAGCCATGAAACAGGCGCTTTCTTAGGTTATGAAACATGCGCTCTTTTAACTGATAAACCAGATGCTATTTTAACCCATGAAGCAGGCGCTCGTTTAACAGATAAATCAAGCGCTCTTTTAACTCATAAAGCAGGCGCTCTTTTAACCTATGAACCAGGCGCTCTTTTAACCGATAAACCAGATGCTCTTTTAAGTTATAAAAATGGCGATCTTTTAACCCTTTAAGCAGGCACTCTTTTGGACCCAAGAATCAGGCTCTATATTTACGCATGTACGAGGCGCTCTTTTAAACGATGAATCATGCTCTCTTTTAACTCATAAAGTAGACGCTCTTTTAACCAATGAAACAATCGCTCTTTTAACTGATGAACCAGATGTACTTTTAAGCTATGAAAATGGAGATCTTTTAACCCTTTAGTCAGGCGCTCTCTTGGACCCATGAAACAAGCACTCTTTTAACCCATGAACCGGGCGCTTTTTTATCACAAGAAGCATGCGCTCAATAAAAAAAGTAAAAAAAAAGATAGACGAAAGGCGAAAAGAAACTGGATAATTAGAAAGTTAAAGAATAATGTGAAATAGAAAAACATTTAACCATAAACAGAAGGAAATCTTTGCCGTGATGAGAGTGCTCTACCCCCACGTGACTGAAAGATTGGGGGTCAGCGTAGACTAATCTTCAAATGAACCAGGCGCACTGTTAATCCCTGAACCAGGCGCTCTTTTAACCCATGAACCAGGCGCTATTTTAACCTATGAACATGCACCCTTTTAAACCAGGAACCAAGCGCTCTCTTTACCCAATGGCCAAGCGCTATTTTAACCCATGAACAGGCACCCTTTTAAACCAGCAACCAAGCGCTCTCTTTGCCCAATGGCCAGGCGCTCTTTTAACCCATGAACTAGGTGATCAATTAATCAATGAACCAAGCGCTATTTTAGTCTATGAACCAGGCGCTGTTTTAACCCAGAAAGCAGTCGACATTTGAAACTATAAACCAGGCGCTTTTTTAAGAGATGAAGCAGGAGCCCTTTGAACCAAAGAACTAGATGCTTTTTTAACCTATGAACTAAAGAACTAGATGCTCTTTTAACCAATGAACAGGCACTCTTTTAACCCTTTCGGCAGGTGCTCTTTTAACCCATGAAGCAGGCACTTTTTTGACCAAGGAAACAGGCTATTTTTTATCCATTTAACCATGCGCTCTTTTAAAGCATTAAACGGGAGGTATTTTAACACATGAAGCAGGCGCTCTTTTAAACCATGAGGTAAAGGCTCTTTTAACCCATGAAACAGGATCTTTTTTAACCCGTGAACAAGGCAAAATTTTAACCCATGGCTTAAGCGCTCTTTTAAACAATGAAATAGGCGGTCTTTTAACCCATGAGGCACGCGCGCTTTAAACGAATGTAGCAGTCGCTTTTTTAACCCATGAACAAGCGCGCGTTTAACCGATGAAGCAGGCGCTCTTTGAACCCATTAAGCAGCCGTTATTTTAACCCATGCTGCAGGTTCTTTTGTAAACCATGAATCAGTAGCTCTTTTAACCTGTGAAGCATGCGAGCTCCTTGAATCCGCACTTGTGCAGGGCAGCTTGTGCAACTCTGGCCTTGTGGATAGGGGCATTGTGGTGGAGGAGCAGGACACCGCGTGTCAACTCTCCGCGCCGCTTCTGACGGATGCACTTCTTCAACTCAGCTACTTCCTCTGGGTAATATTGGCCTGTGATGGTCCTTCCGTGAGGCACATAGTACACCATGAACACTCCCTCACAATCCCAGAAGATGGTGGGGATGATATTCCTGGCTGAGGATTGGGTCCGGTACTTGATGGGGGTCAGAGAACCCCTCTACTTCCAGGCCATGCTTTCGAGCTTAGTCTCGAGATCCCAGTGATGGACTCACGTTTCATCACCTGTCACTATGCGTGACTCGAATCCCACCGGGTCTTGGTTGTACAGGCACAGCAGCTCCTCCGAACTTTGACAACGTTGAAGTCGATCATAAGGCGTGAGGTTTCTAGGGACCCAACGAGCAGAGACCTTGGTCATTGCCAAATTGTCGTGGATGATGCTGATAACACTTTCATATGATATTCTAAGTTCTCGCTAGATTTCTTCGACCTTTACCCGTCGATTTTCGAGGATCATCCTTTCCATACGGGCCACATTGTCCTCTTTGGTCACGTCTGACCGGCGTCCTAGACAGGGTCATCTTCAAGGGACTGACGACCATGGCAGAACTCCCGATTCCATCGATCAATGGTTGCATATCAAGGGGCGGTGTCGGTGTATACTGCAACCATGCGTTTATGGATCTCTTTTGCATTCTTGCCTTCCTTGCTCAAAAATCTGATCACTGCCTGGTGCTCAACCTTCTCCATTGTTGAAAAATTTGCGACTGACGATCTGCGATCAGCTACTGCTTCTTAAATAGACGAAGCAGGAGCGTGCATCCTGACCTGCCATAACTTATCCTAACACCCCCACAAACAGCCATTTCCCTTCCTCTGTTTTGCCCTACCGATTCGCAAAACTTATTGACCGTCCTTCGTATCATTTTTAGCATTGCAACCCTGATGTATTTGGCATCTGTAAGATTGCGTGCCCCTCCAGTCCCAGACCCAATGCCGTGGTCTTCGTTTACATTATGTAACGGCTTCAGTCATGCGGTCATCATCGAATGATGGTTGTTTTACTATTTAACATTTGTAAGGTGGGGGGCGTCTGAACTTTCGCACTGTACCATTTAATGAATCCGTCTTGGAGCTGTGCTGTTAGACGCCGAGACAGGGTTGTTGATGTCATACCAATGCACGGGGATATGCGATGATACACTCACCAACGTTGCATGTATATTTGTACAAAAGTTTACAATCCTGCAAGTGGCCAGTCTCGCCAAGGCAGTTATTATTCATGACGAGAGAGCGAGGTTTCTTTGGCCTATATTTAATTACTAATTTAATTTAGTTTATTAAATCGACTCGGCTGACGTTAGGGTAAAAAATAGCTTTGAGGACTTAATCGTCCTCCTTATATTCTGTTTTCATTAATGTTTAGTAATAAAGATCTATTGTACTTGATTTGTCATTTTCTGTCTTGAATTGTGGTATGAGTCTATCTTCTGCTTTATGTCATTGCCAATTTATTTTGTGGGTAGTCGTTGTTGACGAGCAGCTACGATACTCTTTTTTGTATTCTCTCCCAACTCCTATTTAGTTATAAGAGTAAGAGAAAGCTCTGTTGATGGGGGTCTTTATTAAGGAATTTTTGTTTATCTCTATCTGGACATTCGGACGATCCGCCCATGCAGAAGCCCAAATTTGTCGATTTGACGTAAACTTCAGTCATCAAACGTGTCTGTTTAGAATGGACGAGTACGTCTATAAATGGTAAGGTGAAGTTGTTTTCGGTTTCTTAGGGGAAGTTGAGAGATGAGTTTTGATCCATGATTGTTTGAATGAAAGTAAGGACAAAGTTAGGGTTATATTTCGTCAAAATTTGAACGAAGATAAGAGGGGCGGTCAATAAGTTTTGCGAATCAGGAGGGCAAAAACAAGGAAGGGGGATGGCTGTTTGTAGGGGTGTTAGGACAAGTTATGACAAATCAGGACCGGCAGCCACACTCTCCTCCCTCGCCTATTTAAGAAGAAGTAGCTGATCGCAGATCATCAGTCACAAATTTTTCAACAATGGAGAAGGTTGAACACCGCGCAGTGATCAAATTTTTGACCAAGGAAAGCAAGAATGCAAAAGAGATCCCTGAACGCATGGTTGCAGTATACACCGACACCGCTCCTTCATATGCACCCATTGCTCGCTGGAATAGGGAGTTCCGCCATGGTCGTGAGTCGCTTGGAGATGACACGCGTCATCTTCAAGGGACTCACGACCATGGCGTGAGGACAATCTGGCCCGTGTGGAGAGGATGATTCGCGAAAATTGACGGGTAAAGGTCGAAGGAATCGAGCGAAAACTTGGAATATCACATGGAAGTGTTATCAACATCATCCACGACAATTTGGCCATGACCAAGGTCTCTGCCCGTTGGGTCCCTAGAAAACTCACGCCCCATGATCGACTTCAACGTCGTCAAAATCCACAAGGCCAGAGTTGCACAAGCTGCCCTGGGCGAGTGCGGATTCGAGGAGCTCAACCATTTCCCCTACAGTTCAGATCTGGCCCCTAGCAACTACTTTATATTCCGCCAGCTCAAGGCTGCACTGCGTGGACGCCGGTTTGGGGACGAGGAAGATGTCCAACTCGCCGTCCAGGAGTGGATTGAACAGCAGTCGGGCGATTTCTGGTTTTCAAGAATTCGAAGCCTCAGGGACAAGTGGCGCAAGTGCATTGAAGTCGATGGTAGTTATATTGAAAAATAATAAAACACTTTTCCTCATATCTCGTTTCCTTGTATCCGAATTGCAAAACTTATTGACCGCCCCAAGATGGTTTGAAGGGAGGGTTTTCTTTAAAATGGCATCCTCGACGGTTCGCATGCACAGGTCGGGGAATAGAAAACCCAGTTGAGAGCCCATCAGCAATCTATCGACCTGTACACACGTGTGACCTTCAGTGGCGTAGAAGGCTGCTCTTTAGTGGAAGACTGAAGGGGTTGTCCCAGAATCATTTAAGAAACTGGAACAGGGATATTACCTTTTGTGTAGTAGATTTTCGAACAAATGATTTCGATCCCTTCATTCAAGGAAACATTGGTAAACAAGGATTCGACGTCAGATACACTTATGTGAATGCTGTCTCTTAAGCAAGGCTACCGGCTCCGATCCATCATTAGGCAGACACCTACTGTCACAGAATAATTATGTTTAGGTAATTCATTAAATTTATTTAAGACAATAGTTGAAGTTTGTGAATGTTGCCTGCTTTATATTGGTTTGAAATATCCCTTCAACCATTTCTGGAGACTCAAGTTAGAGTAGATGAAAATTTTTTCATTACTGCTTTGTTAAGCGTGAAAATCAATGGCTTACTTTAAAAGAAAAAAATATTCCTCTCCTAGACGTGGTTTAGAATAGGAGAAGGCTATGTTTTTCATATAGTAGGTATGAATGAATATATTGGGCTTAAAAATGATAAGTAAAGAGTTACTAAGAGCCAAGATGTCCAACAATTACAAGGTTAAATGAAACTCTCCAGGGTTCAAGTCAAGTTGACGTTTCACTCCTTCTACATTATCCCTCTCACCAACATACAAGTGACCACAAGAGAAAGAGAAGATGATCTAAGGCACTATCTCAACCATAACAAGTTACACGGCCTCAATGGTGGGTGAAGTCATTGCGTGACGCACAGTCAGCCGGATTCAAGATTTCTGACTTACAGGAAAAGAATGAACGGCCCCTAAAAGAGAATTCCCTCTTAAATGCAAAAAGCGTGTTTGCCGCCCAGGCGACCAGGGTAGATCCAAGAATTAAGCCCTATAAGCAAGTGTAGGCTAGCGGTACTCAAGAAAAGGTGCTTCTTCTGATACGTTTGAGCCCGCTTCTTGTGTGCTTGTCTCCACTTGTTTAAATGGTTTAATTCTTGTGTCGGCGATAGTAGCCCGTATGAGTTAAGCTACAATCAGTGTGTACTTACCCGATGAAGTCCGATTCACGGGATACGATCTAATGGTTTTTATAACAAATAAATCCAGAGGAATCACAAGAGGTCTCATGCATGGCTCTTTGCGGTAATAAAATATAAACGAGAAGGAAATAAATGCTTCGATTAATAAAGTAATCAGCGCATACGTCAAAATTACTTCTCATAACACTCGTTCGAATGAATGACAAAAATACCTTTGAATTACCATTAACTCGCAGACGCCAGAATGAGTGGGAATAATGGCATTGAGTTTGGCAATTTAATACATTCATATGCCATTATAATTACAAGGAAAGATGTTGATTGTGATGAAGTCCAAACTCTTCCCTAAGTGCAATATTCTGTCGTGAGAGGTCGTTAGAAGAGACAGCGCTTTAAGGTCGAATTGTTACTGGTGACAGCGGAGGCATGGCATACATTATGAAAACGAGGGAATTAACGAAAAAAGAGGTATTTTAATGAGAGGAAAAGATAAGACAGATTACAGACAGCAAACGATAAGGATCTCGAAACTTCATTACCCCACTACTGACAAGAGAGGCTTTGCCGTGTTTGATTCCATTTCTGTTGGTGGTTTTTATTTTCTCTTTGAGTGTAGTTGGCATCGATCCATGGCAGTATTGGGTCTTATTGCCGCTCAAAAAGGAGGGGATTGCCCTTATGGTGTCAACTTCGTATTGATAGCTTAGGCTTAAATGAAAACAACGAGAGTTGAGATTAAAATTTGCATCGAATAATTTTATTGTCGCTTTTAAATGATAAATGGCTCGTCGAGAATACATCTGTTTTTTATCATGTATCATTTAGGTGGTGTAGATGTACACGACGACTTGGCTTGTTGAATTAAGATACCATAGGGTGGACCTAGGAAGGAAGATGATCTCATTAGTTTTGTTTTTATAATAAATTTCATTATTATTCTCATAGACTACATGATTTCGTGTAATCACGCATCTGATTTAGTGCCATTTAGTTCATCTCACTCGCTTGGAATTTTTCGTGTAGTAAGGTTGCATGCCTGTTTCGCTTATTTTCTTGTGCGTTTTTTCTTCAGTGTTAGCTCATTTCCATCTTTTTGGAATTTGAACCTTTCCAGCAATGGATAGTGAATATTTTAAGATATTTACAAAACTACCTTATGAAGAAAAGCGACAACTTATAAGAAATAGTAGATCAAAACCAGAACTTCAGGACCTAAAACAACAGAAAGGGGCAAAAATGATTAAAACATTTCAAAATGCTTGGTATAACAAGAAAAAGTAGTTGTGCGGCAGTTCTTCAACAAAAATGATATTTTGTTTCCCATGTTTGCTATCTTATGTGGCTAGTGAATGTCTCTGAATAAAAGAAGAATTTTTTGATTTAAATAATCTGCCCAATGCTTTAAGTAAACAAGAACGATCAGGAGCACAGTATGAAAGTCAAATATCATTGAAAACATTTGGATCTACAGGAGTCAACTTGCTCTTAGATTAACAGAAGTCTGTCCGCATTGAAATTTACAATACAAGTTAAAGAAAACAGAGACATTAAAAAATATTGATTTTTGCAACTTGTTTGTTGATTAAACATAGTTTCGTGGAAATTGTGTTATATTACTGAACTATACTGCATACTTTGATAAAATTTGGCACAACATTTACAGAATTCATCAGTTTTTTCTAGCCATTCTATTAAGATAAAAAATGACTTGATTGAAGCAGTAGGCACGATTGTAGAAAATAATATCCAAGAATAAATCGCACAAGCCTCATTCATTGCTATAGAAGTGGATGAAACGACAGATGATTTATGTACATCTCAGGGTTCTACAGTATTGAGGTACGCGTTGGACCCTGATATAAAAAAAAGTCTTTATAGGATTTAACATTCTTAAGGACAGAACTGTTGTAGGTGTAACAAAGTTTATATTTAATAATTTATATAAATATGACTCAGTTGAGAAACTTGTAGTACAGACATACGATGGAGGAATGGTGATGACATCCCATTTAAATTGTGTTTAAGTTAAAGTAGGAGAAGATGCACCAGCAGCTTTATTTACTCACTGCTATGCTCAAAAGTTAAATCTTCTTCTATCTCAGTCAGCAAAATTCATACCTGAATGTGCAAACCTTTTCAAGACAAGTGAGGCAAAACGAAGGCAATTTCTTGTGAGATAATGAGAAAACGCATTCCAAAGGCATCATCAACGAGATGGATTTCGAATTCAAAACTAATCTAGACTATTTTGCACTACCAAGGTGACCTTTGCAAATTCGTCAACAGTATGAAAAATAATCCCATATTGTGGGTCCCAGAAACTTTAGTGAGAAGCAATGGGTTTAATCAGTGGCTAACAAAAGACTCAACATAAGTTTTCTGAGGGTTTATAATAATATTTTCATTAAAACTGACACTCTTTTCAATGTTTTACAAAGCAAAATGAGAGATATTCCATTCGGCATTGAGAGAAATAACGCAACAATAAATTTGTTTGAGGATCTGCACAAAGATTTCGAGGATATTTACGTAAAGTATTAAAAATATTGCAGAGTAAATAACTTAACTGAATCAAATTCTCGTACGAAAGGTTCAATTGAAGAAGAAAAGTATGAGAATAGTTAGTGTTGTTTTGGATGACATACTAAAGAACATGAAAACAAAATTTGCTGATTTATAAAAACTTAAAGTTCATTTCATTAGTTCATGGAAATAAATTTCAAAATCTTGCTTGCCCATTTGATAATGTTGCATTTGATAGTTTTGAAAAGGACTATGGAAACTTTATCGACATCAGAAGACTGAAAGTGGATTTAGCTGGAATGGTTAGAAATAAATCCGTTAAAACTTTGCTTAATTTTATATTTTAAAATGAAATGACTCAAAAGTTCTCTGAAGCTGTAAAGTTGATGAAATTAATTTTGACAATTCCTGCTACAACTGCTTGTTTGGAGAGGTCGTTTCGTGATTGGAAAATAATTAAAAACTACATTAGGAACAGAATGATAAATAAAAAAACTTTCGTCATTTGCTTTACCAGACATTAAAATGGAAAGATTTAACAAATTGGAGCAAGACCCTGCTTTTAATTTCTAGGAAAAGGGGACAGATATTTTTGCTACCAAGAAAGAGAAAAATGGATTTCCTGTACAATTAAGCTAATATAATTAGGAGATAAGCTTTTTTTTCTATTTCTATCCTTTTATATACGTAATATAAAAGATACCGATAAACTAAAACAAATCTTTGGATAATAGTTTATTAAATAAAGGTCATCAATGCATACCACGAGTAATTATTGACGAAACGTGGCAGATATATATATATATATATATATATATATATATATATATATATATATATATATATATATATATATATATGTATATATATATATATATATATATTATATATATATGCATATATATATATATTTATATATATATATATATATATATATATATATATATATATATATATATATATATATATATATATATATATATATCAGCAATGTTTATTAACAATAGTTTCTTTTCTATATTTTTCCCGTAATTTAACATATTTTCAACACATTTCTATAAATTATGATATAATTTCGAAGGTAAAACTACTAGTACTGTTCTAAAAGATAATATTTGTTAGCTAGATGAAAATGGAGTGGTAACAATCGAGTGGTAACAATTGCTTTCTATCAGCATAGCATTTCACCAATAGGAGCACCTAAACGGTTTTTAATGTCTCAGAAGAAAAATCTAAGTTTTCCGATGCCTAAAATGATATTGGCTGAGTTGATACGATTGATCAGAACGTATTTGCCTATCCTATAGGAATCATAGGCAAAAAATAGTATTTTGCTCTCATTAGCTATTTACTAAGTGTGTATATGAACAATGCATGGTTATATGGAAGAGAAAGCGGATATTCTAATAATCTGCTTTCATTCAGAAGGGTTATTGCACAAATTATCGCGAAGTCTCATGGAACTGTCGCAAAAATTCCTGGAAGAAATCAAATTCTGCTGGAAGCTAGAATTTCGTCCTCTGAAACCAGCACTGAGAACATTGGGCACAATATTCTAAAAGAATATGCAGGTGTAAACTATGCAACTGTCAGACATTTTTCTTTTGTGCAAAATGTAAAGTCGGTTTCCACCTAAATGTTTTAGGACGGAATAAAGTGATTTTTTTAGATCCTGTTTTAAAAGTGTCTTTATAGTTAAAATGAATTCTCTGGTTTTATCTAGAAATAAATATTAATGAAAGAAGGATTTTTTGCGTCATCTAGAAATGAGTTTAGCATATTTGTATAAAAGAATACAGTGCGTTTTTATGTGCTCTACCCTGTATATATATATATATATATATATATATATATATATATATATATATATATATATATATTTATCAGATTTTTATTAGAAATGCCTTTAACTTAATAGATCGACTCTTACTGCTTTAAGATGCCGCTCGTTGTAATTTTGCAACACAGATTTTTTAAAATATAACTTTTTATTAATGCATAAAATAACCAGATAAAATAATTTATGTGCCTACTATGTATGTACATATATTTCAACATATACAAAGCCTTTGACTCAACTGTGAGGGTTTTGTTCGGAATAAATGGGTTAAGGGGGAAAAAAAATGGGAAGTTTTATGCTAAAGCAAAGATTAAAGAGGTCTTGGAGAGTTTGAAATATCTGTCCCAATTCAAAATGGTTTGACGACGCTTGAGCGATGTGTGACTAACTATTTATGGACAGTCAGGTTTGAATGTTAAGGGGAGGTGAGACGTCCCCGAAACCACTCCGTGATTGACTGTCCCAGGTGCAACTAACTTTTGATCTTGGAGGACAGGAAATTACGAGAGTAAGTGTAGCATTTTGCAAGCAGTGGTCTGAAAACAGGTCCACATAACCCCAGACGAGATTTTGAAAGTTTCACTTTCACTAACTTTATCTTTGTTATGTTTTTGTCGACAAATAACTAAATTTTATCTTTAACATTATTCAACAAATTTGTGCGTCTTCTTTAGGACAACAAAAAAGCTTTTCTTGGGGCCTAGAACGTGGCAAAGTGGTGCTGTAAAAATGGGAACTAATCTTTGAGTTCAGCATCCCTGGTTGTCGCGTAGTGTTTCTATTCCTCTTGACTACGAGAATTGGGACTAGGAACATTGCGGAAGAATAGAGTATATAAGGCTCAAGAGGGTTCACTACTTTGATGTCATATTGAAGGATTTGTTCAACCTCTTTAATTAGTGTAACAATTCTACCTTTGTGATCTTCGGCAGATGCAAGTTCGATTAAACGCCTCATATGTCAGAATAGTCTTGCTCCGTTTGGACTTTAAATGAAAACTACATAACCTAACTTTTTACTATTCGTCACAAAATTTGTAGCCTGTTCTACTGGGTTCCTTCAAACTTAACAAGCACGATGGATAACAGATTTATTTGATAGCTTCATTTTTTCAGCGATGAGAGTATGGGATTTGTTAAACTCCACATACCTTTGAACTTCTTGTTATCACAAGGTGTCATCCCTTTAAAATATTTTTGGGAAAATATTTGAGTTTGAATGAAGTTTAAGAAATAACTTCAGAGGCAAATGGTGTAGATCGTCTTAAGACGACAAGTAGTTGAGGGAGTGAGAATTAACTGCACTTTGAATAGGTTAGATCAGAGTGGAGAAAAAAAAATCCAAAATTGACCGACTCAGTGTCTTGTAAAAAACGACATTACAACTTCCATTAATCGCTCCCAGGCGCTCTTTATCTAAGCCAAATAAACATGTAATGTGAGGTATTTGATAATGTTTTTCAGCAAGAGATTTTGAAATTCATTTGTTAACAAGGCTTCTGACAAAATCCCTTCATCCTTGACGAATGTTCTGGCTTTATCGATGTAAACGCAATTAGTGGTCCTGTACTTGTTAGAAATCAGATGAAAAGATTTAAGGAAGTGAGAAGTCGACACATCTGCTCTTTCTTCTATATCCACGGCTCACACACTAACGCAAATAGAAACGAGCAGGAATAATTTTGACTCTTTTGTTATTCCACACCAGAATCTATAGTTCGAGAAATTTACTTTTAGAACTAATGATATTGGTCATTTTGGGGTATGAACATGCAAACCAGTTGAGTTTCTTACAGGCTAGGCATTCATTTAAGACCCGTTTGACAGTTTGACGTAGAAAGTTACCCCAATCATATGCTTCTGAGCATAGTAACCGAGGGATTGATCCAAGTTTGCCTTTTAAATGACAATTGCAAATTTATAAAAGTGTTAAATAATGATTCTAACCAAACAAAACGTAGATAATCCCTTTATAGTCTTAAGAGATGGAGTTAAAAATTCTCCCCTTGCTCCTTATTAAATAGGGCTAGCCATGGAATAAACCAAGTTCCTTAATGAACAGAGTTAGTGTTACGTCATTATGTTTTGCTTCGTATTTATAAAATTCGTTCTCATTAAGAAAGAATTATAATTGCATGATGGAAATTCAGTATAATTGAGATTCATACGAGATATTAACATCAGACTTCTCTCGTTATTTGAAAATTAAATTCAGCACAGTCTAGTCATCGTATAGGTTTTATTTTTAATTCCCTATAAATTTAAATGGTTAAAAGGGGTTCAACATCATTGTAGATGGACACATGTGGGAAAATTCTAAGAAGTCTAGTCGGAAAATTTTAGTCCCAGTTTTGGCAAGAAATTTTTCTTGGAGATCATTCAGGAGGGATTTTGGAACTGAATGTCTAATTTTGAATAGAATCCAATAAGAGTACGCCACGGCTTATTAAATCGGAGGTATTAACGTAATTATAAGGGATATTGATTATATATTTGGTTGAAAATTCCTCCCTAAATACTTAACATCTTGAAGATGATTTTTGATGAATAAGGATTTGGGTTTGAATTTTTCGAAATCGTTTTGGTGCCAGGACAAATCAAGATGAGTATCAACTAAGAGCTCAATAGATTTGGAAGAGGACTAAAGGTCAAGCAAAGCCAAACAGGTTTTAATGCTAAAATGGCGCTCAGCCACTCGAGTCTAGGAAGGATTCTTCCTGAAATAGGAGCGACTTAAGATTTAAAAATAATAAGGTAAGATTTATTAGGAAAGAGAATAAATAGAGAAATTATAACAATCCTAAATTACATGGAGATTTAGAGTTTCCGCTTTATTTAGCAAATTCATCTATGCTTTTATACCTCTATCTATGTGTCTGCCTCTCCCCAATTTCCCCTTCACCCACTCCGCCCACAAGGGGAATTTAAGTCTCGAATGTTTGAATGAAATTGATCCTGATCTTCTATTTCATTCTTTTTCACCCCCTACTGCATCATAGACTTTATCATCCTTAATCCCTTTTCTATTTAATAATTGAGACCACTAAAAGGGATCCAAAAGTCCCTTATTTAAATGCTAAAGAGAAATTGATTACTAAAAGGAAATATCCAATTGAGAAAGAGATAAAACAGAGGAATGAAGTGGGGGAAAAGAGATGTATGATAAAAATCGCTGCCTCTATCTTCGTTAATTGCTTGTGCTGACCTTTGCAAATTGACCTTTCCTCGTGGCAGGACGACAGCAGCATTAGGAGAGTTGAGTATCCTTTGGATGTATAGTTGGCTATTTGGCATACCGAACTTTTAGGTACTTTCACCTTACTTCAACAGTTTTCTATGGACCTTATTTAAAGAAAAACTTGGAAGGAAGATGATTTCGTTAGTTTTGTTTTTATAATCAATTATTATTCTCATAGACCACATGATTTCGTGTAATCACGCATCCGATTCAGTGCCATTTGGTTCACTCATGGGATTATTCCAGGTTCCTTTGGAGCCCAGAGGGCTTGCTACCTATCCAGGTATAAACTGCCGCAGTGATAATTAGCTCCGCTACACCATCTATTTTCCAGGGCGATGGAGAAGAAAAGGACCGAAGCTGCATCCGAGGCAGGTACTTCCAAGCCTCGGCCGCGATCGCCCGCGAAGACTTTCCTTATTTCCCCGCCGCGAGCGACAAGGCTGGACGATGCAAGAGACCAGGGATAAAAGGAAAAGAGGAGGAGCTGGTGAAATAAATAGAGAGATTTAAGAATTATGGGTGAGATTATTACTAATGGGAAACGAGGTCCCCATTTTTTATTGTAAAAAGGAACCAGTGATCTTTTGCTGATTTTTTAAAGAGAGATATGGAAGCGCACACTTTAGGAATCTGGGGAACTATGGGGAGCGCAATTGTCCTAATCTTGCCTTCATTTTGCAATGAAGGCAAGCGATCAGAACAGGCTTTGCCTTAAACGAGAGGCAACGTATTTAAAATCCCGGAAAAATTATATATCAAGTAAAAAGACAAATAATGGGAAGTTCGTCCCTTTTATTCCTATTTTACATCTTTCTTCTACATATTATCTCTCTTTGTCCCTACTACTATTTTCCATTGCGTCGATTTATCACCCACGATTTAGTAAAAGAAAATTTCTCTTTTCATTTACGTTCCAGTATAAATTCTGTTGCATTTACCCCTTCATCTCTAAATTTCCATAAGATCCGAATTAATTTGTCTATTGATTCACTTTTGTGAGTATGAATGTTTTTTTGTGTGTTTATTTGTGTGAAAAATACCACAGCGCCAAATTTTACAAGAAAAAAGTTGAGATCCAAAATTTAATTTTAAAAGTTGAAACTCCGCCCCCATCTTTTGATTCGAAAAATGAAAAGTTCGAAAAAATTGGATTTGAACTTGATGAAACTATACAAGCAGCCATGAAATACAAAGGATGTATGGAATGAAAGTGGAATGAAAGAGAGAAAGAGGCTTGCGGAAAGAACACACAAGACATAAATGACCAAATATATGAACCAGAGGTAAAATTTTTAGTTTTCGTTGTCAATACAAGAGATCCATTAAATATAAGATGTAAAAAAATTCCTATTAATTCCTGAATGGGTTCGCAATTCATCTTCAATAAGTTTCTGTAAATCTATGTTGTAGGGAAAAAATAAACATAAATCATATATTAAGAACAGCAGAGAAATGAAGAGAGTACGAACTTCAATGGTTACCTGAAAGATCCGAGAATTCAAAATAAAAGAGACCGAAAGTTGGCATGAAATTTATTGGGAAACAATAAAAGAGAAAGTAAAGATAAAAGATGTAAGGAGTAGTAAACATAATTGAAGATAACTGGATACAGTAAGCAGAGTTCGTGAATTTGGAGTACTTATCCAAGCGCGCTGTCTAAAAAGGCAGCAATATTTCAAATAATGAATATTAATGTTATTTACTTGGTAATAGTGAAAAGTATGAATTTATTGAACTATAGAGCTTCATTCCTTAAAGGGATATTAAGGGATATCATCCTAGAAAGTACGGAATAATTAGAATTCAGAACTTCACTGTTTATAATGAACTTCATATTTTTCATGGATGTTGATTTATAAAAGTTAACAAATAAACTTAGTCTAACTTCATCTATTATATTATATTTTAACTTTGGAATTGAGGGAGATTTTTTTCACATTTTTAATAAAAGTGTGTTTTGTAAAAATAAACAAAGAGAAAATTTCGGATAACGATATATTAATTATTGGGAAAAAGGTTTAAGAGTAGTCTATCGATATGAGTATATTTTATTTGAAATTTTTAAAAACAAGATGATGAAGTATAAAAATATATTGAATGAAAATGGTGAACTAAAAAAATATATTAAAATATATGCATTGCGTTAATGAGTTATTTATATATTCGAAAGTTAGATCGAAATTATACCTAGGGTAAATATTTAATTTTAATCTTTAGCAAGAGCAAATATCTACTGGACCCTAAAAATGAGTAAAGCACAATGAAATTATTAAAGCATATTTAGATGGAGAAAAAGCGACATGAGAAGTGTTTTATCCGTATCTCAAAAGAATTCTGAGTGTGAGAAATTAGGAGATATAGAATGGTAACTTTTAAAACTAATACAGACTAAAGGCTAGTAGCTAGAGTCAGATAGTTCGTAAATCGCAGACATAAAGGCTGCATGCGAAGGCAAGCTCCTCTTGTTTTTTTTTATTTAATAATTCCAACTAGGGAAGTAGAATGAATGAAAAGAACTAAAATAATACGTCTATCACCATGCATCACGGATTTGGTTCATTTTTCTTTGACTGCTGCATTTCTCGCGAGAGGCTAGAACGTTTGTGAATGGTACTGCATAAACTATGTTGCTTGGTTTGAGAGTAACTTCGGCTAATCCATACTAATGAATTAGAATTTTTGGAAGCCAACTTTGGTAACAGTTTGGATTTTTTAGTTTGATGTGTCACAAATTTCGGAATATGGATATAGTCATGGTCAAAAGTTTTGGCATTAGTTTATTGATAAGAATATATTTTAACTTGTATTTTTTAAAAAAAGAATTATAAATGTTAGAGTTTTTAAAAAATAAATAGTATTATCGAATGTTTGTGATATTGTTAAACAAAAAGAATTACAAATCGAGGAGTTTAGAAAAGAATAAATATAATTATCCAATTCATGAGATTTTGGGGGGAGACCAGCCATGACTTCGCTACTAAGATTAAAAATTAAAATCTAAAAAAAGCAGCCATGGTTAATTTTTTATACATTTTCTTAACTTGGTTAATTATAATAATTTTAAAAAGGAACTCTAAACTAAATTTCCCCCCTTTCCAAATATAACGTTGATAAAATATAGTTATAAAAGATATATAAAAATAAATTTTCAGAACTTCACCATTTGTACTTCTTTAGGTTTTTTGAAAAATCGCAAAATTTCGATATTTATATTTATTTCTGGGTAAACATGAAGATCGGCGGCGCGCCCGAAAAAGTCGGGTTTTTTTTGCGTGTATGTTTCGTTCACCCGCGCATGCATATTCATGCGCGTTTGGTTAAATAAAAACGTTAAAAAAGGTTAGAACATTATTCTATAAACAATTATGATTATATACTAGGGGCTGTGCCCCCCAGGGCCCCCTCAATTCATTGAAACTCAGGATCATCGTATGGGTGTTCCTCCGCAGTGATGAACTACCCAAGAGCAGTCCCTTTGAATTTACTCCCAAAAGGTGAAACATATTGGAACGGAACGAAATATTTTGCATCCCATCGTTCGCGCCGCCGATCTTCATGTTTACCTATTTCTGGACTTAACCGTTTTGTTTTTTTGATATTATAAAAGAATTATTAAAAATAACTTTGATAACAAAAAACATAAGTCATAACTAAACTAAGATGAAATTATTATTCAAATACTAAAAAAAATCCCCTTCTTAAATTATAGGGTTAGTGATGATGATGATGATGATGATGTTGATGATAAAAATCACCAAAACCCCTAAGATCCGCTATATGGTTATTCGTGAAACAGTCGGGGAAGTAGGATAACGAGGTCTTGCAATGATCCGGTGCGAGAAAAATAGTTAAATATTGCTTTATTTTGTCTGTTTAATAGGTCAATAATTGATTTTCAATGAGCATTAACTAAAAATTCCGGCAGAGAATTCCAAGGCTAGACAAATTTATATATAAACGAAGGTCTGCTGACAACAAGTCGCGTGCTCTCACTTATTCTGATTCAAGACCTTACGACCTTCCAAACTTTCGATACTTCCCGGAATAATCTTAGGAGGACTTTGACAATTATATCATTCGAAAGAGAATGTAAAACAACATAAGGGTTTCAAATTTCGTGAAAATTGGCCGAAATGTTATGATTTAATGACAAGACAGAATAATTCCCGGGCTAACCTTGAGAGAACCTTGCCAATTTTTCATTCGAAAGAGAATGTAAAAAAAAAACCCTGGATGTTTTAAATTTCGTTAGAATCGGGTGAATAGTTACAATGTTATTACGAAAACAAAAAAAAGCAAAACTGAGACCGACCGACCAACAACCGACCGATATAGTGAGATATAGAGTCTCCCGCGACTAAAAGGTTTCCAAACATATCCGGCTGGTGACGCTTTATTTCCATTCGTTCCCGTAGTGTTTTCAGTGCGTACAAAAAGTGAATCAAATTATATATTATGGAAACCACTCATAATTTTCAAGAATTCTATTAAATGGCACCAAAATTTGCTATCCGCCTAACGAAACATAAACTGCATAACCGGATTAACATAAATTAAACTACTTACCTAACTTAAAACATACAAAACCTAAAATTAGGCAAAGTACTGATTTGTCTAATGCGAAACGCATAGAAGGAAATTCTTCAGAAGAATCGGAAAAATCAATAAAGAGGGAAGGAGAAATTTTAAGTATGTACATAAAATGCGACCAAGGGAAATTTCCCTTAATTCAGTCATATAGCAATGCGTGTAGGTAATCATCGAGAATAACAGAATTTAAACCAATACTTGGCTCAAAACCTTTGGATATATTATATTTCCAATGAAAAGTTCGGGTGTTTTAATAGCAACATTGGTAGTAAACATGAAATGATATGATGTAACTTTAAATCGTCTAATGTAAGGTTAGACTCCGCTACATCGAATAATGACAGACACCATTCTGGAAAAAGAAGAGCTTACCCAGGAGCAAAATACTTAGAAAATATAATTAACTACAAAAGATAACTTACAAGAAAAGTTCAGGAATGAAAAATTATGCAAATTAGATATCCTTCTTACGCTTGCGTCTAAATACCCGTAATATTTTAAGAACGATTAAAAATGACTGTTTCTCAAAAGGTAAAATCCATTTATCAGAACGATACCTTGAGATGTGTCATTGGAGATATCTCACGCTGAAAGGCTTTTTCTTAGTTTAAGGATCAGTTGACTCTATACTAATTAGTGTGTTTAAGTTAGATTAAACTTTGTTAGGAGTTGAATGATAATGACTTAACTAACGCTAACTTAAATTAACATGAAAATTAAAATACGAATCAATCCTATCAAGGAGACCGAAAAAAACCAATTGAAGCTCTCCTCGTCGTCGAAATTGTGCGGGTAAGGAAAATTCTCAACGCGCTTCTGTTCTTGTTTTTTTACCTTTGCACAAATGGAAACTATATGAAAAAATGGTATCACGAATATTTTAAATATAATATATAAAAACTAACCACCATTTGCTTAACTTGCCGTCTAGCAAATTCAAAATTTAACAAAAAATACATTAAACTTACCCTTATACTACGAATCAGTATTGGGCAAACCTGAAAACATGCAGATAAGGGCAACAGAAATTGCCGCGTAATTATAACGCCCATTTTTAAACCTCAATACGATACCTTTCGTATTATTAGCATTAAAATAGCAGCTTAATGGAAACTATCAACGGTATCTACTCTGGAAATGCCCCGTAAAGTCTTCTTGACTATTACATAATAAGTAGTGTAGATCAACATTTCAAATAAAATGTTTAAAAATATAACCACTCGACATCTAATCAAGCTCAAAATTTTAGAATAAATTCAAAATGGTCAAAATAAATGCGAATACTTCCACATGAAATGGAATTTAGAGTCAAAATAAAAATGGTCCAGTATTTTTCAGTGGCTTAAGGCTGTCTTGCATTTTAAATTGACTTGTCTCACATGACGTCTCTTTTCATTTTTCTGATTAACTATACAACCAAGACTTTGGGGATATTTTTTATTAGGGGACATTTTAGTTGGGAAATGACTTCCAATTAGAAGCTTTAATATTTTTGGTGGTCCTCTAAATTGTGACTGAAATACCTTTTTAAAGTGTTTTCACAAGATCAGAATTCTTTTCACGTTTTCGTTTGAAGAGTTACGTAAATAACAGATGTACTTAGTAAAAATATTGGACAGATAACGAGCCATGAAGGAGTTCTTAAGAATAAACCTATTTTCGTAATGAGAGTGTTGTGTGTGGAGAATCTGTCCTTGGAACTAATTTCAAGGATGAGTACCTTTTCTTCAATATCCCGTCAGAAGACCTCATCCTCAAATGAAAAGGGAAGAGTGCTGCATTTAATTAACTATCTTTTCAAATTTAAAAATGAGTTTTAACTCTTTCAAAATATTAAAACAGCCCAAAAATAGTAGAAGAGTCTCCATTAACTACCATTCAAACAGACTTGAAGGAGGGAACCACATTACCTTATCATAAGATTGAAAACATTTGTAGGCCAAGCTCTAGAGCCTCTTGTACTTAACATTTAGAGTCAACTAAATGACTAAAGAAGCTTTGGTACCGCTTGAGTCGGAAGCAATTGTGTTGGACTTTGGAGAATTTTTCTTAAAATTATTTGGACATACGAAGACCACAAAACCAAAGAAGTCTGTATGAACTTTCACGAATATTTGATAACAGACCGCATAAGGACAGAGGAGAGTAATTAAAGTAGGCCAATATCCTACACTAATCCGGTGCTGTCTTTTCCGTATTAAATTTTCATAAGAAACATAAACTAAGATTTATTTAGCTAAATTTCAAAATGTTCGTTGATGATAAGAAGAGAGAAATAAGACAACTAGATAAATATGTAAATTTACAGCACGACCTGGATAATTGGTTAAATGGGAAATAAACGAACAATGAAGTTTTATGTACACTAAATTAAACAATTATAAAATAGATCCGTTGTTGAATTAAAAGAAAGTTAAATGTTAAATTAATTCAGTCATAGGGAAAGGATTATTCGAAGTCGACGGTGAGAGAGGTGCGTGGAAAAACGGCTTTCAATTTATAAACAAATTATTCATAAATCTTAGGAAAAAAAATCATTAAAAGAAATAAAATTCTATGAAATAAAATAAGTTGGTTTTTGCAATTATAAAATTTGACCTGAGAACTACAAGGGGAAAAAGGCACTTTCGAGGTCGAGATACAAAAAACATGAAGCAGAGAGCGAAAATGATACCCAAGTTTAGGTTCGTCCCCCCCTTAAATTGCACGAGGGAGACACACAGGGAGATAAGTCTTGACCCTCAGTTTGGTATTAAACTTCTCTTCGCTCCTAAATATCACATAAAAAAGAACTCACACTGTGAGTTCAAAGTTTCCGGGTAAATTAATACATAGACGGATGTCATCGCGTAAGACCAAATTCATCCTTTTCGGACTCACATCTGTACAAACAAAGGCAGCGAAAAAGAAAAGGGATTTCCCCATCGAATTGGAAACGCAATAGCAACAAGGCTGCGTGACACCGAAAGATGCCAAGGGTAGATCTTCAAAGAATGTGGTGGCGATGGTGGGACTGAAAATGTGGCTAAGATATACAGCTTCAGATCTTCCTGCATGTAGTGGTAGCAAGAGGGTGAACTGCGTTTGTTGGGGCCTCGAAGGCACAAAATTCTCCAGATGTAACACCCCTTGGGGAGGAGAAAAGGGAACTACATTCACTATTTCTGTGCCGTGCCCACGGTGAGGCATCCGGACACTCTCCATTTCTAGAGCTTCTAATTATCCAAGATAACTGGAGCACTAACAATTATGGCCAAAAGCACTGCCATGGATTCAAAATTGACAAGATCCTGCTTCATCCGCATCGTTTCTCAAGAATTGATGAACAATTTAGGAAAGATAACTGTATTTTTCAGTATGATGCGGCCCCTTGTCACGAAGCAAAAGCACGAAGGTATTGTTTCCTCCTTTACCGATGAAGAATGGCGGAGTCAGAATCAGGCTGAATGAAAAGAATTTTTGATGATGATCAAAATTTTAGAATTAGATAGATAGTGATAGAGATAGTTTGGTGAAAACACACCGTTGTTCTTTTGCACTCGTGATTGTGGGATCTCTTGCATTTTTGTTTTGCTTTGTTCTTCTTACTCTTTTGTATGCTTATGCTTTAACAATTCTTGCTTTTTGATAAACTCTTTTTATATATATTCTATTGTTTATTTATATTATTTGTCTTATCTTTTTTATCACGTTTTATTATATATATATATATATATATATATATATATATATATATATATATATATATATATTTTGTTCGTGTATATTTCTATACATCAAATATATACTTTCATACAATTTCAAACATAAACAATCTGTTTACTTTTAATTCCATATATAAATCTAAACTTACATTTACATATACGTTTTATTTACATTATATAAACATGTTTTAAACATTATACTTTTTAAGGCCTACAAGCCTTTATATTAGAGTTGTAGCTGAATTAATTACATTCTCAAGTACTTCTTGAAAATTGGCAACATAAGTAATTTAAGTAATTTAAGACAGATTAACATTCATATATTAACTCTATATATATATCTTAAGGATTTAAGTCATAAGTTGTTATTTTAAAATGTTTTGCTGGAGCGTTTGTCATAATAACGATGTTTCCATTGAAATTTAGGGTTAAACAATACAAAATTAGATAGTCTATTTAAATCGCTCTGTCAATTCCTCAGCGGCAGTTCACCTGCCGCTTGGGAACTTAGTCAGTCGTGATATTTTCCGTTTTAGTCTTGTCTAAGTTCAGGTTCAGACTCGGCAGTATTTCGGTTTCTACTTTGTCCCATGTCTTCTTCACTTGCGATTGTAATAAAGTGTTGATTGGTTCTAGTCCAACTCTTCTGTGTAGTGCTATCTGTTGTATGCGTTCCCATCTTCTTGTAAGGTTAATAATCAAGGAGGTTATATTTTATACCCTCTGCATTCATCTCAGCATCTTGAACCATGAGTTCTGGGTGACTATCGCTGGGTATATAAGCTTGTGTCTAACGTAGCAAAGGTATAGTTTCCTTAAGGTACTCGTGCTCAATTTGCGGAAGCGGAACATTTTCACCAATTTCACCTTCGCTAAGTTGATCCGGTTTACAACATGATGCTTATATCCCCGGACGATAAGCTTGAACCCGAGTACTGTGCCCTCGGGAGAGTAGTGTTGGTTTCGATCGCCAACATAAATGTCGTCCTGTATCATGCGGTTCATGAAAATAATGAGGAACTTTGGACGTCCGTCGTTATCTTTCATTTACGCTTGTAGGAGTCTATGTTTTCGATCTCCGCTGCCGTCTCTGCAGCTTGCAATAGATCGTTGTTGTTATTACTCGGTGCAATCTTCGTGATGTCATTTCGTATTGCAGATACATCGCGCTATCCTTGATTGGTGATGGAAGGTCTATTGTGAAGATGCTATACAGTAGAGCTGAGGAGGCTACCTCGTGGCACACCAGCCTCGAAGCTAAGTTCCGGTCCCTTGTAGCCCTTGATCTGTATTTGTGCTATTCTTTCCACCATGTAATCGCAGATTATCTTTTCAATGACTGGGTTGAGCCGAAGGCTTACGATCTTGAATTGCAGTCCTCTCAGCCAAACCTTGTCAAAGGCCATCTGTATGTTTCTGAGGACAACGTCGACGTACTTTCCCTCCACCCTGGATTTGGCTAGCTTTTCTGAGAGGAGCGCATGCGCGGTGTAGCTTTCTATTCCTCTACGGAATCCGTGCTGCTGGTTCTTAAGCGCTTCATTCTCAGCTAGCTGGCTCTGTAGACTGTTGGCAACGATCTTTTTGAAGATCTTGCTTATGGATTCCGGAAGAGAGATTGGCCTGTAGTTTATAAGCTGGTTGGGAGGTATGTTCCCCTCGGAATGAATACAACCATTGTAAGTTTAAACGCATCGGGAAGTAGCTTGTGTTCATGGTTGCGTTCATTACGTTCAACATTCCCTGATACACTTGCGGTGGAGCGTTGGTATTTGCCCTTTTGTTATTCCTGACCAACCTGGAGCTTTTTGTTTGAAGGTTTCAATAGCATCAGCGAGTTCCTGCATCGTTATTGCCCTTCCATGACCCATCATCTCCCTTTCTTCGGAGACGTGCGGGTACGAGTAGGTCCGCTCAATAACATCATTGAGCTCGTCTATGATCTCAACCTCAAACTTCTCTCCAGTGCCCCCTGAACCGTTCTTCGAGTTCTATTGGTTCCTCAATGTATTATTCGTCCTCCTTGATTCGTGTTTCTTTCCTTATGTTCGTACCCCTGAGTCTCTTTATCTGTCTCCGAATTTTATTGGTATCGTCTTCGTCCTCAATATTGTTAATGAGCTGTTCCCATATCTCCGTCTGTTTTTCCATGAGTATTCGTGTTAGCTTAGCTTTGAGGCGACGCATCCCGGCCACTAATTCGCTGCACGTTTCCGTAGCTATATTTTTCATCTAAATGAAAAGAAAACGGTTTTTAGAGGGATATTTATTCCGCCTTGCTTAAGCGTAACGTCAAAGGAAACGAGCCAATCCAGTGAGTGGAGTTTTTAGAACAATTTTAATGTTCGATTCCAGCTCATCGTTTGACAGTTGAGAGCCGGCTTTTCTTCGTTTATTAAGATGTTTTTAAGATGTTCATCCTAGCTTTATTTCCTTTTTTACTTTTAATTGTGGTGTTGTCAACTAGAATATCTCTAGTTTGGTTGATATTGTGCGCGCTCTCAATGTGATTTTTAAGCCCTCTGCTTTGCAGATGCATGGTTAAACGCCTCAAAATTGTCGTGGTTGTCATTCCAATAAATTTTGACTTATTATAAAGCTTGCTATATTTCTTTGGGGGAGATAAGCTCGTAAACTATTTTGATTGTCTTTAGATTCGAGGCGTTTTGGCAGCTGTTGTTTTTCATAAGGAGATTGTTGGCTTTAGTCGTTTTATAGTATATAATAAGTTGAATTATGTTCATTTGATTCTTAACCTTGAAGTTAAGGTTAACAATCTCCTTGTTGTTCTTTTCGTCTATTTTATAGGCCGTGGACATAGACGAAAAAAAACATCAAGGAGATTGTTAACCGTAACATCAAGGTTAAGAATCAAATAGAAAAAATTCAACTTATAAACTATAAAATGACAAAAGCTAGCAATCTCCATATGAAAAACGACAGCTGCCAAAACTCCTCGAACCTAAAGTCAACCAACATAATTTACGAGTATATCTACGCCAAATATATATATATATATATATATATATATATATATATATATATATTAATCCAGCATTCCCAAGAAAGAGAAAATTGGATAATTTTTCTTGGGAAAAAGTTATTTCCTAATTCGAAAAATTCTGTACTAAGATGAGATTCAAACCAAGCACACTGAAGCAGTAAGCAACCGCTTTGATCTTAATTAAAGAGCGTCTTTAACCGCTCGGCCATATATATATATAAATATATATATATATATATATATATATATATATATATATATATATATATATATATATATATATATATATATATATATATATATATATATATTCATTATGGCAGGTTTTATTGAACGCGATCTCTAGTCTCATAATTTTCTTTTCAATCTTCTCGATCTGTTTTATTTTCGCCTATATCTATTTATATATATATATGGCGGTAGGTAATTTGTCACCTAACTTCAATTTAATTATAGAAGAAAATAACAGAAATTTAATTTATTCAAATATATTTACCAAGGTTACATGGTGAAAACTGAAAGACCTCATTGTGACCACTTGGGAACTCGGTCTTCTTGACTCCCGTACATCTGAGACGAACCAGATTATACTAGGCTTGAGAAGTTGCTTCAGTTTCTTCGCAATGGTCGCAGCCCGTTTCCATCGCTTGTCCTCCTAATGAAAGGCGCTGAAACTCCCTGGTCCCTGGCTATGCCCTTCATTGACTTTTTGAGATCGTTTTCCATGATTGGCTGGATCTCTATGACAAATTTGTGGGTGCTTTTCGTACCAGAAAGCTTACAGTGAGGTTTTCTAGCCCCCATACCCTCATCATAAAGGTAACATGAAATGATTTCAACAGAACACTGCAGAATCTATAGTTTTGATTATAACTCGATCAATAATCCCATAATATTGACTCAATAAAGTAGTAATATATGTACCCTCTGCTAAGATGAGTCAGCCATCTAGCCTCTACTTTTTTCAAGTGTGTTTGGAAATGTGATAGCTGAAGTTTTCTCACTATTCATTTCATCGTCTTCTACTACCAGCCTATTCGTTCTTTCTTCCACTTATCTTAATCGTGAAAAAAGTGATATAAACTCAATTTGCTTCCTCACATTCCTTTTCCTTCCGTTTCCCCTATTTAACCCTATGCTGGATCTTCCTTTCCATGCTTCTTATTTTTTGTTCCACGCTCAGCTTTTATTTGCAGATTTATTGTTCCAATTCTTCTGCCAAATGGCCTGTTCTTCGCCTTCATTAAGAGCTTGGACGTATATAATGTCATAGGGACTAAACAGGTTTTTAAGTGGGCAATAAAAGATTGTGTTTAGGTGGAAGTTCCTCCTCTACTTTTATGTTATCACTTCTCATAAATGTCAAACTTGTGTGGGTGCCAGAATGAACTTTTTTCCATTCTGAGTAGTTTTAGAATTATAAACATTGCCGTTGATAATTCAGTCAGTGTAGGCGTGGTCATTACATGGCTGCCAATTTAACTAAAGTAAAATAGTATTCCAATACATTTTCTCTTACAATCACTTCAGATTCTTTGAGACATTATTTCAAAACGTTTTTTGTAAATACTTCTTTTGTTTTTGCCCTTTTAAAACCCTTAACTAGTTGAGTGTGGTCATTGTTTATAATTTTAGTCCTAATGAAGTAAATTTAAGAAAAGATGTTAATTTACTTGTATATTCTGACTACACACATATTGCTGTGATATACATCTTCACACGCCCAGTTAAAGGTTAAAAATGTAAATATCAACCAGCCAAATTATAGCTTCAGACACACATTCACGTGACTCCAACTTCGCTCCAGCTTCCGAAAAGAGATCAGAAAGGAGTGGATTAGTAAGGAGGAGAATAGAGGTGAATCAAGGGATCACCAGAAACAATACTATGAACCGATCGATTCGAGCAAAGAGTATTTCAGTAGTTCGCACGGTAAATCCAGATATCAATCAGTCATTGAGGATAAACATGCTCTAACGGTTAACATTTTGTTTCTGTTATCACTTCGAAAACGCCCATCAAGAGATCAGAAGAGAGAGATGATTGGGTAGACCAAAAGTATAACAATTTGAATTTGAATTGAGACTAATTGGAACGGGGTTCAAGAGATCAGTCAATGGGCATAAAAATCAGCTTAACGGTTAAAACAAAGGATGGGTCAATAATTCTAACGACTAACAACCTCCAGCCACTCCCCCAATAAATCAAATAAATATTCCAATCACGGAACTAAAAGATGAGACAAATACCTTTTAATGGATTTTTACTAGGCCTAGAACGGAAGGACCTAATGGATTTGACTGGATTTCAGCGTTTAGGGATTATGTCTTCATGTACTCGATTCCTTAAGAGCTTTCAAATGCACTCTTTCCAGTTCGATAGTTATGCACTGTTGAACATTCCTTCTCTCGCAGTACAATTTCAATACTTTTAAAGAAATAAGTTTTTTCCTTAGCCCTCAGCATCCTCCTCTTCATTCTTCCCAAGCGGGTGCCATGGCTCATATACCTATTTTTCTGCTTTTTCTTCCCAATAAATCAAAGCCACGAATAAGTAACCCCGGGAAACACTGAAAAACACATTTTTACCATTCTTCTTATATACATAATTTCTAAACCTTCCTCCCCTATGGGGCCCTAAACTTAGAGTGCCCGCTTTCACTCTATCCACTTACATTTTGATCGCTTGAAAATCTCTTTTTAGATGCGGCAAAAGCGAGAGAAATCCAAATTTCTTAAAACCCGAAACCTTTCTCAAAAAATGCTTCTTGTCAGGCGAAAAAGAGGAGTTGGGGAAAAGCTAAGGGAGCGAATAAAATAGAGTTTGATATATAGAGTAAAAGTGTAAGATTGAGATGGAAGATCCTAGGTGGGAGAAGAAAGGGTTATTCAAATTAAGTTAAAAATAAATGGGAGTTGAAAATACTCTATGGATGCAGAGAGATTAAACAGGTATCTTAGGAAGGCAGGTATTTTGATAGCTAACTCTGCAGGACCCAATGTTGAAAGTTAGTAAAGCATAGGAATTCGACAGCTAAAAACGACAAATACGACAGATGTGACCGCAGTTATTATGGTGAATCAGGAAGAGATATCAAGACTAGGATTAATGAACATAAGAGGGACATTAGAGACCGCAGAACATCAGACGCAATGGTAGTACATGTCGATGAATACCGTAATTTGCCTAATTGAAAGGAAATTAAAGTGGTTCATAAGGGTTTAGCAAAAAAAGAAAGAAGAATGAAGCAGTGAATATTTTCTACGACAGGTCAACCAATCATCGTGACGGGTTGTTTCGGCTGGCCAATGGTGCAGTCATGGTCATAAGAAATGAAGGGAAAAGGCGGAGTCCGATAAGATCAACCGACCAACTCTAAGAAGTCTAACGAGTACAAGTAGCCGTGACCATGGATAACATCTGCCTAAATATATAGAGAGCGATCTCTTTTCCTCTGTAGTTCTGTTCTGGAGAAGCTGAAAAGCGAAACGTCAATAAAGAACTCCAGAGTGCTTCCGGATTTTTACTTTCTCCACACATTCACGCACACACACACAGACACATAATATATATACACATATATATATATATATATATATATATATATATATATATATATTATTTAAAGTCAATTTTTGAATATCAAATATTATTACACTATATATTTTAATGCGTATATTGGTATACTTTTGTATGTATTTGTGTTACTTTATTCTAGTAATGTATGACTTCCATGTACTCGTATCTGCCTTTACATTAGTATTTCTATGTACGGTTTCTCGTTCTTTTGTTTTCAGTTGATTTTTCTAACTGTTCGTTGTTTCATAACACGCCAGGCGATAGTCATTTGTTTTGATAACACGTTGTAGATTGTCTTTTGTTTTTCTTAGACTTCCATTGTTTATTTCGATAGTATTCATGCTTCTGTTGCCTGTCGTTGGACGATATTGTAATAGAAGAAAGCTCTCGGAGTCTCGCTTGGTTTCTTTAACTTTTCGTGGTTTAACGTACTATTTATAGCTATTGTTACGATAATATGCGCGGCAATGTTTTTCTATGCGATAGATAACCAGTATTCCAATGTGCACTTTAGTAACCACAATAATGATGTTTCGAAAACAGTGATCGATTTGGTTTACCATCTCTCTTAAAGTGTGCGCCAAGGAGAGGGTTGTTTTCATCAACGTCATAATCATCCACACAATCAAATTTAAGAAAATATAGCAACAAATTTATCATTTTTTTATACAAATGCGAAAGTTATTAACAAATTTGAGGAAGTGAAGGTTTTAGTTTCTCACAATAGATGTAGATATTAAATACAGTTAAGAAGACAGAGTTACCAGGTTCTAAAATGGAAACCTTATTGAAAAATTGAAATTTTCTGGCTATAAAAGTTTTAATAGTGATAGATCTAGAGTAGTGATTCCCAAAGTGGGCAGTGTGGCTCCCTGGGGACGGTGGAAAGATTAAGAGGGGCGTAGTTGATCATCAGAACCAAGTAATATATTGTTTTTACAATATATATATATATATATATATATATATATGACAAAATATTTTTTTAGGAACACTTAAAGAAACCGTCTAAGCTTCCTCGGAATTTGAAGAAAATACACTGATAAAGCATTAAAAATCTAGCATATTTTTAGTCACTCCGAGAAAGCTTATGATTGGTGCATTATACAGCATAAGTACAACATGCATTTTATACAAAAATTACCTTACAATTAGATGATACCACTCTGTCAGACAATGAATCTTTGCTTCATGAATAATGTTCGTTTCATCAAAAGGATGAAACATAGTTTCATATACCCTCACTTTCCGACTATTTTCAAAGCTCTGAACTTAGAACGACAAAGATTTTAAACAAGATTTTTAGCCACAGGCGTTGATTGCCTACAAAGGAAAACTAAATAAGACGTTTATATTCCCTTTATAAAACAATTGTTGAGCTAATAAACATAAAGCGTAACATTATTTAATTATATTATGTATCCACAAATTTCAAAGAAATTAATTTGCAATTGCAAGGAAATGAGGTTAACTTGATCAAAGTCAAATAAGCCCTGTCACGTTTATGTTCAAGTTACTGTTATTCTAACGTAGCAAAACCCGTCGTGAACTCTTCCAATTTCTGAGCCTCAATGAATTAGAAAGGGGAATAAGATAATATAGGATGTGCTCCAAATTTATTGTGCACACCTGAGTGACATGCACTAAGAATTGTCTGACAATTTTCAGGACGTTTTTTTACTTAAAATACCACCAATGGTGGAGGAACAACTAAGTTTAGTCCAAAATGTCATTGAGTTGAGACTAAAGTTAAAAGATATAATTTCTATTATTTTAGCTATAAAAATGTCTTGACCGATTCGCTGTGCATTAAAGTCAAAAACGTGTTTTCCTGCATTACCAACACATTAATTTGAGTGGGGCTTTCAGTGCAGTCACCAACCTTCCTTCTAAGCAACGAAACATACTTAAAATTAATGAAAGCAGAGATGTAAGACTTCTTCCTAGTAGCTTCCAGCCTGATATTGAGAAGTTAATATACCCGCATCAAGCTCATACATCCTATTAAAATTGCTAATAGTTTTCAGTTATATGTGAGATGTCAATTTACCCTTCATATTGCTAAAACACCTAAATAAATTGGCTTATTACTCGTAGGTTGCTTCATTTGCTAAAAACATAAGTTTGTTTACAGTGTTAGAGTAATAGTCTTGAATTTGAAGTATATCTAATACCAAGATTATGTATGTGTTCTTCTGTGTGTAGGGGGGGGGGGAGAGGAGGATAGAGATGTGGATTGGGAGCCAAATGGAAAGCAACCTGAAAATATTTGCAAAATACTGACACAAAAAAGTTGGAGGCGTTAATTTATACATAAAAATTCGACCTAGTCGAAATGCTGAAAGGTAGCAATATATGAAGATATAACGGTTAAGATTTGACCTGTCTTTTGGCATAAATAGTTATGAACTAATTTTTGCCGTGCTATTTTGGCTTCCAAGAGAAACAAAAAATACGATTTAACTCTGGGAAACGTTTTCAGCATTAATAAAAGAAAATAACGTTTTGTAGAAGTCTAGGTACATCCATACATTAGGGTATACATAAATACACCGACACAGATGCGTGTCCCTCCCTTATTAAAAATCCGCCTTTTGCATCGGTTCTCACTCACCCCTTTTCGCGCAGTCATAAATCCACAGTTCGAGACGAAGAAAGCTCGGGTCGCGGAGATGCGTAAATATGTCGCATGTCTGGCAGCAGTCAAAAGGTCGCTCTCTCTCGATTTTTGCTCATGAGGGAAATAAAATGGAAAATTCTCCCTGGAGTCAGGCAGAAGATCTTGGACCTACGTTGTGTGTGGAGCTAGTCTCACGAAGGAAACAGTTCACCCGTTACAAGAAAAAAAACTTCGGGAAATTGGTTGTTGCCGACACGGTACTTGTAGGTGCGAAACTTCTCGCAGACCCTTACCCCTTTCTAGTCTGAGGTTACACTGGACCTCCCTCTGCGAATTACCCTAGGTAATCTAGGTAATCATTTTGGCTACCCACCCCAGAGGCCACTTCAAGGAGGAGAATTCCGAATTGAGTCATAGTCTGACTCGTCTTCGCGATCCGGTCTAGGATCAATACATCAGGACGCCAGTCTAGGATTACCCACTATTCGGAAACCTCGGACGACCGGGCTAAGGGTGAACATCGTCGGAAGAAGAAGACATTCACCTTCATCCTTTAAATACTTTCGAACTCCAAGGTATCGTTAAAGTGAATTATTCCCTTCCCTTACTTCACCAGTTTAACCGTTAACTAGAATTTCCACCCCGAGCTCATAACCTCCATTATTTCAAGTGATTAATTCAGTGCTTAATTCAATAATATTATTCAATTCATTCTGTCGGATGCAATTAAGAAACAAGCATCCTAGTACGTAGAATTCAAGTGTAGTCCCCACGACATTATATAGACTTACTTATTCAGTGTAAAGATTAATCCTATTTATACCTATATACACTGTTTCATATTTCTAATTCATGTATATTTAAGATTATTTTTGTATCTGTGTGTTTAACTATTTTAGACGACCCTTTGGCAATTAATAAGCAATCCACTCGGCTTAATTCTCAATATTTCATAAGTCAACCCATGACTGGCTTTTACTGAGTGAGAACACAGTCAGCGGATCATCATCTGAATTTTGATCATAAGGGAAGCACCGGGGTTATTCTTTTTCACCGGAAGTCGCTACGGTAGGTGTATTCGCTACACTTCACCTCCACTTCACCTTGGTGTGGGATTATAATATATGCCTAGGAAGTGGAACTGGGATTACCCACTCACTAAATCTCGACACGCTTATATCCGGTGATTTCAATTTTCGAACGTGGATTATTCTAAATAAAGTTGTAGATAATGCAGGAAATCGACTTCTATAATTTATAAATGATAATTTCCTCATCAAGAAGTAGTTGAGAGTGTAATTTTGATTGATTTCGCTCAGGTTTAAATTTTAAATTAGGATGAAAATTTTAACGTTGCAAATGGCCATATAATGAATGAATAATGATTCTCAGCGTTCGTTTTTCACTCTAAATAATAAAGTAGTAGGATCTAATCCTAAAGCTTCTAATACATTAAAACCAGTTGCTGTGGCTAAATAGTGAGATTAAAAGTGCATTAAGAAACGTTATCGTTTGTATAAAAGTTCGAAAACCATCAATGATGCCATAGAGCGAAAACGCTACACATAAATAATTATCGTCACCTTTTCAAACGCAAAGTAAGAACATATAAAAGGAACTAAGAAAAAGAAATTGCTTAATTGTCAAAAAAAAGTAAAGCAATTTTAGAGATACAGTATGTAAAAATCCTAAGTCAATTCAAGAGTGCTGTGGTTCCCTTCAGGATGCCGAGGGGTCTCGTAATGACGATTCGAACTCTGTAGAAAATACATAACACAAGCACGTTGTGAATGATTTTACTGTCGGAGATACAAATAATCTACTTACAATAGAAGATGTAATTAATTCTAATGAAGATATCAACAATTTCAAATATTGACAAATCTAAAACGTAATTAGTTCTTATATTAAGAAAATGAAACTTTCAAAACCGCCAGTTCCCAATAAAATCTATCCAATCCATCTTAAATAAAACCCCTGGGTACAATTTACAAAATACGTATTAGCGAGGGAATAGTTAGTAAGGAAATCAAAGAGGCCGAAGTAACACCAATTTTTAAAGCTGGTATAAAGGTTACTAGTGGAATTTTCGTCCCAGCTCCTTTACTTCGTTTTAAGGATTCATGTGGAGGTAAATAACTTAATAAATAAAAAATAACACGGCTTTCGATGTGGAGATCCTTGCTTAACTAATTCGCTTATTTTTATTTAGTAAATGATCGCAACGCATAACCATGTTTAGGGTGTAAGTGTACATACTTTATCTCGATTCCTAAGACGCCTTTGACACCATTCTACATAAAAGACTTAATAAAGCTCAAATCGCAGGGAATGGGAGGTAACGTACTAAAATGGATTGGCTGTCTGGAAAACGGAGGCAAAGAATTGTCAAGGTAAATATTTCATCAAGAGCAACGGTTCCTTGCGGCTTTCCTCTAGGATCTATTCTTGGACCATTTGCTTTTTTAAAATTAATAAACGATCTAGACGCGAATTCTTTTGTAAAATTTAGAAATTTCAGATGGCAAAAAACTATATATGATGGATATATAATATAGAACTTGATAATTTGAAAAAAAAATTGTATAGGGTAGGAAAATAGTCGCAAAAATGTCAGATGTGTGGTCAAATTCTCAACACAGTGGAATGGAACATGATTTCGGTGTCTTAATCTTTAGTGATCTAAACAATGCTCTGTAGCGTCACAAAAGGCGAATTGGGTTAGGGAACACATTTTTACGTTAGATCGAAATAAATTTTCTTTGTAAATATAAAACATTTGTGAAACCTCATTTGGACAATGTGGTACTTCTCTATACATGTAAAAATGACCTTTGAATATTGGAATGCGTCCAGCGTGAAACAAAGAAATTAATTCCTGAACTTATAAATAGATCGCACGAATTTACAGGAAGTTTAATTTACTTCCTCTGGACGATCTTGATCAGTGCGGTCAACTTAATAAACTCTTTCAAATACTTATCGGGTTTACTAACATAAATTGTAACTTAATATTTGAGCTAGATAACCGAACGGCCACTAGTAATAAAGGTTTCAATCTATTAAACAAAAGATTTAACACTAAAAACAAAATATCTTTGTAAAATAACAGACTTGAGAAATTTTGTCTAGAAATGGCATTTAAAGCAGTATAGTAAATATGTCTAGGAAGAGAATCGATAAATACTAATTTAAATTATTACTTTGAGGGAAAAAGACTAGGGAAATTAATTATTTATCCATATCTTCTCTTCCTTTACTTATCCTTTACCTTTGACTTGCAACTCCCCCCTTCTTTTAGAATTACTCTCGAGTGGGTCTTTGTTTGATAGTAATTCTGTTATTATGAAATAAAAAAATATTTAGGTTCAGGCGTATGTTTTCCTTTCGCGAACAACTAAAAGGACAAACTTTATTTTCTATATACGAGGGATCTTCAAAACTGTTGTTGCTAAAGGAAAGAAATAATAATTAAAAATTCAGATAAAACAAATGTCACTAATATTTTTCAATATAGTTTCCATTTAGGTCAATATAATTCTGAAGGCGATGCTTCCACCGGACAAATCCCTCTCTAAAGAACGACATGCATTTTGAATTTCACCGAGGTCTTGACTTCACGTTTTCCCTCTTCGATCCATTGATATGTTCCTTTTAAATATTCCTTAAGCTTTGGAAACAATTAATAGTCCGAGGGGGAAAGATGAAGGCTAGAGGCTGGATGAGGTATGATTTGCCATGGAAATTCCCTCAAAGTTTCTCTCCTTAGCCATGAAGAACCGACTGGAGCATTATCATGATGGAACAGGACTCCTTTGTGTAAGCCGATCATACCGCAATGCTTTAGGGACCCAACGGGCAAAAGGTTTGCTGAGACCAAGATGCTCTTTTAAAATTGCATATGCTCTTGCTTGGGAAATATCTACTTCTTTCGCAATAAATTCAACGGTAATCCAGCAATTTTCATCCAGAGGTTTTTGAGCGGCGGTCACCTTTTCTGTATTGGTTGATGCACAGAATCGACAATAGCAAGGGATTTGCAATCAAGTTTTGTTAAAAATTTGATAACAGATCTGATATCAAAAATTTGCTTTTCCCTGCAATAAAAAGTTAATTACTTGTTGGCATATACCTGCTACCAGAAATGAGTCAGAGGGCTAAGTGATAGTTTTGAAGTACAAGCAAAAATCAAAGATATGATCAAACCTATTTTGACTTTAAAATTTCCCATAATCTTTTAAATTAAAGGTTTGCACCAAAAATGATAAGAATTCCTTAATCCACTAGAAAAGTCTCTTGGAGTTCCTCAACCCTCTTCAAGAGAAATTTCAAGAAACCTTTTGTACGAGTTGTCGTTTGAACGTCATTATCACATTAGCACACACACACACACACACACACACACATATATATATATATATATATATATATAAAAGAGAGAGATAGGTGGATAGATAGATAGATATAGATAAAGATAGATCGATGAAGTGAGTTCAAACCCATTTTAAAATATTCCTGAAGCCCAGTTGACTAAATGAACAAAAAACTGTTCTTATTGACCCTACATAAACATGTACAAATATACTTTCTCATCCATAATGATTTCGTCAATTAGCTTGGTGTGTTGGATATATAAAAATCTTGGGTTATTTACATACACTTTTTTGAAAATCACTACATTTAAGTAACTACACATCATCATGTTTAGAAGAAAGTTCATTTTAAGAAAACATTGCAATGATAAGGTGTATTTAAGTGACGGAGAGGATGTGAAAAAGATATAATTGATTGATTAACATGGAGACAACTGGTAGAGTCGGATTCTAAGGAATTTTGATTTTCGGAAGGAACATAAAACGCCTCTATTAGATAACTATTTAAAATGATACCTCCGTGAATATATCAGATGTTTATATTTGTAGTATAAAGAAAGCTTCTATACTGGCGGCTATCACACATACAGGCATACTTCCAAAATCGTTAATAATGGTGCGAATTGCCTACCCTGGTCAGACAGATGGGTATTAAGATCGAGTGGGTATTCGACTGAGCCTTTTTCACTTTTACTAGCGAAAACGATTTAAGGTAAAATTTAGTCATAAGACGAGCCTTCACCTCTACGTAATTCAATCACAAACAATATCTACGCTATAAGTAGAAGGAATTGATGATTAAGAGGCCCTCCTCAGGCCACTTAAAAACGTGTAACTATTTACACACTGTTTTAATATGCAATAATCTTTCGAATAAAAATAAACACCCAAATTATAGTGGTAAGTTTGTGATACACTTGGTATTTTAAACCAGAGGGGTAGGTGGGGCTTTTCGATGAATTAACCAGCCTAAAAATGCAATATATTTTAATGCCAAGCTATTGAATGAATGTTCAATTCAGCCACAACAAAGTGAAAAAATCCATTACAAAAACTCCAAATCCATGCTCTCTTTTGCGGAATTCCACCAATCTGAAACTAATAAAACTATACTTAATTTTTTCCAGATGGTAAACACATCGACGGAACAAGCGGAGCCAAACTCAATGAAATTAACGTCAAATAAAGGCCAATAGATCTGTGGGCAAATTTAAGCACAAAAGTTGCACTGATCTCATCTCAACATTCATTTGTATATATCTTTGGTCGGGCCAAATACGGAGTGGCGAGATATTTAGCCAAATTTACCGATTCCAGATGCGTCGATACGCGCTGAATACAGCCATAATGGGAAGGCGAATAAGAAATTGGTTTAATTCCTTTCCTTCCATAAGCGGCATTCTGCCTGACACCCATACATGCAGCAATTACATACAAATCATCCGATACATGCCCATAGCTTCGCTTATTAGAAAGGAGCCCTCTAATTCACGTATATTTCGCAAATAAATCATGCGATAAACATTCCTAGCCCCATTACAGTCATATAGCCCACATGATACAAATAAATACCTTCCGCTCTTAAAATTATATTTTCAACCGATATTTTCTTTCAGCATCCCTACTCTGTCTGTCTACCAGATCAATCTATCGAATCTAGGTCCATTTTCTCTCCTCTCCTGAATCTTTTTAATGCCCCAGGTTAAAGGCCCCCCAGCTGCCAGGTAGGGATGGACCTAAAAGGTGATTGAAATTTGTTTGATCCAAATCCATTTTTCGAAAATATGAGTTGTTTTGCAAGATGGCGAAGATCGTCGCGTTTGGTCGTGGTCTTTCCGTCTCAACCGGGCTTGGACCTTCTCCCAATTTGGTTGGTGCACAACGGTTCCTCGAAGGAGGAACCACAAAATTTAGACATCGAAAAATGTCTTCAGTGTAAGACAAAATTTTCAAAGTTTTCTCTGAAGATGACCATATTATAACAATTTAAAACTATCTTACAATTTTCATTACATTTCAAATCTTCCTCGTCTAAGTATTTTAAGTATTTTATTATTGCTTGCATAGACGGTAAGTCTACATTCGCATTTCAAAAAAAGAGGTACGTAAGCAAATCTTTCATTATAATTGAAACTTCGAGGAGAAACTTTTAAATTTTTTCCTACATATGAACTAACGAGGAAATCTGTAAACTAAACTTCTTTTTTTTTACCACGTATGGAATAGGCAACACTTTTTCAATTCGAAAGCAATTTATTTCCGATCGTTCCATTCTTTTTCAAAATTAATAGCATTCTAGTACGTTAAAAATGCTCCTTATACTGGGGCTAATATATATATATATATATATATATATATATATATATATATATATATATATATATATACATATATATATATATATATATATATATATATATATATATATATATATATATGTGTGGTGTTCTGGCTAAATTTGATGGTTTGAATAACTGAAAAAAATCTCGCAATATCTTATACAAGGAAGTCCTGGGTTCGGCAAGATGATGAGTGTTGTATTCACCACCTTGAAGCTTGCCCTGAATCAGGACCTTCACCACCACTCGTTAAAGAGGCAGAAGGGACAAATTCTAACAGCCAAAGCAAAGGAGAACTTCTTAACAAAGTCAAATAAGCTCCCGAACGTGCTAAAACATGCTGTTAAGCCGGGGACGATAGGATTCTCCTAAGACGGAAATAACTACTTCCAGTACCAGTTGAACAACATCCAGAACAACATGCGGCCCCCTATAATAAATGCTACGTATCATGAAGACCAAGATCCCCAAACTGTGATAGTCTTTGAATGTGATCTAGTCTGTGTGACGCCACGCTGTTCCACTTCTTTAAACAGAGACTTAGGCTCAATTCAGACTCCTATATATAGCTTCTGGAAATTCTGGTCAAACTCTGCCTGGAGAGGGTGGCTTTTGAAGACCATACCGCCGGAAAGAGTCAGAAGTGTTTGTCAGGGAATTTCTACGACTTTACCAGCCACAATTTCTAGCTTTCTCTATCCTCCGATTTTAACCCAATTGATTAATCTGTGTGGCGCGTGGTTAAGAAAGACACCAACCGCTCTGCCTTCAACCGTAAGGCCGAGCTGATGGCAGATATTAGGGAGGTGTTCGAAGATCTTCTCAAGTAAATGGTAAGGAACGCATGCGCCAAATTCTGGAGCCATCTTGAAGCCTTGCAAAAATGGAGACTATGAGCTCCTACCTCATACATATATAGAAATGACAGAAACAAAATTAACACGAAGAGTGAGCTACCATGGAAGACAATTGGACCGGAAGTCACTCGAAGATAACACTTAAATTATTGCATATGCTCCAAATTTCCAACAATTACTCATATTAGAAGCTCTCTATATAAAAGAAAAACAGCCCAAATTAAGTACACAAACAAATATACAGTTCACCCTGCCTTCCTCTCCTCTTCGTATGCCAAGTAATAATCACCGCCTACCTTAATCTTGTTTTTATTTTAAACTAGCCTGTTTAAGCCGTCTTAATCCTTTGTTTTTAAGAATTTCCATTCCCTATAAATATGTTCGTATAATTGTTAACCTTCAAACCTTGATATATATAGCCATGTTTGTATTTCCTAATATTATTTTTACCTTACTTTGATAATGATACAGGAGTGTATCGAAACACGTTAGGCCAATAAATGTTTCGTTTTATCCAGTGAATTAGTTTACTGCCCTCGTTCATCACTGCTTTTATAATTAATTTTGGCGAGCTTATACACGAGTTAACCCACGACTAAAAGCGGAATATTAGAGAAATCAAGAGACTCGAAAAGAAAATGATTAATGCTGAATTCGCAGTAGCCTTAAATAAAAAATATATAATATATATATATATATATATATATATATATATATATATATATATATATATATGTAGAGTCTGGCTATTCCACGCCGCACTGCCTTCGAAGACATTGCTATCTAAGGTGAAGTCACCTACGAGACCATCTCTAACTCTGAAAGGGCCGCAACTGCCCACCTGTCCCTAAGATCTCAGGTATCCCAAAGGGAGACTCATAGAGCTTATGGTGCCTCACTGGCTCCGGGAGCCAGACTAAGAATCAGGAATGCTGGCTACAATCAACTTGACAAACCTCGGCTCGGCAAGATGAATGGGCAAGGCTCCGGCAACGATGCCGCCTATTATTCCTCTAAAGGGGTTGTAGTGGGTCACCTGACCCTAACAGGAGATGTAGAGATTGGGGCAGCGCGTCCTCTGTCTCGATGCGTTTTTAGCTAACTCTTGAGAAAGCAAAAGGGACCCGCTCCAAGTGGAGTCACCGGAGGCAAATATGCTCAAGGGGTAAGATGGAAACACCTGAACTCTTCAAAAGGGAGAGTAAGAAGCGCCGTCCCAACTAAAAGTTTTTGAGTGGCCCTTGAGAGACCAGAAGGAAGGGGAGCGCCTCAGCCCCAGAGGTGGAGCTGCCTGGAACCAGCTGGGAAATGGCAAAGGGAAAACCGCTTAGCCGCATTCAGAAGGTAGGGGAAGAGCCCCTCTACCTGTCAGAGTGGTGTTATATCTTAGCTCCTCCTCCGCCCGCACACCAAGCTCTGCCGACGATTGAGAAAGAGAGACGTAGTCCAAAGTTTTGACGAAGCTTCTGTAAACATTCAAAAGTCTGCCAACATACAATAATTCCTCATTTTGTGACCAGTAAAAAGAAAAAAAAAAGGATTGTTTGGTGTAATATCGCGCAATGAGCCGCTCGCAACTATCATGTCTTGGCTTTTCGGACTTTTCAAAGATCAGCTCATGGTGCGTTAAATAATAGTGTTTGAAACCCAGGACACCGCCTCACATCAAGCAGTGGCCAGTCGTTCTCAAAAGGTTGTAGCGCCCAATTTGTAACCCAGTGAGACATAATGATAGGGCAGAAATCCTTAGTAGGAGTTAATAATCCTAGAAAGTACGGCCAGGGTCTGAAAATCTCTTGTGGCAGACCCTACGACAGGACCCGAGTCTTTTAGTTGGCCTGGCAGCCTACAAGCAGTAGAACCTTATGCACTCGAGATGGGCCTTAGGGTAGTGGTCAGCCCATTACACACAAAAGGTGTTTATTGGAGAAAAAGCAATTTTTACATTTTTTGCGTCCCAATGCCTATGTCTCCTCAAGACCTAGTCTTTTGAAACCTGCAAGCTTTAAAAGTCGTTGGTTATAGAGATTCCAAAGCCTGCCTTCTGACACAGCCTGAGATAGCTGGTCAGGTCTTCAAGACTAGAAATGGTTGAGGAGATAGTCGTAGAGAAAAAGAATGCTGATAGGGAGCGAAGAGGACGAGTACCAAAGAATTCCTGTGGACCAGTCGCAGGGCATCCCTAATATGCACTCTGTCCGGGAAGAAAAGTTCCCCTTGGTACCAAGTGCAGGTAGAGAAAATGGTGACCGTGACCATACAGTGAGGGAGCCACCTGATACCGACGTATTAGCAATGGCTATGGCTGACATAGAGTCAAAACTGCGCTTCCTAAATAGTCAAGAAGTAACATGAATTCTTCCAAAAAAGGCCCATAGAATAATAATATTACTAGTAATACTATCGATGTTAATGTACCAACGTCAGGGAATCTCTTTAGTGCATTATTTACCTATTGTATAATTTGGCAAGCGCCCTTTAGAATATGGCTGCTGTAGCCGAGGCTGATACGTCTAATTCTAAATTAAATATATGTGATGTTTCTCCTAGGTATAGCGTTATATATTAAATTAATTGACCGAATTTACGTAGCTATAGAGACCTCAGAGCCTACGCCTAACGTTATATATAAATCATATTAACCCAATTTTTGCAACCATAGTTACAAAATAGGCTAGGCCTTTCGTAATATTTTAAATAGGCGAATTTTCGGTGTCACACAGATACGAGGGGCGGTCAATAAGTTTTGCAATTCGGATATAAGCAAATGAGATATGAGGAAAAGTGTTTTATTATTTTTCAATATAACTACCCTAGTCTTCAATGCACTTGCGCCACTTGTCCCTGAGGCTTCGAATTCCCAAAAACCAAAAATATCCCGACTGCTGTTCATTCCACTCCTGGACGGCGAGCTGGACATCTTTATCGTCTCCAAACCGGTGTGCACGCAGTGCAGCCTTAAGCTGGAGGAATAAAAAGTAGTCGCTAGGGGATCCCAGTGATGGACCCACGTTTCATCACCTGTCACTATGCGTGATTCGAATCCCGCCGAGTCTTGGTAGTACAGGAGCAGCAGCTCCTCCAAACTTTGACAACGTTGAAGTCGATCATGGCGCGTGACGTTTCTAGGGGCCTAACGGACAGATACCTTGTTCATAGCTAAATTGTCGTGGATGATTTTGATAACACTTCCATGTGATATTCCAAGTTCTTACTCGATTTCTTCGACCTTCACCCGTCGATTTTCGAGGATGATCCTATCCATACGGGCCACATTGTTCTCGTTGGTCACGTCTGACTGGCGTCCTAGGCGGGGTCATCTTCAAGGGACTCACGACCATAGCGGAAATCCCTATTCCAAGGAGCAATCGTTACATAAGAAGGGGCGGTGTCGGTGTACACTGCAACCATGCGTTCATGGATCTCTTTTGCATTTTTGCCTTCTTTGGTCAAAAATTTGATCCCTGCGTGGTGCTCAACCTTCTCCATTGTCGAAAGAATTTGTGACTAACGATCTGCGATCAGCTACTGCTTCTTAAATAGACGAGGCAGAAGCGTGCGGCTGCAGGTCCTGATTTGTCATAACTTGTCCTAACACCCCCACAAACAGCCATATCTCTTTCTCTGTTTTGCCCTGCCGATTCGCAAAACTCATTGACCGCCCCTCGTATCATAGGTTGCGCTTAGCCCTATATTTTTAATAAGCAAATTTCTATAGCGACGAGCCGACGACTAACATTATATATTAAATACATAAACCTAATTTCCGTATCCATAGATACAACATAGCTCACGTCTAGTGCTATATCTTAAATGAATAAACGGAATTCCCGTTGCCATAGGTACAACATAGCCTATGCTTAGCGTGATATATTAGATAAATATTGACAGTGCATCAGGGCCGCCTGGGAGATTCTTTTGATCCTGGTCAAGCGAGTGACTTTATCCAGTGGCAAGGAGGCTTCTCATTGCTCTAGCAACTGCATACCCCACATGCTCTGGTCCATGTACCAGTATATATACATACAAAAGTCCTAACTGAAATCTCTAAAATCTACCACATGTTTGATACGGATTTCAACAGAACTTCTTACTCATTTTTCAGTAGACAAGAGATGACTTGTTTCAAAATGCCTCGTATAAGTCAACACATGGGAATACAGACCCAACTGTATGAACACTTAGCTCCAATGATACGGAATCATGTTATGGACAAAGTAGGTTAATTATCGCGTGACAAAGAAACCCAAGTCCTCTGAATCAAGGCTGGAAAGCAGAGTCTAGATGGAAATCCTAAATCAATATCCCCCAAATCATTCGCCCCCTTGAGAAAGAACACGAGTGAAAACACCAAAATATACATTCGTCTAAATATAGAAAACGATTGAATTAAAGAACAATCAAGGATGACTAATTTTCTTTCAAGGTAATTACATAGATATAGGACTAAAAAAGATGGATTTCTAGGCTTTTGCAAAAAAAGCCGGCTTCAAAATCCCTACATGGGAATAGGTAGTTTGGGATGCGAGGTGCTCTCAAGTACGACCTTGAGATTATTTGCGGGTATTCGTGGATTAAGACGGACCCCACTCATAAAAAAGGTCTGAGCGAAATAAAATGTTTCAAATGACAAACAACTCGCATAAAATGAAACTAAACGTCATTTTTTCGCACAACTTCGCCTCTAGCCACCAATTATGCATCTTCACTTTTACGAATTCAGGGTCACGAGAGCTCTCGAAGCACTTACCACAACAACTGAAAAAAAGCGAAATGGGGACAGAAAAAGGAAAAGAAACGATGAAATGCAAAAAGTCCTGGAAGTATCACTATTAAAAATATTGAAAATAAAAATAAATAATAAAATAAAGAGAAATCTAGTATATTGAAAATTATAATCTTTATTTTTTTTTGTCCTTCTTCCTGAGGAGATACCAAGAAGCTGGGACAAGAGATTTAACCTTTTTTTGAAAGGTCACAAAATAAGAGAAAATTATCCAAATTGGTGAAAAAGCGAAAATCTCGGGAATAAGGATGGAAATTATCTGGTTTTAAAGGAAATTTAAATAATTTGTAATATACACAAAAACATTTATTCAGCAATGTAATTCCAAACATTATTGATAATGTTTACCCTTTATTTAAGGATTAATTGGGTTTTGATGAAATATAAGATTTTATATACTTTCCTACCTCATTTATATCAGAGTAAACCTCATTTCCGTAATTTTTTAACGCCTTTAAATAAATGGTTAAGTTAAATAAAGATCTAAAATTGAGATTTTACAATAGTTTTAGGTCTTTATTTAACTTATTCTTTCTAAGGACATAATTTATTTTTAAAAATAAAACCTACACAAGATAGATATATTCGCGATGGGATCACCACTTGACCAATGATCAACAGCTTTGTTTATTACCCACCTTGAATCAAAGATGTTCCGGTGAATATTATAGACTTTCGCTTCATATTTTACAGACAAATTGTAAACGATTTATTTGCCGTCTTGAGAATCTAAAGCTTGAATATTCTTCGAGTTTATAAATACTTTGCATACAAACATCACATATACAATAAAATCAGAACCTAATATTACTTTTCCCTTTATATATTTAGTTATTTCCAAGACTAACAAATCTAATGCCATTAGACATTTTAGAAAATCTACATTAACAGGACGAGGGTTAAAATATTTTGAGCTCTTGCGACATTAAATATAAACTTTCGGTCCTAAAAACTTTTTTTATACAAAGACTATCAACTTTCCATTACTTATTATTTAATGCCCAAAGAAATTAATAAACTACAAACCTATTTCACTAATAATAGTTTCGCTACACTAAATATTGATAAAAAGATTAAAAATATTTAACCGATATTTATTCCCCTAAAACTAAAACAATAATTGTCTGAAAACACATCAACTTGATATTTCCTGAAATGGGTACTATTAATATATTATATATATATACATATATATATATATATATATATATATATATATATATATATATATATATATATATATATATATATAGATATATAAGGTTAAAAGGCTATTTTTGGCAAACACAGTCTTCATCAAAGCCCTTGGAAGGAGCTATCTGGGAGAACGCTTATTTTAAGTGTTACCTTCTCGTGTATGTGAGAAGAGCTCCTTCCGAGGGTTTTGATGAAGACTGTGTTTGCCAAAAATAGCCTTTTAACCACAGAATTAATTGCCTCACTGCAATAATTTTTTTAATATATATATATATATATATATATATATATATATATATATATATATATATATATATATATATATATATATATATATATCTCAAAGTAGCACGAGAGAATCATGAAAATGAATCCATTTTACCACATTGAAAGAGAAAACGGAATCGTTTTCCATACTTTTAACTGTGATCAGTGTGCCTGGTTCGAATCGCTTCCATGCACAGATTTTTTCAAAAAATGGTAATAAAAATATTACTGTAAGGAAAAATGATTCCATTTTCTTTTTCAATGTGGTTTAATGGATTCATATATATATATATATATATATATATATATATATATATATATATATATATATATATATATATATATATATATATATATATATATATATATATATATTCAACAAAGCCCACAGAGAAAATAAAATGAAGATTCCAAGTGCCTTCGGACTTTATTTCAAGTTCATTATCAATGAGTGACGAAAACAACAGAAAACTGCAATATAAGTAAAGGAAAGAGGAGAGAGAACACCCAAAATAAACAAATAAATAATCCAATTGTAGAATGAAATAGTGGCTTTGAGAAAATATATGAGGTCCGTCAAAAGAGAAAAAAAGAGAAATAAATACAAAATAAGATCATCAATGCTAAGGAGATTCACATATCAAAAGGCTGCCTAAAGGATTGGAACTAACGCAAATAAATTAATGTGGAAAAAGATCCGAAAGCGAGATTGATATGGTGCCATTACAAACGGTGAGACGATCCAACCCTGAACTTGACACGCATCCCATACCACTACAGAGCTTTCACCCTGCTTTAATGTTGGCATTATGCACTGTCGATTTCAGGGCTCCCCTGCCTAGCTCGAGAACAATTGGAAAGTTGCTTCGTCGAACCATAAAACAGTCCGCAATGACGATTGGTCCAGTTGCGGCGAGCAGCCGGTATCACTTTTGCTTAGAGTTGATCAGCGGGTCGTGATGGGCTTTAAATAACTTCAGGTCTTGTATAAGTAGTTTGTGACGAGCTGTTCGGACGGTTGTAATAACCTAGCCACCGTCTATCCCTAAATTTTGCAGCAGGACTGCGTTTTTTTTCTTATGACCCTTAAGGCACTTGCGAAGCAGAGAACTGGCGTCAAGTTACGTACTGACCCTGAGTAAACCAGAATGAGGTCGTTCTTGAATGGTACCTCTTTCTTGGATTATCTTCAACATTTCTTCAACAGCGAAATTGGATCCGCGGAAACTCAGTACGATTTTTCGAGAGCTGAGACCATCCTCGTTCAGTGTATGTATCAGATTTCTTTCCCCCAAAGAGCCTGCGCAGAGGAAGCATTCGAAGATCATCGCAGAGCTAACATTCGAAGATCCAGCGCACAGCAAACATTCGAAGATCCAGCGCACAGCAAACATTCAAGATCCTGCGCAGAACAACCATTCTAAAATTATATCTAAACACTTTAAATAGAAACATAAAATTCACTATGGAAGTATAATCGAAAAATAAAGATGCCTTTACCTGATTTTTTCATAACGACAAAGATTTCAGACGGCTTTGTTAAATCACTACAATTTTCTTAAGTAAAAAATATTTACTACTTAAGCATCACTGTATATAAACATCACTCTCACTTCCACCTACAATCCTTGTACAAAATAATTTTTTATAAACAATTTATTTCCCCCTGACGTGTATGAAAGTGGTAAAAGCTTTTAGAGATGAAGGTATTCACACCCCCTCAAGACACCAAAAATATCCCTAAGATCCCTCTATATTTAATACTTTCTGAAATGAGGTTTCTGAATGATTGCTTTATAAGAAAACAATATTTACTTTACAAATAGTCTTCCCACAAAATAGCAATAGAATGTTTCTTTATCATAAAGATATTATCTCTTTGGAGCATTAAGGTGATGTTTATTTATTGAATTGTCCGAGCTGCATCGGAGCTTCTTACATCGGCACTACTGTTCGGACTTTTGGAAATTGATTCTCTATGGTCATATGGGATTTAGTTGCTGCACAAACAAGATTTTGTGTAAAAAAAGAAAAATATATTAGAGAACAAGGCCAAAAGGATAATGAATTTGGAGGTTTTGCTTGAGAAAAAATATTTTGCACAGTTATCGGAATCTTTCTCCCCAGGACGATCTTATTCTGCAAAAAGACGTCTCATCCTGTTTTTTTAGAAGGTTTAACACCAACTTTTAACCATTTTTGGTTCTATCCAGTCACCAAAACTTTGAGGAACTGGATTCGGAGAGGGCGTGCTAGTCCAACAGGGTTTACCTCTAGCTGGCATATTGCCCCTGTTGCACCTTCCACCCCCTTGTGGTTCTTTTCCAGGGGTTTTACATAGGATTCTCTCGATAATTTCTAGAATATCTGAGTGAACATTAAGGATAAAAATGGAGGGTCACGTGTGAGCAATGACTTCAAAAGTATATCGCGAGCATGGGCATGGAAAATAATGCAAATGTAAATATGATTGGCCTCGTAGGTATAAATTGTGTGTTATATAGGGGTATATAAAATATAAGAATAAAAGAAGTTGTACGCAGTGGGGAGTTCTGAAAAGTGGCAAGGCAGCTGAAGCAGATAATATAGAGTAATGTCCAAAATTAGATAACAAGTTACCCAAATCTACATAATTACTTCAATTTCTATATTGTCATTGTCAATACATCATTGGGGCCCTATAAACTGAAGAAATGGTTTAAAAAGGTTGAAAGAAACAGTTTGCTGTTGGGGTATAATTATACCACAACATAAGGAGGGTATTATTTTATATAAAAAAATACTTCCATCGGTTACAGATAAATGTTCATAAAAAGGTTTTGAGAAAGTTGAATATAGGTTTGTAGGGCAAATTTATAAGTTATCTGCCTTTCAGTCAATAAGCTGATTTGAATGATATTTTTGAAGCTAAATTTTCGGTTCTTCTTTATTGAGCGGCTAACAAACAAATTCACTTTTCTTTGCACCACCAAAAACAAAATATTATTAATAGACCATAACCTACCCCCAATTAATCTAGGAGAGTAAAATTTAGGTTTTATTGCGAAAAGTACACAAGGGAACCGACTATGTAATGTGGACCGACTACTAAATGAGCACCCAAATTTTCCGGCATCGGTCGCCAATCTTGGCTCCTGTACAGCTTACTTATTTACTTGATGTTCGGAGTGAAATTGCGATGAGAGTTTGAGAGTAAGAAACACCTTGTCTATGTCAAATGCTTTATGTCCCAATGATAGCATAGCAATTTTATTGCCCCAGTGTAAGAGGCATTCTCCCTATTCCTTTCCTTGTTATAAACAAGGCTGTGCGCATTTCACTTAATCCCACACATCGAATTCAAGTGAGCTTGAGCCTGAGGATGGAAGTTGATGTAAGTACCACATCACTGCGAGAGAGCACGAAGTCAATGTTTTCTCGACGAGGATCTTCTACAAACCTGACAGTAATTAAAGCTTGCGTGCGGTCTACTCTCCTGTCCAACGTCCGCAGCTATTTTGATCCGATAACACGGTTTCAGGCAGCATTGGTAGTTTATCGTTGCCTACATTCGCCGTGACCATAAATATCTTTACTCAACATTGTGATTAGAAAGATTCTTAACGTCAAACCACGCCACTTCTCTGCTTCTATCTGCTCTTTGCCACACCTCACTTGTGCGAATTTTTATTCTGCATTCGTTTCTCAACACTTCTCCAGCTCCACCTACGGAGACTCAAATCTGTCCAAGCAATAGTGTGGCAACATCTATGAAATAACTATGTAAGGTGAACCTGATTTGTTACCGATTCCCTTGAATCCCTTTAACTGGTAAGTAAATCACCCTCTTCCCTTCAATTCGTGTCAGATTGACGTCAAACGTCGGTGATGTGTGTGTCAAAAAGCGACGATTCATTCCCCAACTCTGGCAAACCCGAGTGCAATGGATCGATTTGATTCTCTAAAGTTCATAAATGGAAATTTTTAGTATGGCAAAGAGAAACGAGAGGAGAAGCGCCATCCAGCATCGGGAAATACTATCATTGTGTCTCCACTCTGAGCAAATAGTTCGTGTCTGCATCGGTACGCCTCCTCCCTCCTCCGATTTTTGGCAGCACGCGCCCTCGTAAATTCACTATGTGACACAGAATTTCAAGATCTCCTCTTTTTTAAATTCCTCAAGAGTTTAACACGTTTTGAATATGTAAAAGTTCTTAATCATTTCATGTATTTGATAAATCAAATATGCCAAGTTCACACCCTCTTTCATGTTATTAATAATACTAATAAATAACACTAATAATAATAAAAAAGTAATAATGGGTTGCAGAAACCCACCAAATTTAGCGGATTGATTTAAGGTAAAACGAATTTATTTTTTAACATTTTTGTGTCAAACCAAGCGGAGTTTTGGCTTCGCTTTGGCAATCAAATGCCAGAGTCATTTCAGGTTCAGTAATGACAAATTGAAGTGATGGAATGAATGGAAGTGTTTTTTGCAAGGTTGGGTGATGAAATGCTGATGTCAAGTTCCATTAGGGTAATAAAGAAAACTGGAATGTATGCAGTGATAGTATGCGGTTAGGAGGACAAAGAGTGATTAATTCTTTTTTTTTCATTCGTTTTCATAGCTTCTTTTTAATTTGTTCTCTTTAATTGATTCATTTTAAGAGATTCCTTTTAATTTATTCCATTTAATTGATTACTTTTAATTGCTTCTTTTTTAATGGATTCCTTTAATTAAGTAATTTTAATTGATTTTATTTAAGTTATTACAATTTATTGATTGCTTTTAATTGATTCATTTAAATGATTTCTTTTTATACCATTTAATTTAATAGTTGATTCCTTATAAATTATTATTTTTTATTGATTTCTTTTAAATTATTACTTTTTATTGATTCCTTTTAATCGATTTTTTTATCAATTTTTCATTTTAATTTGATTCTTTTTTATTGATTTTTAAAAACATACCTTAAAATGATTTATTTTGATTGATTCATTTTAATTTATTCCTTTTAAATGATTCCTGTTTTTTGATTCCTTTTAATTGATACCTTTATTTAATTAGTTTAATTTATTAATTATGATTTTTTTCTTTTTCACTAATTCTGTCTGATCGATTTTCTTATAGATTTATTTTAAATAATTCACTTAATTGATTATTTTTAATTAATTCCTTTTTATTTTTAATTGAATCCTTATAATTGGTTCCTTTCATTGAATCTTTAAAAATGACTCATTTTAATTTGTTTATTTTAATTAAATCTTTATTAAACATTCCTTTTAATTCATTCATTTTTATTGATTTCTTTTATTTTTTTTAATTGATTCATTTTAATTCATTGCTTATAATCATTTGCTTTTAAATAATTCCTTTTAATTGATTCCAATTAATTGTTTTCTTTTAATTGATCCCTTTTAATTAATTCCTTAAATTAATACTCTTTCAGTGATTCCTTCGAAGTTATTCCCTGAATTGATTCCATTTAATTGATTTTTTTTCCGTCCCGTTACGGATTTCACTAAAGTTCTATGGAATGTTTTTTCTATTGAATTCTGAATGGATAAACAATGGAGGTACTGCACTTGATGATGAATTTAGACGATGATAAATATAGAGAAGGCGATGATTACCATTGGTTGTTTCGTTGTAAAGGTATCTAACATATAAGTTTAGTGTATTAAACCTCGTCAAAACAAGTCACATTGAGAGGTGAAACGCCAGAAGAGAAAATAAAATCAGAAGGCAACAGGTGCTAGACGGTTCAAATTCGCCCTTTTGACCATGGTAGAGTTCCTGGAAGTTTTGAATAGCTCAGCAACCGTTGCAGCGATTTTTCCATCTGAATTTATTTGCTACTCCTAATTATCTTGTGTACTTTCTTTTATCTTTTATTTTGTGTCGTTTCCCTTAGTTCTTTTCAATACCTGTGTAGATACGACCGAGGAAGCGAAATAAGACATCAAATGTCGAGAACAGAAATCAATGTCTTAAGTGCAAGAATGTAAAGAAGACTTTGGTTATTTCAACGCATAATTTATCTTCCTATCCAGACGCCTTCTCGAATACGGCATAAAAGGTCTTTAATTCGTTTGCCTGAATTATTCAGTGAATAAATCTATCCTCTCTAAATTCATTCGAGGTCATCTATTTTCCAATCTACTTTCTCGATTCAAATCCACCGAACTTTGATTGATTCGGTTTGTTGTGTTTTATTATTTTGATTAGATTTATCCAGCCATTAAATTGCATTTATTATTTCCTGGTCTAGCCAAAATCTGGACATTTTTCAGCTCACTGCAAGATATAGCCATTGGGTCCTTAGAAGATACATGAGAAATTTGAATCTTGATGGAGGGAATTTTTTTAAATTAATGTACAAAGTGAGACTTTGCCAGCTTCGGGTGATTTCAATTTATATTTACTCTTTCCACTTTATCATTTATACCTTAACCACTCTTATAGAACAACGCTATGGTATCATATTACGAAGCCCTTCTAATACAAACCCACGTTTTTGCATAACGAGCTACACTAATTTGCTATAATCGTCATATCTTCATTATTTTTCTATTGGTATTAATTACTGTTTGTTTCTCATTTAAGTTTACTCTATTTTTCCATCTATTTTTGTATTTCACATCATAAACCCAGAAAAGAGTGAGATTTTGTTCTAATAATCAAGTTCAGCTTTCTCACTTTCACACTTCTATCTTTACATCAAAAGTTCATAGAAGCCTCAGATATTTACATCATCATACAAACGTATCTACCTACATTTCCCAATTCCTTTTCGATGAGTTTACACAAAAATTAAAATCCCGAATTTAGAATCGAAATATGAGGATTATGAAATAAATCACCCTTATGATCTTAGTCAACCCATTAGTAACTATTTAAAACCCATAAAAATAAAGAATCATTAGTGGAGGTTTTGTTATTACACTTCAGAAATTGATAGATGCAAGATATTAAATATTTGACCGCCATCCTTTTGGAAGCTGGGAAACCGTAATTTTTTTACCATCTTGCGGTTTGCGCAATGATTGGTGTTGATTCGGCCCTACCACATTTTGTGGCAAAGAGGTGAAAGATGATGATGGTAACTTATTTATTTATTGAAAATGGAGGCGAATCTCTAGCTATTTATTTTTAGCAGCCCATCGGGCGACTTTCTACTTGGGAATAATCTATATTAAAAAAAATAACAGAAAACAGATAACAATATGTAAAGAAAAAATAACAACTATAAAAACGGATAAAGGATAAAAAACAACAAAAAACAAAGAAAAAAACAAGAAAGAAGCGCGCTCCGGCATCGGGGATAGGCCTGCTCCTCCCGCTACGGAGGAACATGCGACCTAAAGAGGTCACGCCATGTAATCGGCGTGAGGAAGAGCAAAGCGCTGGCCTAGTAACCCAGTCCTCGCGGACTCTTTGGCCCCCCCATTGGCGTGCTCATTCCCCGCAATTCCTATATCCTCAGGAATCCAGCAGAAGTTAATCACGAAAACTACCCGGCTCGCCAAAACCGTAGCGTCACGGATGACGCGAACCAAGAGATGAAGAGATTCCAATGCTGCGAGAACACTCAGGGCGCTTTGTGAGTCCCTATAAATTATAATCCGGTCTCCGAACAGGACACGTCACCGTTATTTCCCATACCGAGCGGGGTATTACAACCGGCTAGGCCGTGAAGACAGACGCAGTGCATGGCAGAGCACAGCTGACTTCAAGCAAATGAGACACGGTGTGGAAACCGACCCCCTCTTGGGACTTGGAGCCCTCCATATACACTGGCACGGATCAAGCTTAACACGAAGTGTGCCCCGAAAAGGCCGAACGCAATACTCCCGGAGCTGTAGAAACTTTGGGAGCAGCGGCGCAGCGACAAATATTCAAAGCTGGTTCCCCCAAGGTGGCCTTCTGGGCAGAACCAGGGGCGCCACCGAACTGAGACCTATACCGAGTTCTCGAAGGAGCTTCCGAGCCCTAAATCCAAAAGGCTCAGGGTGTGACTGGCCCTTATCAGGGGCATAAACACCGTCGAAATCAGCTGCAGATACACTTAGAGCTGTTAACGGCTGAGGGATGCACAGGGCTCGCGTGTACAGGCGAATAATGTACTGTGCACGGCGCAGAACGAGTGATATCTCCACATCACCGACAAGTACGCTCTCAGTGTGGGACATGCGGAAGGTACCGGTCACAGGCAAGGTCGAGTGTGGTGGATCGAGTCCACCTTACGTAATACACAGTCGGCTGCGGATGAATAAATATTACATTAGTAGTCGAGCTTCGAAGAAACAAAGGATCGATAAACGAGTAAGGCATTAGCCTTATCAGCGCCCCAGGCGCTCACTGTCACGGAGCAACGAATATTCATCGTGTGGGTACAAGAGACCCTAAGGCTACGAATATGAGCATCCCAGATGAGGTGTCGGAAAAATACAAGTCTAAGGAAATGGTACGAGTCCACCAATTCTAGGCGAGCCCTATTTAGAAACAAGTCTGGCTCAAGGTGTAGGCTTGAATTGCGGCAGAAGTGCACCACCTTAGTCTTGACATCAAAGGCAGTCGCTTAGTAAGCTTTGATGTAAAAGGCCTTTTTAACAATATACCGTTGATGAAGCCCTTAAAGTATTATCTAATGTAGTAAAGAACCTGAAATTAAATCTCCCATTACCCCTAACAAAAATCGTTAACCTATTTAAGCTTTGTGTCACTGAAAATCTTTTTAATAGTGATATGGATTTCTTCCGCCAAAAACATGGGCTGAGTATGGAAAATCCATGTGACCCATTCTGTGCAATCTTTTTATGGAACATTTCGAAATGTCTCTACTCTATCTGTGACCCTATTCCCAAATTTTGTAGGATACAGAAATGTTGATTACGTCATATGATGTGGCCTTTTAATCAACTGGAATCCTTTGACACTTTCTTAAACAACCTCAATAACCTACACACTACCATAAAATTCAAATTTGAATGGGAAAATAAAAATTGTTTACCTTTCCTCGATGTCAAAATTGTAAGAGTAAATGACTGACCTACATTCTCTGTATACCGTAAAACCACTAATTCCAATTCTTACATCCATTTTTACTCATGCCATGATATAAAAGTTAAAAAAGCCATTGTAATGTCTATGTTTTTGAGAGGTTTTAGAATTTGTGACCCATGTTTCTTGTCCGATGAAATTACTTTCACCACCTGTGCATTTATAGAACTAAAATATCCCATCAATATCAACAATGAATGCTTATCCAAGGCTAAGTCAAATTCTATTGTCCGAAAAGCAGCAGCTCAGATACTAAAAGAAACTGCCTCTCTCTTCCATTTTCTGCATTAGTGAAAGATTTAAATAGTATCCCTCCCCCTAACCACAACACATTTAAATTCACTTCGACCATTAAAAAATCATTCCCTACCAATAAACTTATAGAAAGAACCAACGAAGCAAGAGTGTATTTAATCCCCTGTAAAGAAGTTAACTGCCCTTTATTTTACATACTCATAGACGGAACAGGAAGAAATCTGGATAATAGAATGTACGAAAACAGAGGAGATATTAGACGGGGAAACACAGCCTCTAGTCTTTTCACACACACTAATAACTTTAATCACCCGATAGACTTTCCACAGGCCAAACTATTCCACTCGTGTAAGGACTTCCGCAAAAGAAATGTCATTGAAGGCACCCTTATAGATAAAATCACCAACTTTATGCTTTCGGATGGACAATACAAATGCAGCCCCTACGTCAAAGATCTAATCTTAAAAGATATCTTTAATGAACTTAAATTCACACACCCTGATTAGGAACTACAATTGAATCTCTGTAAACTATATGTATATATATATATATATATATATATATATATATATATATATATATATATATATATATATATATATTATATATTGTATGCTTGGTGGGACTGCATGTATTCTTAGTGTTCGACTGAGACTGGCATGATGAAACTGGTCTCGAGATAATAAATACTACGCTACTCCTCAGTGGTTTTATTAATATATATATATATATATATATATATATATATATATATATATATATATATATATTATATATGAATAAAAATGAAGTCTCTGTATGTGTATGTGTCTGTCCATTTATGAAATTAATAAAATGAGGTTTTAACTATCCCCCATATCCCCCTTATTCTCTCCGCAATTCTCTCCCCCAATTTTCTCCCAATATTTCCAAACCCCACTTATTCTAACCCTCATTCTCTCCTCCATTCTCCACTCATTCTCTCTTACAATTCTCCTCCACAATTCTCCCTACAATTCTCTCATACTCTCCCCCAATCTCAGCCTCCATTCTCACCCTTTCTCTCACCACATTCTCTCCTCCCATTATCTATCACATTGACTTACCCCGTCTCTATCGAGTTATAGATAAGATCTTTTTCTGTGGCCACAACGTTTTTTCTTCATAAGTAACGGTCAGTCACGCGTGAGCGTAAACTGTCGAGCACGCGTGGTGAAACGTTTACTCATTTCAATTATATTATATCAAAGGAACAGTACGCACCTCTCCTGAATCTGTCTTCAACCTATAAATAATAATAATCAGCAAGTAAAGATATTTTTGTGCCAGAATATAAGAATTTCAAACAATGGTAATCTGTATTTATTTGCGACAGGACATTTTATCTCGGGCAACGCCAGGGATAAAAAGTCTTACTTAATTTCCCAACTCATATTTTTCCCGGGAAACGACGGCTATGTCTCTTAGTATATATATATATATATATATATATATATATATATATATATATATATATATATATATATATATATATATCTTAGTCCTGCTTTCTCAATCCTCCTCTCTCTTCCACTCCCATTCTCCTCTACTCACCCCCTCTCCTCTCCCTTTAGCCCTCACTATCTCCCAATTTGTCTCTATCCACTACTCTCTTGCACCGCTCTCTTTCTCCCCTCTCTTCCTCACTCTATATTTTCGACTTCCGCATCCCTCTATCTCGCATCTCTTTACCCTCTCTATCTCCTCATTATATCCCAACTCCCCTCTCTTCCTCTTTCTTAACAAATCTCACTTCTTCCCCAACTCTTTCCCCCTCTCTCTCTCCCTCCTTATCTCTCTCTCTCTTTTTTTCTCCCTCTCTCTCTCTCTCTCTCTCTCTCTCTATATATATATATATATATATATATACATATATATTTCTATTAATTTTCTTTGTGAGAGTGCAATCGAATCCTTTGAAGCGATAAAGAAGTCCTGCTGCCATTAAATACGTCCTCGTCCAGCAGAATTCAACTCCTGCGTAAGATTCATTCAGCAAAGATTGTAATGGAATTAAGACAGATTTCCAAAAAGAATCAGAAATTCTATTTTTCTTAGATTTTATAATCCTATTATTTTACCTAATGCAATTCATCGTTAATCCCTCTTGCTTCTGGTGCTGATAATTCGCAGAAGTGTCTATAAGGGCTTTGTTTTAATTGAGAAACCTCTTTTCGAACGAATTAATTCATTTATAGGAATTTGTTGGATTTCTTTCACTTCGAAAATAAAATGGAAATTTTTAAATGGGATTTAGAAGCGACTCGGAATTTATAAATATTTAAAACTTTTTTGAAAATACGATATCACTTTTGAATATACGCAGAATATGTATTCATACATTCATGGCACAAAGTTCTGAGACTATTATATTTTTTCTCCCCAATAAAAATTAAATGAACTAATTAAACGTTGAATTTTGCTTTAGTATGTTTGTATCATAAGTTAAAGGTAAAGTGTAGACAAATTTACAGCATAAACCCATTTTATTAAATAATACAGTCAATGATACTCTTGTTCTTCAGCGCTGCTTCAATTGGTTTTGACATCCTGGAGAACAAATTTATGATGAATTCTTGATTGACATTGCTCCATTTTGGTTCAATAAGTACTCGCAACTGCTTACAATTGGATTGCTTCAGTTTATCAACAGCTAAATCTAGTATCTATTGAGGTTCAAATTTGGCGAGTTTCTAGATAATGGTTACAAATTTTCGATGTGATTTTTAGCCAAGATTGCTTTTGCTTTATGACAAAGTACGCCATCATGCTAAGAAATACAGTTATTATCTCCAAATTGGTCTTGAATGTTAATAAAAGGTACTGATGAAGCTCGTTTTGGTACCATTTTGAGATCATGGCAGTTTTAGTTCCTTGAGATGTAAGCAATCCCAGACATGGAAAGTGCGAGAATGCTTCACCGTTGGGGAGGGGTGGGGCTACATGTCTCGTAAAGGCGGTTCTCTTTTCTCCCCTTAATGAAGAATCTTTTCAAAGCTCTAACAAAGCGGAATGAAGCTTCATAACAGAAATTACTTAACCCCAGTCTTCATCAGTCCATGTCTTATGTATCCTACCAGAAAAAACATATCTGTAAGCCTACTTTTGCTAAGATGAGGCTTCTTTGCAGTCCTTCTTGATTTGAAGTTATGGTCGAAAAGGTCTCCACGTCACAGTGCGCGCTGAAACGTCCACACACGCTTCTTTCCAATTGTGATCAACTGGGGAGTGAAAGCAACCCGATCCATGAGCTAGAACGTCACCAGGAGGCAATTTTAGCGTCTATTTGAAACTCTTGGGGCACCAGAAGACCTTTTCACGGAAGTGTAACAAATCTTTTTCAAGTCATTAATAATCCTAAATATGGTACTCCTATATGCAATGCTCCTAGAAATTTTCTCTTTGCTTTTTAGGCCACTTTGGTAAAGAGTGACAATGGTTGCACGTTTTCTTTGGGAAGAACCATTTCTGGAATTGAAAAATATTAAAAGATTAAATTTTACAAAAAAATATCACAAAATAGATTATAATTTAATATTATTTATTTAAATCATATTTATCCTTATTTTACCTTTTTGTTCGATCAGCGAATCTCCAGGGACTAAACCTCACTTCCTACAGGAACAATGCCAGAGCGCAATTGTAGATTCAGTCAAGGAATCCACTGTTTTTTTTTATTATTTTTAAAATACTGAATTTATAGAATAAACCTGCAATAATTTAAATATTAGAATAATTAATCCCATTGCGTGAATTTTAAAAAGAAAGAACAAATAAAAATAAATACGTCTCAAAATATTTGTCCAAGATTATATTTAAAAACAATTCAATAATATTTTAGATTTTCCCGTCGAAGTGAGAATGAGAAACAATGACTCAAATCTTAAGTGCACGATGACAGAGTGTGTAATAATCTCATGAACACTTTAAATGTTAGTGGATCTCGTATTTTTCGCTGCCGTCGACTTTTGGTATGCGACTTATTTCATCTCTTACTTTCTATCAAAGTTCTATCTTTTATTTCCCACTTTTTTCTTCGGATTGATATTTACATATTTCAACATCTATTGTTTAAGATTACGTTATCAACTTGAGGATGATTTATTATTAATCTGGTAAAAATATAAATAATTTGGTTTATTTTCTACTAATCAAAACTATTGCTAAGGTTTTTACCACTGATCGGCAACTTGGTAGAGGTTTACTACCGATCCACCTTCATCGGTAAACGACCACATCTAAACATACGATAACTTCGACCCCGTAGGAAATAACCAAGAGAGACAATAATTCAGCCACACCAACTCTGATGAGGAAACACCGTGACCTATGCCAAAAGTACGAACAATTCATCAGTACGAACACTAATGAAGAAACGCCGTGCTCTATGCCCAAAGTGACACTATTCAGCAGGCTGAACTCTGATGTGTAAAAACAGTGCCCTTGCCAAGAATATCCTCCAAAATTCCGAACTATATATGTGATAAAACTTCCCAGACGATTTTCAGAGAAACAAACGAACGGTAAAAATTCCTAAAACTAGAAAATAAAAATACACCACTGGCCTATGAAATAACTAAATGAGCAGAACCTGAAGCACAGGAGTGCCAAATCCCCAAATAGGGACTCAAGAGAAAGAGCCAAATCGAACCCTAAGCTATGTCAGTAAGTCACTTGTAATTCTTGTACACTAACAGCAACAACAGAACCACTAAAAACCATACTGTAAGCATGCTCATAGGCATAGGTGGCGATATAATTTTTAGATCCGTAAACGGAGTTGAAACCGAGATTGAAGGAATTAAAATATGGAATTAAATGTTATAACTGATGCCATCTTTTACAAATAGCTGCAAGTTTTGGTCTATCTATTCGTTTTATTTGCATAAGATGCTCCGTAATTGTTTATCATTTTGTTCTTGATTTTGTTTCATGGAATTCCCATTAATAATGAATAATTGTTCAACATTCTCATCGCTGACTTCACCCAAGTTTTCCGGGAAGTAAGCAAAATGACTCGGTAATAATGCAACTTAATGCTTATGTTGCAATCAAACTTTTGTAGCTCTTCAATAGATTCTGGACAATTTCTGGGTAATTTCTTTGCTATTATATTTAAAAATAATTTGGACAAGGTCTTTGACTGATAACCAATAATTTTCTGTCAGTTATATGTACATTGTCTCGACTAAGTGTTTATCTTTGATTAGCTGCCGAATATGTGCACCATCAAACACACCTGCTTTGATTTTTTCAATAGAAAGGCCAGGAAATGCTGAAAGGAGTTACGTAAAACAGTCGCCTTTAGTTGGCTTTGTTTTAACAAATTGCCTTGAGACCCAATTTAATATGCAGAAGCGAAAATATAATTTTATTTATATCAACAATTGGTTCATGTAGAATATTGGCATCACCAGGTTTGAGGTCAGAACTTGGAGCCTAATTCCTATTCATTAAATGCTTCTCTTAAGATATGTTGTCCCACATGCAGCCCAAGAAGGAAGCATGCGATTTTAAGTTCAACACAAATTATCCAATTATGTTTGTTCTATTACAATAAATCATGTTCTTCACGAGGACTAACTCAATGCTAAAATGGGACTGCACCATATAAAGTGTAATTGAGCTATCGAAGAACCTTTTTTAACAAAACTTTTTATGCTTTCCGCTTCTAGCAAAATATGACCGAATTACTAAAATTGACATAACTTCTAAATTAATAAATCAACCAATTAGATATTTTAGAAAAATGTACTTATAACTATTATTAACAAGCAACGAACGTGTCATTTTGGTCACAAAATTATTCTTGATTTTATCAAAATTCAAATGTAGGACGTAAAAAAAACTTCCTGTATATTGCTTTGTTCTGTTACTCGTATTTTATGTATTTCTTGATAATAGCTTGAAAATATAGCTCGTAATTACTTTGATTCCTTTATTCATTCTTCTGTGGGTGATTTGTAATTATTGATTTCCTTACGCACTACTTTCTGAGTGTGCTATATATATATATATATATATATATATATATATATTATAGTGTGTGACCACATAAGGTTTACTTTTTTTTAATTGCTTATTACTAAGTCATTATTATGAATTCTTAAAAAATTATTCTAAGGGAATATTTTAAAGTTTTTTTTCCGTTATACTGAATACGAAACATGTACTCTCGGAAAAAAAGGAGCGATTTATTTTACCATAATGATGGCCTTTTTGTCGGACATGCACACTGTTTTCATCGCAGACGGCTCAGGAGTTGCCACACAACGGTCTTTGAGACAGCAATAAGATCACCAAAGTACCATAAATCCAAAAACGACAGTAACATTTTGGCAAAATAGAAATATCACAGCTCAATCAACACAGAAAAGGTGTGCGGACTGCTGAAAACATTTATTTTATCCAAAATCAACTTGAACCTGACAACAAAAATCTGTGATACAGCTATAAGTTGTGACGGGAATAAGACAGGAGAGCATTTGAACAATAATCACGTTTAATTTGTCAAGGAGAATTTTTTCAGGGAAGAGCTATCGTCTATCGAAGAATTTGGACAAGCGGAGGTAAAGAATGTACAGTCAATTGAAGGCCCTGTTTTGAAAATTTTAATAAATAACTTCTTTTCTCGTTGTGTGGAGTGTAAAAGTGTCCAGTGACATCATTTATAACACAGGTAGAATAAAATAAAATTCAGGAGGTTGTCTTTCGATTAAATTTTAAATGGTTTGTGAAGCTGTAATATTAACTTAGTAATAAGGGATTTAAAAGAAGGACAAGTTTTTTAGTCGCAATATATATTTATATATATATATATATATATATATATATATATATATATATATATATTTATATAGATAAGCTCACCGGAAAAAGAATTAGTTACTTTTAACCATAGTAAGGGCCTCTTTCATGCCACTTTGCTCCATATGTTCATGCCATATAGTTCTCTGTGTTATGTTATTTTGAAATGAGTGGTGAAGGACCAGAATGGACGTTTTGTAGCAATTCCTGCCTCTAGGCAAATTGATTGGCAATTACAAGCCTGAAGATTCTACGACGGCCCCTGTCTGTCAACACCTTACGTCCGCAATTCTTGCGAGAGTTTTTCGTATTATTGGATTTCTGCCATTGCTTGTAAATCCGGATGACCGTACTCATTGAAAGACTGCCAAATTCCGCCACCTACTTCACATGATTACATTTGGCGCAGCCAAATGCAATCACACCTTTTACCATTCCATAACGTCGCTTTTCAGGCCCATTTTAAATAGAGCTGATTTGCTACCTACAGATCTTCACGCCATCCACAACACAAATAAGGCCTAATTAACGTTTCGCCGTAAACGAAGCTACGCCTCTCGGCTGCCTAAGGTTCGTACACGCTTCAGATGTTAAATTATGTTTTCTCTTCATAGGTGACGAATTATTTGTTTTGTTAGCTTATATATATATATATATATATATATATATATATATATATATATATATATATATATATATATATGAATTTTTAGGATTAAAATCTTCGTTATTATGGTTATAAATTTATTCACTTACACTCCAAGCACATGAAAGCAAAGGTCATTCTTCGCATTGCTTTACTTTTATCTTCCTCTGACCAGTAAACTCCTCCTATTGTTCAATCATGTCTCACCCCCGTCTAAATTTCTTCTTGAAAGAAACGGACAAAATTCCTTCTTCTGATCACATTTCCTTGTAATCTGGCCTCCACTTATCCTTGAACGCCGCCAGAATACTTGTTTCGTCTAGCAAATCAAATCCCTGATCTACGTCGGTATATTGCCAGCTCGTTATTTCACGCATAAACGGTCTCACTTTAACACAAAATAGGCATATTTACACGTGAACTGTAAAATATACTGATACAATTCGAGCCTTGAACAAAATATATAAATCGTACCAAGGATTTAATTGCAAGACGATACCCTATTGCTTAATCTGTATTTTTCCAATGTATACGATGACTTTCTTTCGTTATAGAGGGAAAGAGTAATTCTCTCTTTCTCTCTTGCGTAGTAAAACTGTTGATTAATTTATAGGACTTTCTCCTCCAGATGTTCTTCCATTGCTCTTAGAATACTAAACTTTCATTATTGATTGAGACATCAGATCTTCGTTGCAAAGAGCCGCATAGAGGAGTTAATGGAAGTTGGATCCCATGGAGACCAATGCGCTGATTAAACACTTTTTCCCCGATTAATGGGCGGCCGGTTTATTTGAGACAAGTTCCACTACAACATTTTTATCCCCTGCATTATAGCGCCATAAGGAGATATTTTGTTGTAGATAACTAAAGGTTTCTATATTTTTCTTTTGTAATTAAAGCCAAAACCGATGGCATCTCCGAAGAAAGTGAAAATGTTTCGAAGATATATACCAGGAGAACTTCCTGTGGGACTTTGAGTCAAGAGGGGCACGCATGTGAAAGTTTCGGGTCCGGGATAACAGGGAACTCTCCATATTTCAGCTACAGCTTGGTTGCTTATGATTTACCCCAAAAATAAATGATAAATTTTGATCTTCCAAATCGTGAAAGTCTCCCTCTTTTTAGCCAGACCAGCTGTCTTATGCCTGCGATAGTTTCTTTTCGTAATTCCTTAAGGAAGAAATGTCCAAAAGAATTCTAACCCGTCCTAACACCACGGGTAGGTAGTAAGTGATTGTCGAAAGAGTTAGTAAAGTGCTTTCAAAGTTTAGTTTTTTCAAAAGTAGAAAAATTAGAAGGATGTGAATATTTTTCCGGGTGACTACCGTCACGGTCCTTTTACCTTTTCGTTTATTTGTGGTATTTTTTTAATATTTGTTGATGGATTTCACGTCTCTGTTCTTCTAGGTTGTGTTTGTTAGTCTTTGTTCATCTTTCATTTTCAGAATTCATTTTAGGAGCTCTTGACTCTTGGACATCCTGCTGCTGAGGTTTCGCTTGTGTTGTGCTACCACATGACAAAGTAACATGAACCTTTTTTATTATTCTTTGGTTAGTGTCTTCTAGTCGATTCCAGATACCACAGAGCAACCACCATTACCCTTAAAGATCAGTCAGGTCCAAATAATATTCCATTTTATTTAGGCTTGGATTAATTTTAATTTAACTCAAGTTCGCTTTAAATCCCTCGACTTTTGTTTGTTATATTCTTGTATTTGTAGTCCAATGTTAACATCAAATAATGCTTAGATTATTATTATAAACAGTAATCAACGAGTATTCATCCCAGACTTGTTAAGGTTTGGCGATTTAAACGCTTTCGTTATTCTTTAATCGATTATTTGGATAATAGCGGAGGTATTTCTTGATAGTAAGTTTATCTCTTAATTTTCCTTGTCTTTTCTTGGGTCATTTTCCGAAACACTGTTTTGAAATCTGGATATCGCGGCTCTTATGGATAGTAAATAACTTCGAGTGTAAATATCTACGAAAAACAAAGCAAAAACAGTTACTTGAGATTGTATGTAAATTATGTGAATTATTGTTGACTTATTAGCATTCTAAGTACTATTCATATAATAATACTTTAGACAATTTCGTTGAGTGATCCTTGAACTAAAGAGTATCGCCTCTGAAGAGGATTTATTGAAGAAGCTAGATCTTTTTCAACTCCACATTTCACTTTAATCTTTGAATTTACTCTTTAAGTGTTAGGCGAAAGTCATTAACGAAATGACGCTTAATTAATGATTATGTAGCTTGCATACAATAATAGTCTTCAGGCTATAAAATAACTAATGTAAAAATTCATCTCTGATTATTTTTCTTCAATATTTTTTATTATTTGGGAGAATCAAAATAAAAAAGGCCAAATGAAAATAATAAACCAACTAACAAATCTGCCACAGAAGTAAAACGGTTAAGAGCCATCTTCTACCAAAAGTGATTTATATGAAGCCTACCTCTTCTTATAGTAGAACTTAATTTTTCTGACCTTATTGAATATCATTACAGAGATAGCATTTAATATGCACTTGTTATATACTCTAGATACTATTTTTAACGCAGTGCAAACTAGAACTACCCTTACAAACCTAAATTATCAGTGAAAACTTGGAAAATGATGAATTTGGAAACGAATCTCGAACAAAAGGAACGAAATAAGTTCTTGAAAATGCAGGTATTTAACTGCCATCATCGGACTTTCTTTGGCCTCCTATTAATCTTATTTCAAACTCAATATCTGTGTTCTTGCCCTATTAATTTTTAAGGGGTAAGTAAGGTTCTTAATTTAACAAACAATGGATTGATTGTTACGAATTTAGCCAAATACTATTAAAAGGCAGTCTACATTTTTATTTTTTAGTTTGAAGCATATAAAACCAAAGAGAACATAAAATAACACTAAACACACTTAAAGATCAGCACAAATAGCACAAAATCCAATAAACGAATATTATTATTGCCCTTTCTTTGTAAGCGGCAGGCGAAGTACAGTCATTAATATATTGAAGATAAAATGGCTCGGTTATGAAGCAATTAACCCAAATACTCGACATTATCTATCAGTTCATTATAGGGTTAGTATAATGATACCATTTGTTTCATATGATAATGATATCTCAATACAACTCGATACTAATAATTTATTAAGGAAGGTAGTTTTATACATTATTAGAGCGAATAACCGTTAATTTATGTTGGCCTGTAATTTGTCCTCACAGAATAGAAATACTGGGGAGAAATCCAACGATTTCTATCGGCAAAAGATGTTTTCACATGCATGTTCTTAAATTATAGAATTGTCCGTTTTTAGCAGTTTTTATTTTAAATTCTAAAATAGGTGTCCAGAAGCACATATTACTATAACCAATTTATTTAGAATTATTTATGGTAAACTAAACTTTTAACCAATCTTGAAAATTCACAATTACTTACGATATTTTAGTTTCCCTTTGAAGTTGTAACTAGACAGAAATGGAATTAATGAGCTTTGAAATTGAAGCTTAACGCATGTTTCTTCATATAAGGCAGAAAAGTAATTTGTCAATTTTGATATTTTTGCCTTTGGAAGGTCACAATAAGAAGGTACTTTATTAACAATTCTGGCCAAATATTGAGCACATCTGTTCTATAACCTTTATGTGATAAAGAACAGCCAAAGAAATAGATCCACATTCTTCATGAATATGTAGCTCTATTTTCAAGGATAAAAATCTATCTATTTGATTTAATGTTCATATGCATTCACCTGGCATTGCTTTTTATTAATCTTCCGAATATCTTCATAACACAAAAGATAGGCGCATTATCGCTCTATCCCTATTCACGTTACCTCTTTCTGAACAAATATTCCAATACCACGAAGTTTTATCTGGTAAAACCAAGGTAGACTGGGCCGTGTTTGGCCTCATTGAAATTTACTATTATTTTATCTTAGAACCAGGCAATGGCTTCGCCACTCCTCCTTATGGGTGGGAAGTTGTACTTCGCTCCTAAGATTAAAATATCAATTTTTAAAAATAACAGCCATAGTTAAATTTTTATAAATTTTATGAACTTGGCCAATTATAATAATTTTAAAAAGGAAATTTAAACTAAATTTCTCCCCCTTTCAAAATACCACGTTGCTAAAATATATTTATAGAAGAAGATATATAAAAATAAATTTTATGAACTTCTCCATTTGTAATTCTTTGGATTTTAAATAATTCACAAAATTTCGATGCTTATATTTATTTTTGAACTTCACCATTTTGTTTTTTGATATTATAAAAGAATTATTAGAAATAACTTTAATAAAAAACATAAGTCATAACCAAACTAAGATGATATTATTGTTCAAATGCATAAAAAAAATCCCCTTCTTAAAGTATAGAGTTAGTGATGATGATGATAATAAATGGATTTTCTAAACTTCCTTAACATTTTGGGGGCAATGCAAGTTTAGATTAACCCCAAATGCTCTTTTATTAATCAAAAATTTCCTCGGAATTTCACGAATTATCAACGATGTATTAAACAAAAATCCTCTTAGCTTACTTCTCTACCTGTTCGCGGTAGAAAGGGAACAAAAGACAATGAAGTTATTGAAGCAACAAATTATCAAAATTGTTTACCATTTAGAATGCCTGCCCTGATAAGACCTAAATTTATCTTGAAAAGCGGCTTCTCCCGAGAATTCTGAGCTAAGCAACTAATAAGGTTTTAGTGTCCAGAGGAGCACCAGCCGCCCGAATTTACTAAAAAAAGGGCTGATTAACTACATTTCTATCCATTTCCTAAATAGTATACAGTATTAGTAAAGAAAACTGTACTGTACCTTTTTATGGTATTCAATTACTATAGCAATAAGTAGAAGACACCTTCATCCACTAAGCGGGGCAAAACTGAAGGTTAAAATAACCAATTGATACAGTTCTTTTCGGCTCTATTTGATAGAGTCACTTGCTTGGCAAGGTTGATAAGTGATCCTAGGCGGGCTCAATGTGAAGGGGAGTACTTATATTTTACTAACCACTTGACAGTATTAACCAAAATTGTTTTTCAAATTCGTCTTAAATGAGAAATAACAAAAGTCACATCAAATAAGTGCGTAGGGTCGAGCTTGCAACGCCTTCGGTATAAATAAATAAATAAAAGCAATAAAATTTCCGACCTCCATATTTGGATGCGATTGGAAGAAACAGGAAAATATTTTTAGAAAAGTGCCTAAGGACAATAAAGATGGAAGCAACAGATGAAACTTGGTTTAAAAGAGTTGGAGAAGGAAATTGATTAATGAAGGAAATTTATTAACGAACCTTCCAGCCGATTATTGCTAAAGAAAAGGATTAATTGGTCGATTAACTAAATTAAGGTCAGAAATTAACTTCGAGACTTCTCTAAGGATGTGACGACTTAGGAAGCAAATGTAACTAGTACTTACGAATACACAACCAGCACAAAAACCTTACTTAATTAGGCAGAGAACCACAAGGGAAACCTAGTTACCCCAAATGACAGGGCGCATGTACTTCAATGAGAGAACAAAAAGGAAAACAAACAAAATAAGAAAACTAGAAAAGAAAAAAATTAAGTGGGAAGAAATGAATAGTCATAGAGACATCCTTTCACCCAGGTCTTCAGACCCCGAAGGTGGATGTAAAGTTCCAAGGAACACTAAGAGAAGAGGTGCGAAATATTTACATTAAGAATTGTAACGTTAACGACAGAATTGAGGAAAGCAACGCCAAGGACAAGAATGTTTGGCATTACATCAGTCGAGAAGAACCAACGACTTTCGAAGGTAGAAGAGTGGCAGAATGAAAATATAAGTGGATAAAAGGAAAATAGAGACAACCCAATAATCGCGAAGGAAAATGGGCTCGAAGCATAAGTAAAACCTGAGCTGCCTTGAATAAATCCCCAGATCGAAAAGATTCGACCCCATGACTGGACTATTTAGTCACAAGGGATACCTAAAATAGACCTACAGGTTGAAGCCATAAAAAAGGACATAAATAGACCTATAGTTCAATGTCTAAAAATCAAAGCTCAAAGAAAGCCCCAAACAAGAGTAAACCACCTTTGATCTAAAGAATGGTCTGAGCAGACCTCAAGAGGCTACGAGACGACATCCACTTGACGTAACTCTGCAAATGAAAAAGAAATTTGGAAATTGAACTCAAAAATAAAAAAAATATTTGAACCGAGAAACAAAATACGGATAAAAAACGACAGAAAAAACAGAAGTGGTGTGAAGGGTTTATTTTAAAATTAAAAAGGAAAAGACTGGTGCAAAAATAAATGAAGGAGGATAAATAGAAAGCATAAATAACTAGGTAAGAAACTTCATTTTAAGCTCCGCTGAACAAGTTCTTTCCTACAGAAGAGAAGCATCGCACTCATTCCCCACCTTGAAACCACTTATCTAGGGCAGATTGACACAATCAGAGTTGAAATCACAAGGTTGTGATGGTAGGATTGGTGGGGGCATATTAAGTAATTTAAATTTAAAGGAATCTGAATATCGCTCAATTATCTCAATTCTGACACCAATTTGTAGAGGTTCGGCTCGGTGGCTCAGATCCGGCTGGGGGACCTTGCTCCATACCATAAAATCAAATCAAATTTCCCCAAAGGTTTGCAGCAATCGCAAATAACTGCTTCGGGGTTGCGGCCCCTTTGAAAATGAATACCTTAACATACACCTGTGCGGGCTGGGCGTCTCTCCTCACCCCTACATTAATAAATGAAATCAAACCCCCTATAAAGATCGACAACGGAGTCATAGGCAGAAGTATGTACAGTCGGCCACTCATTTACCTCAGTAAACCCCTATCACTTATTACAAATCCCTGAAGCTAAATCCTTACATTATTATATTAGGATGAGTTTTATATAAAAATAAAAATAAAAATGTTTAACGAGGGAAATTATTTGGGGGAAACGGATTTAGTAGAGAGAGAGAGAGGCGAATTTAGGGCTCGCTCTGACTATTGCGGTCCTTTACCGCCCTCCCAGCTCGCCTCCGGCCTTATTTCTCGAGGAGTTCAGTAACCTGCTCTCCTACCTATCCCCTACTGGTTTTCTCCCTATTCTCGGTCACTTCAATCTGACTAGCCACAATGAGACTTTTCGGGCATTCATTGACAACATCGACTACTTCTCTCTTACGCAGCATGTCTCATCCTCAACACACATACATGGTAAAACCATAGACTTAGTCATCTTGAACCGCCATATCTTTGATATAACAGTAATTGACCTTTCTAATCAGATTTCCCACCACTTCATGGTCAATTTTAAATTCTATATTCCCTACCACCTACCTTTTCGCTCATCTCCAGATCCTGCTCCTTTCCGGCGACTAACGTCATTTGATAGTACTTATTTCGTTAACGACGTTGTTTTTTCTCTACCTCCTATTCATACTACTGCTTCACCTGACCAAACTTTAAACTCTATGCACCAATCATTACTCGCCTGCCTTGACGCTCAGGCCCCCCCTTATCACTCAAACCGCCATTACCACACCACTTGGTTCACCATGGAACTCCTTCGTTCAAGGAGGTCCTGACGTGCTCATTAACGAGCCCTTCGTAAAGCACGCTCCCGTGGGTAGGACACGACCTCCCTCTCACTTGCCTATCGCCTTGCTACTTCGATATATTCTTCCAAATTAAAATCAGCGTGCGAGGCTCATTCACAAAGACTTTTGTCTGAGAGCAAGAATGACCGTCAGAATATCTTTCGTCTCCTCGCGCTCGATAACCTCTCCTCCGAGCCCGCGCCCATTAATTTTGGTGTGCATCAGGGCTTGGTCCTTGGTTCGCTCCTATTTTGCATCTATTTACTTTTTCTTGGCTCCCTTCTTCACGATTTGGGCCTGTCCTTACACCTCTCTTTTCAGGACACTCAGATATACCTTTCCTCATCCCCTGTGTCCTTCTCTCAATCAATTACCAAGCTCCTTTCAGCCTACACCTCTATAAACGAATGGCTGTCTGCCAACTTTCTCAAAATTGCCGCTTCGATGGTGGATAAATCTAATGCTCTCTTCCCCTACCTTAACCTTTGGTAAACCAATGTCGCCTTCTCTGATACCGTCAGTAATCTTGGTGTTATTTTCAACGAGCAATTCTTGTTTAAACCGCACATCCATCGTATCTGTAAGTCTCTCCTCGGTTTGCTCCGCAACTTCTCACGTGTTCGATCCCATTTTGATCGACGAAGCCTTGATACTGCTATTCACCCTTAGACTGCTGCAATTCTCTTCTAATGAATCTCCATTTTTCGTCACTTCGCTCCCTACAACTAGTTTAAACTATGCTGCCTGGCTCCTCCCTCGACGCCCCTCGTTCTTTTCTTCGATTTTTCTATTACAGGAGCTAGACTGGTTACCTATTCGCTTCCGTACTCACTATAAAATTCTTGTCATCACCTACAAGGCCCTAAACCTCGAGGCTGCACCTTATCTCTCGTATTCCCTCTTCCGTCCTTAAACTCCTCGGGCACTCCGGTCTAACCTCGCTTCCCTCCTGAACACTCCTCTTTCTTTCTTCTGCTTGATGGGTGACCGTTCCTTCTCAGTTTGTGCTCCTAGACTCTGGAATGCTCTTTCTGCCGCAGTCCAATCCTCTCCCTCCCTTGCTACTTTTGAACGTCTCCTAAAGAGTAATCTCTTCAAAATTGCCTTCTCTCCCCAGTAAACTTTCTCTACACTCTTTACACAACCTGCGCTCTGGAAAGGCAAACAGCTCTGAAGGGCGCATTATAAATACCTATTATTATTATATAAGGGATATCTTGAAGCCTAGGCACCGGGAGGACGAGTAGTTCTCCTAAACCAATGTCTACTATTACTTAGGTAAAACTAACAAGCCAAATCCAACGGTGAAATCGGCGCCATAATATTTATTTAGAGAGATCGACAAAGAAAGTGGTGAAGTTGGGGGAAATGAAAATGACAAATAAAAATATACCAATGGATCCACCTGAATGAGTTGAGACCGAACAAGCAGGCCATCCTCCAGCTGTCAGCTGCAGCATGGTTACTCGTAATACACCTGAAATCCCTTAGGAGGGTCTGAACTTTTGATAGATCAGGAGACGTAGAAAAAATTATTAAATCGTTTTTGAATAAAGGATAGATTGAAAATGAGTTTGTTTTTAGAATTTTCTTCATTTTTCGAAAATTAATTGGTAATTTTAACGAAAAAAGGGAAATATTATCTCCATGAACTAGATTCTGTTCCAATAAACTGAAAAGCCTCCTTTATAAGCAGTGTCCAAGCTCACTCACACGTTTACATTGCCTCAGAACTGAAAGACACGATAATTCAATACACTTCTTACTTTTCCATTTTGTCGTTGTTCTTTCTCAGTTCTCTTGATTTCTCTCGTGGGGTAAGGTTATTTATTTTCTTTGAGATTTACCTTTATTAAATTTCATTTATTTTCTCCTTGTATGACTACATTGGTAATTTAAGTTATTCAAACCTTTCCAAAATTTACACCTTTACTTTAAAAATAAAAGCAAATTAAGGTGATTTTATTTACACGTTACTGTACTGATGTTTAATCAGCTGCCTTCTGCTGACAATATCTCCGGAATAAAGTTTCTATTCAAATATTTGTCGAGAAATGAGTCGTTTCAGGCATTTATTTTTTATCTTGCCTTAAGGCCAGGTTGCTGACACACAGCATTACGCCTAGTAGCAATTTCTACCTTCCAGTCCTGTAATTTAATCCTGTTTACGCCCACATTTAATAGTTAAGTATGACATATGTCACTAGTTAAGATTCTTTGGCTGTCATGATATTAAATCCACTAACTCTCACAATTCTTTTTGAACCCTCAATCATTTATAGCTCAGAAAACGCAGTAAACCACTGTCACCTTCAAAGAACATCGCTTCTGCAATCCATGTCTACTGAACAAACCACAAGCGTGTGAGCTTAGGTACCTGAAACATAATTCGAATAAAGAGATAATATGGTAGAATTAAATAAACTTATCATCTAACCTCTAAATTATAAATTATGGATGAAAATGGATCTTGTAAGTTTCAAAAAAGAAAATTATATATATTTCTAATGCATTAAAATCAAAGCCAATTTGTTGTTAATAGCAAAATTACGAGACAGAATTTAAAACAAATATTAATGGAATGTTCGTTCAACTTTCCATAGATTTATCATTTTTATGTTGCGACTTTCCTAGGCCAGCAGCTGCAATGAACTCCCTCGATCGGTCAGACTTTTACTAGAGATCCAACCTCCGTGTATGTTTTTCCTCAGATTTCCTTCTGTTGAGCGTGCTGTAGATAAATGTTGAACTGTTGCTGGATCCGGAGTGGGGAGGGGCGCTAGTAACAAGGTCCAGAGCCTTGCCAGAGCGATGCATACGTGGCATGGTACAAATAACTTTCTACTGGGTTAGTCTTCAATGAAATAGCCTTAAAAGGGTGTTTGGACCCGGCGATTCTATGCCTAGATGTTGTATTTGTATCTGGATATTTTTATGGGTGTTGTAGGCCTAGTTTCGCCTTGAAGAGATATCTTGGAGTCTCTCAAGGTAGAGTTGCTTGGAGTTTTGCGCATGTTATGTGACAGGTAAATGTGTTTGCCTGTACCATCATGTGTGGCTAGGGTTTCTTGTACCATGGGGAAATTGTGTGTTCCGCACAGGTCGAGATGGTGTTTTTGCAGCACATTTGTTTTATGGTGATAGTGATTAAACGGCATGCTACGGGTGAAACCTCTTGCTAGGTGAAGTATTTTGTCTTATTTGTTCTGTAAGGTGCTGAGATGAGTCTGTGCGAGGTTTGAGGGTCAGGCTGTAAAGACAAGTGAAAGACTGACATAGTACATATGTGTGCGTGATAGGTTCTTTTGGATTGCCCGAATGTGATGAATGGGATTGCTCCTAGTGTGTTCATTTTTGTGCTAGCTTTATTTTCGGGAATCTCGTGTGTTGTTTAAATTTAATCCTCTCTTTTTTGACATCGAGCACTGGATACGTTTGATTTGAGGGGCGTTGCTTGTTTGAGAAGGAGATGCTGGGGGGTTTGTTATAATCTTAGTTTGTAGGTTGTTAAGAGATTAACAGGGGATTTTAAAGGTGAGACGGTCATTTAGTCCCGCTGAGGTAGAGCCTTAAAATCCTATGCAGTAAAGTTGTATATGGCGAGCTGAGTGGTTGTGGTTTTGGAGCTGAGCAAGAATGTGAATATCATCTGGGCAGTTTTAAAGTGTGATGATGGGGTTCCAGAGAGAGAGAGAGATGTCTAGTATAAAAATGTTGAAAGATAGTATGAGAGGAGAGCACAGGTGACTACATGACTCCGTAGTGCTTTGGTATTTGTGATAGCTTGCCATAGTGTAATATTTGATCGTATCTGACTGTGAGAAAATTGGTGCTACTTTAGATTCGAATGTAGTGTTCAATATTTTTCCATGGAAATGTGTCTGAGTACCATGTCGAAAGCTGTGATTATGTCTATTGTTTCCATAACTATCCCAGGTTATGGTGGAGAGGTTGTTTGAGTGACGTTAGTAAGTGATATGAGCCTAAACTGTGCTGGGAGGTGTTTAGTGGAATTATTTTGTTCAGTACTCCATTTTTAGTTATTTTGGAAGGGAAGCGGAGTAGGGAGGTTGAGCGGTATTATACAGGGTAAGGAGGTCGTTTGTTTGCTTGAAGATGAGTATCGTGTAAGTAGATTTACAGATATTTAGAAGAAATGTATGGGAGATTGAGTGGTTGATGATTTGTGTGAGGCCTTCGATACCTCTTGGACCAAGGTGTCTTTTTTGAATGTTTGATGTGTTGTCATGACTAAGGGTGGAAGAGAACTATTGCCTGCCGTATTGCCTGGGATAATATTTATGTGGTGAATTGTCTTTGCGTCTCGTTTTCAATGAAAGTGAGTGTAGGTGGTAGTTTATGATTCTGTAATATAGGTCTGGAATTCTGGTGTTAAAATCGTCATTTGTTGAATGGTGTTATTGACTAACTGTTTGCTTTCGAGTAGATGCATTTTTTGTTTCATTCACTGGTGTTTGGGTTGTATGTCCTTAAGTACTTTTCCAGAAGATTTAATCTCTGTTCTGTAGTTCAAAGTCTCTAAGATTGCTTGCCATTTTCATATCTGTTGTTGTTGGATAATTCCGTCGAGGTTTCCTGTTGTTTGATGTTTTTATTGGCGTGTTATGTTCGTGGTTGTTTTCTTAGGCTGATCTTTGTTTTTGTGACCTTTCTGATTTCTGGGAAAAAGTTTGGGTTATAATTCTATATGTTTCTCTTCTAGGTGTGTATGTTGTTGGCCTTTAAAGGACATTAGGAAAGTTTATTTAGTTCTTGTTTATGTCACTTTAATCTGAGAATGAGAGACCTTTTATTTTTTTGTCAGTATAGATGGTGAAGAAGTCTCTTCAACTTTGTGTAGTTAATCTAAGTGGGTTAGTTTGGTAGGATATTGGTTATTCTATTTGTATGATAATTGGAAGATAATTAGACGATAATTCCTGAAGTGTTTGCTTATACTGGCGCTGAGAATAGTTTAGGGATGGCCAGGCCCTGAAGCTATCTATCGGACCAGCCACCTGGCCATTTAATCCGAAGCTTGCCATTTATCGAGGAGATTGAAAGCCCGCTATTCCCTCCATTCTGACTTCCTGTCTGTTTCCCAGGAATCTCTGAAACTCGTGTTTGAGTCCTACATCGTCAAAGATCTCGCCGGAAGGTCTACTATCATTAAGCTTTGGCCCTTGTTCAGAGGAAAGCTAGCGAGACTCCATCCTCCAGAAGAGTTGTGCGGACCTCTCATCTTCACCAGCTCTACAAAATACCCATTCTTTCGAGACTGAGACTCCCTGCCGATCTCCAAACGCGTCTCGAGTTAGATTATGTCTCTCTGGAGCAGATAAAATCTCATTCTTCATCAAGAAGTAATCAAACTCTATCTTCGGGTCCCCCTCGCCAGGACTCCCGGAAGTTTCTTCTTAAAGCCCTGCGCTGTTGTCTTCTCCTCCTCCTACCCCCGTTTAATTCGCGCGCGCTTGAAGGTAAAGCAATCTTGTATGGTCATCCCCAGATTACCTCTTTAATCTTCACTGGATTTGACTTCCCGGATTAAATTTAATTTTGTTCTCCGTTATATGATAAATCAACATAATTCATTTAACTACATCGATTAAGTAATTTGTTCTACCCTGTTGTATATATATATATATATATATATATTGCCTCGATTATTATTTATATTAAAATTATATTTAGGAGTCTTGTTCTTTATATATCCTCTGAACTGCAACTTGGCAAGCCAGTAGTTAAGTCCAAGTCAACATTTATTCTCACTCTCTATTAGTTGTTCCAGAGCATATCTATTATGACCTTAGGTCAGCTGTTTGCCCGTCTTTGTGTACGCTATTGTGCGCCGAGCTAGTCTACACAGGCATACCTCGACAGTATTAAAGCTAGATATAAATGAATGTCTCTCACAAATCATCCATGATAAACACGTTTCCTAGTTTTATTTTGATACAATAGTTCTTCTATTTTTAATGCATTAATTTTATTAAGAATAAATTAATACATTTCTAGACCTATCTATCCCAATAATAGACTAAAGTTCTATTGATAATGTGCTGTGTTGTATCGTGTTAGAGCATTCGCCAAGACAAGTAGTACTCTTGTCCTGATTTAGGTTAATACAATAAATATTTTTACTTTTTAGGAATTGTCAATACGTAAGTCCAATACTCTGTTCCCTTCCAATAAACCCTATACCGTTATATATAGAGTAAAAAGCCCTTGAAACAACTGCATCTGCATCGTCCTTATACTCTAATTCAAATGGTTTATCAACTTCATCCCCATTTATATAGATACTGATGTGATTCACATATAAGGTTTAAATTCAAAAGGTGATGCATCAGAGCTAGCAGAAAATGTTGAATGGTGAACCATACCAATCACTACCGCGTAGGTATTCTCCCAATGAAAATATTATCCACACTTTTCATTGCCAATCCACCCACAATTGTAAAATTTCGCATACAAACTTGTGTGATAGGATGCGAAAAAATGAAGGAGAATGTTCCTTCAAATCCTTTCTCGCTTCTAACAATAATACAAGAACCCCAGAAGCTGGCAAAAGAGTCTAATCTTTTGTATGAATATACTATCACTACAGATTAGTTCTCCTTGATAGAACGCGATCAAAGATGAATGATGTTATTATTTACAGCTACAGGGGATAAACGCAAATTCCAATTACTCCATCGAACAACATATCCTGAAAAATCAGCCCCACTCCTATTCATTGGTTTTGAAGGTGAAACTTACTATCCAATTCGAAACATTAGTGTTATGTATATTAAAAAGAAAACAACTTCATGACAACTTAGCAGCCCATCTAAAAATTTGTGAAGGAGTATGCAGCCAGTGCCTCGAGCATTATAAGGAAGAAAGGAATTGAGGGATTTTATGTGATGATTCTATTTGATCATTCTACAAGCAATCGATGTTTTAACTGGCACAGAAAGCTTTATACATGTACGAAGATTTGTATGTGTCGTAGATGTAACTATAAAATCATGCAGAGTACATCCGAATGAGACGAATCGAGTGGAAGAGCATACGTGCTGGATGAAGAGGTCGAAGAGGTTAATAATCAAGAAATGGAATGGCGCGTATTATGACTTTGAAACCAAGAAAAAATGAGATCATTCAAACTTTTCCTTATATATTGGTTATGCAGATTATCTGGGGATGGAACATATGATAAATTCAAGAAAACTCTCTTTGTAAACCCTTTACAAAAGAGTTAATAGGAATAAAGGAATCGAGAGAAAATGGGAAATCATGTGTGATGGCACATAATAATGCCAAATTTGATGGACAATTCATCTATGTCGAGATGCTTTAATATTTTAATCCTAATCTCTTCATTCCATTCCAATGGAGCGATGACAAAAAATCTTTGAGATAGATCTCGTCCAGGTCATAATCTTTAAGGATACACTCTTATTCATGCCCACATCGGTGAAAAAACTGCCTAAAACAATGGGAATCCTCGAAATGGAAAAAGGTTAGTTTCCTTACAATTTTCTTTCTGAAGAAACATTGAACTATCTCTCTACGATTCCTGAAAAGTGTATTTTAACTATGAGAAAATGATCAATCAGAAAAAAAAGTATACTTGAGACAGTAATTTTTATGCAAATTTCCAGGAATAAGAATGCAATAATGGTACAGAGTGTATTAGGTATTGCATTTAAGATGATTCTATGCTTCACCTTAGTTTTGAGAAGTTTAGCTGTTCCCTCATCAGAAGATTTAACATTAATCTTATTCAGTCTTGCATCAATATATAATCACGGTGTTACAAGGTGTATAAAGATGTCTTCTTAAAATAAAATTCGATTGCACTATCGACATGAATAAATCCAAAGATATTTCTTATAAGGCTTTGCATAGCCTTATGTTTGAGGAGCGTGTTAAAGGAACCCCGATTTTCCATGCAAGGAAACGGTGATGAGAGAAACCTTTCTGTTTGCGAGAAAGTATTTTTCACTAACGGGTTTTCACCATTAGGAGAAGAAACAGTGTTTCTATTCATGGATGCTCTTGGCATGGGTGTCAAAAATGGAAATGTAGTCTCAAACAAGATGTTTCCATTGGTGAACTTGAGTGGTTGGACCGTTACTACCAGACAATAGAGAGTTATCGAATTCTCAGTAGAAAATACAAGGTTATCATTTTCTGCAAGTTTAAATTAAAAACCATGATGCATACCATTCCAGAACGATGTGAGACAGTTAATAGAATCTCCGTTGATGAAGTAAATGGTATATTAAATGTGGGCAGTCGACTTTTTGGCGGCAGATGTAACCCATTGGTATATATTACACAATAGGAAGATCGAATGAGGCGTGTTTGCAAATATTTTTGAAATTCATTTACCCACCCAGAATTTTGACGGCCCAACATCAAAAACTATGACCTTGAAATTTGAGAGTTTTAAATTATGAATTTCAGGTTTCTCAACGAAATTGAAATTTTGAAACAAGAGCAAAAAGGTCGGGAAATTCTATCTATTTGTTTTCAAACTTCAAATTGTTACATCAATATTTAGGTCCTATACGGGGTACATTATATCCATAAAACTTTCAAAATATATATTTCAATAAAACTTTACAATCAATAATCCTACTTCCATTTTATTGAATAAAAATATATAATCTATTAACTACTCAATAAGTTTTCCTGCCTTTTCTTTCGTTTGTTTCCATGCAACCTGTAGATTTTTATCATCATCACTGAAATAGAAGAAATTGAACAATTAATAGTAAAATATTTAAATTTCCACTATTATTCAATATCCATTTATTCAATGTAGTTAGATTTTTCTAGTGTTATTACATTTTATTAAGAAGTCATTATTGGTATTAAATCAGGGTATTTTTCTCCTGGACTCAATTCTATTCCTTATATAGCCATGCCGTTTGTCTTCTGCACAAACTGCTAGTGACGTTTCTGTGACCAGTTTGATACATCTCTAAACAGCTTGTGTGTGACAAGGAAACTTCGGAATATTCAATTTAGGTTGGTGACGGATAAATTCTTCAAGTTGATTATCAGAGAGCGTCCTCATCAGCGGAGGTTCGGTCACAACGGTCTGCTGCCAATTAATTAGGTAGAAGTAGTCGTCAGCTTCAAAGTTTATGTGCGCATTGATTTCTCTTCATAATTTTTTCGTGCTTTCATAATTCTTCTCCATGCGAGTTCCCAGATATAATTTTTTTCATCTTGCAGCATACAGAGAAGAATGTTTTCCGCATGTGCAAAATAAGCATTCCTTTGAATCACTGGGGCAACTATATCTTTAATCTGTTTGTTCATCCCTTGCAGTGATCGTACTGTCTTAAAAATGTTGAGTGCTACATCTTGCGAAGAAAAGTCAGCTTTTATATCAAAGCAGCATGGTGCATACCACTTCATGGTGAACAAGACAATGGATTTCAGCGTGTCAGATGGGTCGAAAGTCGAAAAATATAATCGAAGTATCCGATTTGCTGTTGTGAGCCATCGTACATGCGACATTTTTCCAGGACACTTACGAGCCATTTCAGAAGAACATTTACCTTTTGAGATAGAAGGATATCAAACAGATACTTTTGATAGGTGCACAGATTTCTTCTGTCAGCATACGGCAAGTTAGTCAGAATTGGCTTGAATTCAGTAACACTTAGAGTTTCACATTTATCCATTTGTTTCCCTATAGATCTAAGAAATCCAAGGGGCCTACGTTGTTAACCTATCCAAATTGTTAATAAGATGGTGCAACGGGAGCTCGTTTTCATGGAGCTGGTAAATAAACCAATGCAGTCGTCTATTAATTTTTTCTTTTAAAATTTTTATCACATCTCCTTTTACTCCTGTATTCACCGCCGTTCCTCCGCATCCTACAGCAATGAGTTCATCATCTGCGATGTTATTTGCTTCTAGACACGAGAATATTGCGTTGCATATAGCTTTTGTACGACCTGTCTTCATTATTAGGTGTCCAAGTTATTCTGAACCAGGTTTTTCTATCATAGAGATGTGCTCTTGCATTATTTTCTTTTTGTGATCAGTTCCCTCCATCGTCTTAACAACAAATGTGCTATCTTTTCTACCATCAAAATAAATAGAATATAATGGCTTATCCAATCTAATTTATTGCTCTAGTGTTGCACGTTCTTTGACATGCTCTCTTCTAACTTTTGTCCTGTCAACTACTACAGAAGTTTTTTTGCCTTCAATTGACGATAATTCCTAAGTGATTGAACTTACTCTTAAATCTGCAGCTCCATCAGAGACACCAGTGGGGTCACATGCCAACGCAAATTCTGACAATTGTATTCACTTAGATGGAGTCTTGGATGCAAATGTTTTCTTTACTTCTCTGCATTAGACGGATGAAGGAAGCTCATAGTCACTACCTTCGTCAGCTGATTCTGTTTCTGTGGTGGATGAAGAAAGAATCACTTCGATATTATCTGTTTAAGTAGATGGTTGATTGAAGAAACAGTATTCACGATTCTTTCTCACAACACTCTAAATAATCTTCTTTGATTGAATTTGATTGATATTACCTATTGCCATTTTGCTAGTTGTTCATTGTCTTCTAGAAACGCTTTCTCCAATGGCGGCACCTTCTTTTCTTTGCTACAAGAACAGTTTCAAAGTTATTCCATTTATAACACGAAATAACAAACAATTGTTTTGCATTCTTTGTAAAATCTTCACATTTTTCTTTAAATGATGTCACATTTTCCCACTAATGTTTCTCATTAAGGTCTGATACTTTGAATAATAATTTAAATTTCGCTTTCTAACTGATTCTATTGACACACAAGGGATTGATGCCATTTTTCAAATAGATATTAACTTCTACGCTACTATTGTCATAATTCTTTTAATTGACGGCTCTTTTCTATTGCGGTTCTTTACCTTTTCTCACTCGAACAAAACCATATTTTATAACATCTTTATAAGTTGGCAACACTCGTTCACTAATGTCGCAGGGTGCACCAAACAAAGGGCTTTCAATATCATGACGCGTTATAGATATAAAAGCCATAATTAAATATTGTTTGAATTTTTCTTATATATTATTTAGCTCTGAAATATAATAAAACGTGTATTAATATTTATTGTACACTATAAATAAATATTCTTAAATATAAATATAAGAATGTCATTGATACAATAGACACTAGACAGAGCCATACACACAGACACATCCACTCTCAATGAGATCCTCCGCGATACTAAAACATAATTGTTATGTACGCCACCATAATATGTCATTATTCTTTAAAATCCAACAATTATTTGTTTGGAGGTATCAATTCAAAATTCGAATTTAAATTTCAGATATAATCCACGAAATTTAAAATTTATTTGAAAATCGCATTATTTTCAATTTTCATTGGCGTTGGGGAACCATTAAAAATTACTACATAAAATATCCTTTTAGATTTTTAATTTGAAAGATAGCCAATAAAAAATCATGGTTGGAAAATAAATTTCAGTAAAAATCTTTTCACTCCGCCCTACTACCCACCAACCGAAGGTGTGAAAATCCATTACGTCGAATATTGCTCCTTATATCTGTACTACATGAAAACAATCCATATCCCGTAGGATCACCTCGAGACGTTGCGTATCTGTGCGAGAAATTCCGTCTATTCAACAATTCACCGATCGTATGAATGAGACATATTTCAGCATCGTGAAAGTTGATGTTCTCACTCCTGATGATCTGTATATTACAGTTGTCTTTCAATCTATGGGTGTTAAACTTACTTTTACACTCTGCATCAAATGCGTCCAGCAAAACAATGTATGAATGTAGAGTGTACATAACCAAGAAACTGAAACTTGCACTGGTAAAGATGTATAAGCTCAAGAAAATTTACGACTTTCGGGAGTTTGAAAAGAGAGATGGGTTGTTCGCAGAGTACCTAAAAACATTTCTAGAAGAAAAAAAAATAGAAGCTTCAGGATTCTCGCGAGAAGTGGATGGAAAGGAGAAAATGGAATATGTGAAGAGGGTGAATAAGGTTGAGGGGATAAACATACAATTAGACAAAATCGAAAGGAATCCAGGAAAGCGTCTTAGAGCAAAGATCTTTCTAAAAGGTGAAAATCTCTTCCTGCGATTAGTTTACTCCTTTGATTTTATTTTATCGATATATTACATTCAAAATCTGATTTTATAAGTATTAACGCATTGTACAAAGAATATAAAGTCAATACTTTTCTAAAACTTGAAGGTAGCAATAATAATAATACAAAAAAACAACTCATCAATCCTGATCATATTTTCTTCCTTTACAGTCTATGGGAAAAGTTCAGGCAGAGGATTCGCGCTTTTAAAACACTCATCGGTGGTGCAGACCACCATAAAGTTATACTTAGACTAATCAAAAACAACGATTATATTGTGAACTCCTTGGATGCAGTTCTCAATTCGTACAGAGGGAAATTGGGGAATTCGGAACATGTAAAAGTTAACTCCAACGTAACAAATCTTCCAATTGCAGTAATCATAACCACCTATGCTCGAACAAAGCAAAATGGCCCCTTAGACTCGTTGGATTTTGTGTCAAATATAGCGATTTTCACTGCATTCTCGCCATCATTCACCAGATAAAGATATAATATGCAGAAGAACTTGTCCCCTATATACTGTGACGGTCGGAAAGGCCTCGTACAAGGAACAAGTTCTGCTGAACAAAGTTTCGTTCTCTCACTTATTCTGATTTATGACTTTACGACTTTTAAGTTTTCAATAACTCCATTCAAAAGAGAATGTAAAAAAACATAAGGGTTTCAAATTTCGTCAGAATCAGCTGAATAGTTATGATGTTATTGCAAATATTTCCCCGGTTAACCTTGGGAGAACTTTGGCAATTATATCATTCGAATGAAAATGTAAAACAATATAAGGCTTTCAAATATCGTTAGAATCTGACGAATAGTTATGATATTAATTTCAAAATAAAACTTCACGGACTAACCTTGGAAGGACCTTGGCAATTATATCACTCAAAGAGGAGGTAAAAAACATAAGGGTTTCAATTGTGTTAGAATCGGCCAAATATTTACAATGTAATTACCAGAACAAAAAAAAAGCAAAACGGGGACCGACAGACGGCCATTTCCGTGAGGGTCTTCTCTTCAAAGATAGCCCCACGCTGTTTGCCGGAGGCTGTGCTGTAGGCGCTGGCGGCTTCAAGGACTTATCGGGCTATGTTGGGCTCACCATGCCAGTTTCCCCCCCCCCCCCACCTCGAAACCGTAGGCAGGTAGGGTAGCTTCGGAGGCGGGGATCCCTTTTCGGAGGATCCACCGTCTTCGAGCCACCTAGCCTACCACCCGGTGTAAGCGTAGGAGACGAAGCTCTTTTAATAGTGTCATCCTTTTGGAGGGGGAGGCAGCCTTAGGAACCCAGGAAGATGGCCTTACAAGAAATTTCAGGGGTGTTGCCTCTTGCGAGTCTAACGAATCGGTGGAGGTGCGCGGCCGTTTTCCCTTACGGGAAACGGTCACGCTGGAGGAAGGGTGGGGGGGTTGCTGATTTTAGCCGGGGTTGAGTATAAACACTTTGTGCCACCAACTGTACAAGAGGAGCGCCCGGGTTGGGACAAAGTTGCAGAATCTGTGCTCCTAGGACTTGAAGGGCCAGGAACAGAGGGTGTTTTATTTAACATTGAGGTATAAGACGTCTTAAGCAGCGCTGGGCGCGTCAGGACCAAGTGCTTAGCCTTGCGAACTGAAAGAGGATCCCGGGCTGTTCACTTATCGTGAACAGCTTTGGAGCAACTTACAGATAATTCGGGTAACCCCGACTTTGCACTTCTTTGGGGGCGATTCTTATGTCCTAAGTGTCGACAGTAGTAGCAGCTCCGACGCAGTGGCACAAACAAATTCACGCTGTAGTGATACCAACTGGCACGCACCGACTCAGGGAGCTTGTTACAGTCGAGCATGACGAAGAGTGTAGGGGTGAGTCTCGAGGCCCATCCCATATTTCTCATCACACGTTATACCTTGACCGCTCCATGATCTGACAGCGCTAAGGTGATATCATATATAGAGTAGTCGACGAGTTCCCCGACGTAATCAAGGCTCCGCTCTGTTCTCTCTCATTTTTAGTCTTTGTCAGGGACTCTCCAACTAGGGAAGCACCATGGGCGGACGTAAGGATCTCGGCTTGGTCGCTTACCAAAATGACAGCAGACAAGTCCGTCTACGTGGCTGACACAGCTGTCGCAGAGAGAGTGGAGCTCTGAGTCTTTTAAGCCATTACCCTGTTCCTTTTCTTTTTAGGAGAGGAGGGTTGGGAATGAACCCGCTTCTCTCTTCCGCCGGAAGTGGCCCCTAAGCCAGATTCACTGGCCTAAGCAAGATCTAGCTCGAAAATGGAGAAGGTCTTGGCTGTCACAGGGGCACCAGCTAGGGGAGGAGATCTCTCCTATCTTTGTAAAGCCTTGGGGTCCAAAACCTTCTTAGGACGAGTTTGCACAGGGTCGAAGACGGGTTCTGTGCTTGGGACCGATCTTTGGTTTCAACCCATGGATGATCGTACCGTTTGGGACAGGGTTACCTCAGGGACCATGTCCATCTCAGAGGGGCCTCCATGTCGCTATCCCTCCCCAAGCCGTCACGACTCCCATTAAAGGTACCATTTTTCTCATCTTGGGTCGGCGAAACGGCATTCGTCGGGGAAGAGAGGGGGTAGAGTGATCCCTGTAGACTTAGAACGCATGAGTGCAGGACGTTAGGCCGCACAGAACGACGGGCCCTGCCATCCCCTGCCCACCTAATGGGGTTGGCCCTATCGAGTAGCTCCCAGCAGGAAGGGTCAATATTGGGACGCCTGCGTGCTTTCTTTGCAGTCCCCTGTTAAAGAAAAAGATGGGCTGCCGATTGAAAGAGGGGATCGTCAAAAAGCGACTCAAGAGAAGGGGGTAAGGCAGACCCCCTTGCACCCGTAAGCATATGAGAGAACCAAGCCTACTATCCAGTTGGACAGTTTGATGGATTCCTTGAGAAAACACAGGTCGGGGACCTCCTTTTCTTTAGTGGAGCTGCCAGAGAGCGGCTCCGATGCTGGTGAAGGGGGAGTAAATGGAGAGGCTTTGTAAACTTCATTCATGGGCATTGTGACCCTAGTATTTACACGGGATGCCAACGCTAATCACCCCACGCAGTAGTCAGCTGTGCGAGGGGTGAATACTTGGCCGGCATAGCCAATTGCCTCCATTCGGGACCATTCCTCCCGACTAGTGGCCAGGTGGGCGTAAAATTGGTAGATCATGAAAGGCGAAAGGTTATGCAAGGAAGGTGTAGGTATGGGTGAAGCAGGTTGTTAAAAACCACCACCGCAATCCGGAGCTCAGGTATAACAGGACGTTGTCCCCTTCCCTTCCAACCCCGATCCGGGATGGTAGAGTGAGAGGAAGCTGATTATGCCAACCTGGTGAAATTAGAGGCTGACTAGAGAATATTGTGTGAGAGGTTGTATGGAAAGCGAGGAAGTATGTTCAGAAGACCGCATGGTAGAAAAAAGGGGAGAAACTAAGCTGGGAGCGGACTTGGTGCTGAGTCAGCACGGCGGCCAGAAAGGAAATCAGCTCGTCCCTTAGTGGGAGGAAAAGACGGGGCAGGAATATTTAGACGTCAAACCAATCAGGTAGAGGGGGGGGGGGCATTTCGACTTCAAGCCAATCAGGGAGGAAGTGGAGGAGGAGGGAGACCAAGTCCACTAAAAAGGTCATGTGTCTGTATGCTCGTGTATGTGTGTGCGTGAGTGTATGTGTATGTAGACTCGGGGTGCGACCTTCAATACTGCTCACGTACCATTTGTTTCACACTACCACATATATCAAGCAACTCATGCCATGTTTTACTCTAAGTTCACACATAAACACATTTTACCCAGCACTTCATACGTTTTCGTTCATGACTTAGCATTGCCTATCATCACATCATCCTCTCCAGATGCAAAAACTCAACTACACGTTTACATTTCTTATTTCGTCCTTTGCCAACAAGGCTCAGAAGCGTAGAGAGGCGTAACATGACAAATAGTGATACAGCTGTTATTGATAAGATTGCGTGCCCTTCCAGCCCCAATACCCAAAGTTGATCTATGTTGATTATAGAGGTTAGGCATTTTTTCGTATCTCATTCATCCGTATTTTTTCTTCTAACATTGTATTTACTACTTCCCCTTCCCCTTTATACGTTTGTAGTATCCCAGCTATTATACTTTCCGTTCTTTTTTCCAAACTGGAAAAGATAACAAAACAACTAAATCCATTAGATTTTAAACAAACCGCCAGATCAATTAAATTACAATACAAACCATAAGATCCATTAGATTTAAACACAAACAACAGATCCTTTAGATTACAACACAATTACCATACCGTTTAGAGTAAAACATAATCACAAGCTCAATTAAATTACAGAAGAAACAGCAGGTTCAATACATTTCACGAAAACCAAAAGATCTATTACACTGGTCTGCGTCAAAAATGTACCTTAGGTTTTCTATAGTGTTTCTTAATAAAATTGACCTCCTAAATCCGAATCTGTTATCCGTTTTTCTTTATCACCTCCAGTTTTTGCGATACAGGGGGTGATAATAATTTTATAGTTTATACATCTCCTATATTACATCAAATTTCAATAGTTTTTGCACTGCTCTATTCGCAGTAAATTTTGTGTACATTTTAAGTAATTATGCAAATAGGTTTATATTTCGCCAGTTAAAAATTGCTTAGCATTATAATAATAAGATTAATAATAATAGTGGTTGAGTTAAAAATGAACAGAAAATGTAAGAATAGCTCCGAAAGATTTTGCTATGTTTGCGGCAAAGTGAATTTTCCCGAGCAGCAAAGTACAATCCCTCCTGTAATTAAATCTTTGTATCATGCATATTTTGGAGTAAGGCTAAGAGATCAAGATAAAAGTTTTGCACCACATATCTGCTGCAAGGGATGCTACATAAGTTTAAGACGCTGAAGTCAGGGTGAACAGAAGTCCCTCTCTTTTGGTGTTCCCATGGTGTGGAGAGATGGCAAGGACCACACTACATACTGCTATTTTTGCATGACAAATCTTAAAGGTAAGCATTGTATCAAGTATTTAAGCTTTCTGTATTATACTGGCTCCTGAAAATGTCATTATTATGCAAAGACTTAGCATAAAATTAAAAACTAACATAGTTCACTTCAGCATGAACATATACTTTACTAAACATTTATGTACTATCTGCAACTCCAAATCAATTCCTTTATGTAATATGCAATTATATTTTCCACAGGTATAAGTAAGAAGAATAAACATAGTGTGGCATATCCGGATGTTTCTTCTGCCATCAAACCCCAGCCCCATGGCCCAGGAATTCCTATACCTTCTCCCCCTGAACATATAGAGGTACATGAAGAGATTAATATGGAAGTTGACCAAGATTATGACACATCTGAGTCTTATCAGGTTTCCACACATGATATGGTCGCAAGACCATTCACTCAAGTTCAGTTAAATGACCTGACCTGGGGGTTTCAAAGGCGAATACACAACTTCTTGGCTCTCGACTTCGTGAAAGTAATCTTCTCGCTTAAGAAACAACATTTAAGGGGGTACAGAAATAGAGAACAAGAGTTTCGAAGCTATTTTTTACAGCATTCTTCCAGCTCTTTAGTATACTGCGCCAATATTGAAGGACATGTTGAGGCCCTTGAAATTCCCTACAACCCATTAGAATGGAGACTGTTTATAGATTCCTCCAGTAGAAGTTTAAAAGCTGTGTTACTAAATATTGGTAACAAGATAGCTTCCGTTCCTATAGGTCATTCAATCCAACTTACTGAAAGTTATGAAAATATAAAAAAATTGCTGGATGCAATAAATTACTCTAGCTATAAGTGGAGGATATGTGGTGACTTAAAGGTAAGATCATTTTACACTTGGCATTTCTAAGCTTTTTGATATTGACATTTTCATTTTTAATTGTTAATACTTGTATACACCTTTTGGTCAACTTACATTTTACAAGGATGCAAATCTGGAAATCATGAGTCATTTTTTAGTTATATTTTTTGTTGAAGTGTGTCCCTATAGGTTAATGCTTCCTATAGGATTAATGGGGAACTTATCCTGATTGAGAAGGTATACAACACAACTCAATAAACTCAAAATAAGATGTACATATATCCAATTAGTTCCAATACGATGATTTAATGTATCGGCATACAGGATTTTTCAGTACATATTCATATTCTTATTGTTTTAAGAAATATTACTTTGAATTTGTTTTTAGAAATATTACACTGATTTTACATACCGTGCTAAATTTTTTTCAGGTAGTGTCTCTTACGCTTGGGACGCAAACAGGCTACACGAAGCATCCCTGTTTCCTATGTTTATTGTACAGTCGTGCAGATAGTATGCACTATGAGAAGAAGGTTTGGCCTTCAAGAGAAGCATTTAGAATTAGATAAAAAATGTGATAGCTGAACCTTTAGTGCCTCCTCAAAAAATACTCCTCCCTCCCCTGCATATAAAGCTTGGCATAATGAAAAATTATTTCAAAACCCTTAATAAAGGAAGCCAAGCTTTTAAATTTCTTCTTCAAAGATTTCCACAAATCAGTGACACTAAGCTCCATGGGGGAATTTTTGATGGATTTCAAATCAGTAACTTGATCAGCAATTTGATGCATCAATGAAGGACATTGAAAAAGATGCCTGGAAAGCTTTCAAAGTTCTATTTAAAAATTTTCTAGGCCATAAAAGAAGCCTAGAAGAATATGTTGTCCTGGTCAATCAGCTCTTAACAAGTCTCAAACATTTGGGAAATCGAATGTCTATAAGGATACACTTTTTACAGTCCCATCTGGATTATTTTCCCGACAACTGCGGGGATAACAGTAAAGTACAGGGGCAAAGATTCCACCAGGACATAAAAACAATGGAATCCAGGTACCAGTGTAAATGGAACGGAAAAAATGCTTGCTGACTACTGTTGGTGTTTGAAGCGTGATGCACCAGATGACAGGCACAAACGAAAATCGTCAAGGGCGTCTGTTCTTCGAAATTATAATTATTTTCTTTATTATGTTGCATTCTTTTATTTTTTGTTTATTAAAAGAATTATAGTTTACATACGTGTATTCCTGTTTATATGATATAACAGTAATAATGCATTATTAGATAGAGAAAGTTGTTTTTTTTTAAAAAATCAGAAAAAATGAGGTAATCTCAATGAAAATGGTGTATGCTGTACTGAGAAAATCTGACCTGATTGAACAAATATACATTCATTTTTGAGCTCAGGAGGTTGGATTCATTAAAAAACCACAAAGAAATCCTGGGGAACATAAAATTTTTTTCAAACGCAGGCCTGTGTTATGTTACAAATGTACCGCCAGATCCATTAAATTAAACCATTATACCATATTAATTATATTAAAGCAAACTACTAGATCCATTAGGTTATAATAAAACCATAAATTCCATTAGATCATAAAACAACTAATATATCTATTAGATTATATCTTCCACCAGAACCATTACTGTACAACAAAATAACAAGATCCATTGGTTTAGAAAAAACCGCCAGATCCATTAAATTACAACAAAACCACCAGCTCTATTAGGTTACAACACATTAACCAGGTCCATTAGATTACAATACAAACACAAGATCAATTAGGTTACAGCACAGCCACAAGATCTTTTATGTTACATTATAAATGCCAGGAACATTAGATTACCACACAGTCACCAGATCTATTAGATTTCAATACAGCCACCAGAACCATTCCTTTACAACAAAACACTAATATCCATTTTTTAATTTTTAAGAACACAACCGCTAGATCTATTAGATTAAATCACAACCATCCTATTCATTAGGTTACAACACAACCACCAGATCCATAGGGTTAAATCACAGACGCCATGTCTCTTAGATTACAACACAACCACAATATCCATTAGGTTACAGCATAACCTCAAGATTCATTAGGTTACAACACAGCCACCAGTTCTATTAGATTACAAAACAATGAGACGCCATTAGGTTACAACACAGCCACCAGTTCTATTAGATTACAAAACAATGAGACGCCATGTCTCTTAGATTACAACACAACCACAATATCCATTAGGTTACAGCATAACCTCAAGATTCATTAGGTTACAACACAGCCACCAGTTCTATTAGATTACAAAACAATGAGCATTTGATAACATCATTACCCTGTTTTAGCATTTTAGGTCATATACATATCTTCTAGTCGAACTCCTTTCTTTCTCCTTATTCGTTCGTATCTCTTACGACCATCAACCGAGCCCCCCCATCACTCACTCTTCTTTCTATGTCATTCCAGAACTTATTTATCTCAGCAAGAATCCACGGTGAGGTTGTATCAGCGGAGTGCATATACAATACAACTAGTACCTACTTCACCCGCATATAAGAAGCTAAAGGCTTCTTACCTGCTCATCGTTTCGCCACCCTAATAAAACAAGCTGTATGAAAATCCAATGCCAAGGTCCTTCACATTATACTGATTCAAGTAGTTTCATCCTCAACTTCTAAGCTCCTAACTCATTAATTAGAGTTATCAACCCATTCTTCTCCTTGATGTTCACAGAGCTAATTTTTCTTCTCGGTTTCCTTTTTTTACTCAATTAATTCTGTTCTCATTACAACTTCCAATCACATCCATTTCAAAGTCTTAATTAACAGCTTTTTCTCACTGCACAAAACTCTCCGTTCTATAAATATCTTCTGCAAATATCCCTACAATGCTCTTATGTAAGAAAATGTGCATGAAAGTAAGTTTCTACTTATTTCGAACTGCAAGTTTCACACCATCTTTCCAGCATTCAGAATTTCACTTTCTCTTACCGTGTGTAGCACACTCACATACAGCCTTCACTTTATCTACTATCTACTTCATTGTTCCGCATTTCCTCACTGCAAATACTCCTTCCCTACATTGCTCAAACATTATTTTATACTGCTACATTTCACTTCTGAGTCTCATTGCCTTTCTCGAGTCCTCTCATATTCCCATCAGCACAACCTGTTAACCTTATTCAGCGTAATAAGAAGTTAAGATACGCCCACATTAATATCTTTCAAAGCTATCATACACCTCGGCCGCAACACTGCTTGCCATATACGATTCTATAACCACGGAAACCTCGTTTTCACTCTCTATTCTCTTCTTCGCCAGGTGTACCAGAAACCCCAGGTATTTCATCTTTCATCTTCTCAACCAATCCTTCGTTCGTATCTCTTACTACCATCAACCGAGCCCCATTTCCATCCCTTAATCTCCTTTCTATGTCATTCCAGAACTTATTTGTATAAGCAAGAATGCACGCTGAGGTTGTATCATCGGAGTGTGTATACAATACAACCACTATCTACTTCACCCGCATATAAGACTCGATCCCACACAAGGTCTTCTTTCTCTTTCATTTTCGTCTTGCATAACGCAAGCATCTCTCTTTCCAAATCACCTGTACCCCTTTTATTACAGTCAGCTACTGTGGCAGATAAACTGAATTACCTGGAGACGTGACCTGTAACAGTTCCACTCATTACTACCATTGCTTTTAATACTCATCCAACAACTCTTTGGGTGGTGCCGAGTTCCGCGACTAGGGTACCGCTATCCAGGTTTAGTCGCATTTTACGACACACTTCCAGATATTGTGTGAGTCTAATAATTAAATGAGCTCCTTTTTTTTATGCAAATTTATTCGTGCAATTTTTAATTTTGTAATAAAATTATGAAATTAAACGTCTGAAGGCTATCTAGGGAAGATGGAGCCCCTGAATGGAACTAAATTACTAGGAAAACTGAAATCGAAGAGTAAGTTTATTACAAACATCATAAATGGAAGAGTAAGTTTATTATAAACATAAATAGAAAAATAAGATTATTAAAAACATCATAAATGGCAGAAGAAGTCTATTATAAACATCATAAGTGGAAGAGTAAGTCTATTATACATATCATAAATGGAAGAGTAGGTTTATTATAAACATCATAAATGGAAGAATGAGATCATTATAAACATCATTAATGACAGAGTAAGTATATTATAAACATCATAAATGGAAGAATAAGTTTATCATAAACATCATAAGTTCGATACCCCTTGAAAAATGGCAAAACTTATTATTTTCCCTCAAAAGTACTAAAAAGTAATAAAATCCGTAGGAAAATAATGTAAGCAGCTAAATAACGTAATGATAATATTTTAACATTTTTATAAACCTCGCAAAGTTTTATGACCAAAATGAATGGTATTTTGCTCTAAATATTTTGGAGAAAAACAAAAATTTACATACTTACGCAGTTATTTAAATTCTTTCCTACGCAGAAAGTTTTTCTCCAACTTAGAATATTTTTTAATTTCCTTTTTGGGGGGGCGGGGGAGACGTGCCCAAGCATTTTAGGCTACTAAAATATATCATATTTCTTCGTTATCGTTGTAACATTGTACTAGTAATTATAATATTTTAATGCTGGACAAGGTGTATCACCTCTTATTAAGTTACGAAATGTTAATATTCAAAACCGATTCTGCAAAGCAAGGTTTATTCAACAACGACATCTTTCAATTTCGAGAAACGGCCTTTATGGCCTTTGGAAGCAATTGTCATTTTCTTTATTTTTCCGGAACAATACGCAAAAAACGCTTGCGCTCATCATTTTCGAAATTAAAAAAGTTTTTGCAGAAAGTTTATTTTCATTCTCTTTGTCGAGGTATGCCTGTGTTGACTAGCTCGGCGCACCGAGTCGTACACAACAAGTACATGGAAACAGGTGATCAAAGGCCGCTTGAGATATATTCTAGGGAGATTAATAAAGAGTGCGATTTACGGTTGACCGGGTTTTGACTTATGACTTGCCAAGTTGCATTTCAAAGGATATATAAAGAACAGTACCCCCAAATATAATTTGAATATATATATAATAAAAGGGAGCAATTATATATATATATATATATATATATATATATATACAAAAGTAGTGAACAAATTACTTAATAAAGGTAGTTAAATCAATTATGTGAAGATTAACGAGGTAGTCTGGGGATGACCATACAAGATCGCTTTACCTTCAAGCGCGGGCGAATTGGAGGGGAAGGGAGAGAGACAACAGCGCAGGTCTTCAAGAAGATACTTCGGGGAGTCCCTGACGAGGAGGACACGAAGATGGGGTTTGATTACTTTGTGATGAAGAATGAGATTTTATCTGCTCCATAGAGACGTAATCTCAACTCGAGACGATTCTTCAGATCGGCAGAGAGTCTTAGTCTTGAAGGAATGGGAATCTTGAAGGGGTGGTGAAGATGAGAGGGCCGCACAACTCTCCGGGAAGAAGGGGGCTCGATAGCTTTCCTCTGAACAGGAGTCAAATCTTAACAAAGGTAGATCTGCTGGCGAGATCTTCGACGAAGTACAACGACTGACGACGGGTTACAGGGATTCACGGGAAAGAGACGGCAGTCTGAACGGAGTGAATGGCGGGCTTTCAATCTCCTCGGGTTATATAGCCAAGTGGCTATTCCAATAGACGCTTTAGGGCCTGGTAGTCCCTAGAGGATTCTTCCTGCCAGCATATGCAAATACCCTTCATGATAACGAGTCGTCTAGACAGTGAAACTTGCCTTGTGATATTGGGGTAGAGTTAATGTAGCTGCCCCGCGGGGGAAAATAAATGCTTGGGAAGCATGGGGTAGATACAGGAGGGCTGCTCACGGTAGTATCGCAGGGGTGGGGAACGATTGGCGTCTCAAAGCAACCACAGCTGTGACGGGTGATTCAGAGAGGGATTGATTCTTTCTCGAACTTTCTAAAATTCTTACGCTAGCGAAGGTGATCTTGAAAGAAGAGAGGGGTATTTCCCATTGGGATTCCTCTCACGGGGGTTCTTTTAGAGCATACCCTCAAACTCATCTATAGGCCTATCTAAATTGTCTATTGCTATTTATTCGGGGCGAAAATGACTATTTTCCAAGTTATTATAAATTGAAAGTAATATTTTTCAAGACTCGATGTAGAAAGTTATTTACAGATGTTTTGTTTGGGTAATTCTACAGAATTAGCTTCAAAAAATCTTGTTATTCCGATATTGGGGGGAGAGCTATTTGATTGGTTTAATATATTAGCGTGAGTTCGAAATTACATGATAAAGAAGGTGGGTTTTTTCCGTTATTTTGTTGTAGATAAAGTCAATAAATTGCTTACACTCTTTGGCAATTCCTTTTACTTTAAGCTGTAGATTACCAAAATTTAACATGTTTAAATACTCTACTACACTTAATTTTACACAGAGTATTTCAGATAATAAAAATTAGAAACAAGATCTCTTTGTTCGCTATCTTCAAAGGCGCGAGCGAAACTTAGGCCTTCTCATTACATTTAAAGACGACGTCGAAGAATTCTTGCGTTGCAGAATCGGATTGAAATATTGACTGTTCTTGACTTTATAATATGTTACATCATTTCTGTTACTAAAACACTACTTTTAGTACACTATTTGAATAATAAAAAGTAGTAAGACATAATTTAGTAGCCAAAAACTCTTCCGCCTGTCTTATTCAAAATTACTTTCCTTATAAGCTTGTGTTGTATAGTTGACTTATTTTTAATCATCTGGTAAGCTCAAAACAACCCATACATTTACATAAATTACAATATTACATATATTAATTCATGTTGGTTGTCCTAACATTCCTCTTTGGGGATTTATTGTTTTTCCTGTTTTTAATATGAAACATAGTTAACAGCACTGCATGGGATCTTGTAAGCTACCCATTTCTTTCATTGGGGTATCTTGGGTACTGTTTTGGAAATAAGAATCGGTAGTAAATGAATTCATTGAAACTGACAAGTAGCAGGCCTATAATAAAATACCTTTATCATTGAACTAATATGCGCAATATAGCATTACAAATAATAAACATTGTCCAATAAATACATGATTACACAAATGAAAATAAAAATTTTCTCCTAACTGTTGAAACAAAGTGTTTTGACTTCTTAGACGCTTCGTGTCTTGCCTTAGTTATTCATTCACTCCGCTACGAGCACATTTGCAACGTGAGAAGTCCTCCAAAACTGTCTTACATATAACCAAGTTATCATGCATTCAAGATTCGGTTCCATTACTGCCTAAGCAACAAAGTGATACAGTTGTTTGCATGTACATTCCACCATAACATACCCCATAGAATTCTGAGCTCAATCTTCTGCAAGAACAACAAAACAAGCAAGCTAGAATACAATATTTAATCTACTCTTTTGCTCTTATCAACGCATAATATACCATGCTTCTGTTGCGGTTGGCTAAGTAAACAAGCTCGCTGGTTATCTTTTTTAACAAGGTCTATGGGTGGAATTCATCTTGGTTGGCTCAAGGCAGAAACTTTGTAGCTCGCGTGGAGGGAAAATTTTTTGGAGGTTGAAGTGAAGGTTGGGGCATGCGGTGGAGCGAAGGTGTCAGCCGAGCGAGAGTTGTGTGAATGGAAATGATCTGCCTTTCCATGCGCCCAAGAATAAATATGCCACAAATGACACGGGTTTGGCAGGTACTGCCATCATGTGGTTTGCAGCGATTTTTTTCCTAAAGTAGGTGAAATAGCACATATGGTTTCATTGATAGAGAAAATTTAGGTAGAATGAAATTGTTTGTTGATCTTAACTTTGTTCTGACACAAAGATTTATTTTATGGGTGAAGTATCTTGTCATCTTTCCTTGCGATCCTTTTTCGTGTCTCAAACATAAGTGAAGGTTTCATGACAGGTTCACGTTCAAAGTAATATTGCATCACGCCGGGAAATGGCTTGGTATTTTTCTTTAAAATAAGCTTAGAATAGCTAATGAAGCAGTACTGCTAAGATAATCTAAAGATAGAAGTTTTAGTGATAGAATCTGATCTACGAAACCAAGGACGAGATTTTTCAATGAGAACCCGTGAAAGGAACACTGCGTTTGTTTTTCTTCCCAATAAGCCTATGAACGCTAGTTGAGGACTAAAAAGCTTGAAAATCTCTGACATGAATGTTCGTTTCAATAGAGACAAACGAACATCTCTAGGTACAATCGAGGTGATAAACTAAATGCTATGACTAGAGGTAAACACGTCAGGCCTTAAAAACTACTATCGATAAAAGGTTGTTTCAGTATTCAAGACCGGGTAACAGCATCGATCAAGTTGGAATGGTAAAGTAAATGAAAGCTTCGCTTCTTTAAAGACTATCGAACACGGAATAAAAATGATCCGGTTTACAGAACGCAAACACAATCGTATCAGTGAGGTGTAAGGTGCAAATAACTTCACTGAAATTCTAAGGTTTGCTTGATCTATCTGCGAGTAATAAAAACACAAAGCTGCACGTGAATCGGAATCTGGGTTCTGCCATAACGATACTGAATGTGGTCGAAAAGTTAAATTGCAGAGCAAAAATACGATTCCAGAGTCATATTTAACACATGATGTCTTGGTAAATTCACATGCTGTCAAAGCTTTGCTCAAAACTCTTGTTCTGAAAGCATCGCTGAAAATCGTGTTCTGAAAGCTATGCTAAAAGATCGTGTTCTGATATCTTTAACACATTCTGATAGCTTTGCTCTAATGCTGTATTCTGAGAGCTATGCTGAAAGGTCGTATTCTAAAAGCTTTGCTTAAAAGTCGTAATCTTGTTTTCTCATATCTTTGCTGAAAGTTTAAGTTATAAAATATTTGCTGAAATGTTGGGTTCTGAAAGCTTTACTGAAATGTCGTGTCCTGGAACTTTGTTAAAAGGTCGTGCACCGAAAGCTTTGCTGAAAGGTCGTGTTCCGAAAGCTTTCCCGAAAGGTCGTGTCGTAAAAGCCTTACTAAATGGTCGTGTTCCAAAGAATTTGCTGTAAAATCCTGTTCTGAATGTTTTGCTGAATGGTCTTGTTCTGAAATATTTTCTCCTCGTCGTCTCCTGAAAGCTTTTATCAGAGATTGTATAGTCTGAAAACTTTGCTGTAAAGCCGTGTCATAAAAGCGTTGCCCAGAAGTCATATTTGAAATCTTTGTTCAAAATTCGTGTTCTAAAAGCTTTGCTCAAGAATCATATTCTAAAAGTTTTTATCAACGCTCGCTTATATGAAATCGTAGCTCATAGTTAGTTTTCGAATTCTTTACTTTAAGCTCATTTTCTCATAGCTTTGCTGAAAGGTCGTCTTATAAAATATTTGCTCAAAGGACGTCTTCTGAAACTTAATAAAAGCTTTTATACAAGGTCGTGTTACAAAGCTTGGTGAAAGGTCGTGATCCAAAAGATTTGCTGAAAGGTGGATTTTTGTAAGCTTGCTAAAAGGGGGTGTTCCGAAAGGTTTGCTGAAAGGTCGTGTTCAAAATTTTTACTAGAAGGTCGTGTTCCGCCCTAAGGATTTGCTGTAAGGTCGTGTTCTGAATGTTATGATGAATAGTCTTGTTTTGAAAGCTTTTCTCATCTGTCGTGTCCTGAAAGCTTTTCTCTGAGATCGTATTCTGAAAAGTTTGCTCTAAAACCGGGTGATGAAAGCATTTCCCAGAACTCATATTTGAGAGCATTACTTAAAACTTGTGTTCTTAAAGCTTTGCCAAAAGATCTTGTCCTTAAAGCTTTGCTCAAGAGTCATGTTCTGAAATCTTTGCTCATAGGTCGCATTATGAAATCGTAGCTTATAGGTAGTGTTCCGAATTCTTTGTTGTTAGGTCGTTTTCTTATAGCTCTGCTGAAAGGTCGTGTTCTGAAATCTTTGTTCAAATGTCGTGTCATGAAAGCTTTGTTGACATGTTGTGTTCCGAAACCTTGCTGAAAGGTTGTGCTCCAAATTCTTTGCAATACGGTCGTGTTGTGAAAGCTTTGCTGTAAAGTCGTGTTCTGAAATATTGGTGAACATAGAGCTGCCGAAATGAAAGGAAGAAATCGAGTAAGACAAGACTGGGCAAGGTTAAAGAAGTGGTTAAATTTAAAAACCGACTCACCAATGGAGACTATACTTATGTTTTCAAAGTCATATTCAGAGAAGCCAACAAGGCTTGTGAGGCAAGAGAAAATGGATTCGTAACATTTAACTTAAAGATAACACAATATCAAATTAAGAGTGACGAATTCATCAACGTGTTGACAGGTTGTAACTGTTTCACTCAGGACAAGTATACCACAAGGGACAGACCGAATAAAGACAAAAAGAGATGCTCCGGATGCAGTTCGAACTTGCATACCTGGAGGGAATGCAAGAGCCAGGAAAAGGAATGTTTAAATTGTGGCGGGAGCCATCATACTATAGCGATAGCATACATGTTAGAGCTAAATTCTTTTGAGAAAAAAGGAAGAGAGAAGCTAAGTTGGAAAAGGATATGAAGAACCAAACTTACGCCAAAGTAGCAAAAGCTACAGCGGAACAACAAAAGTCTAATAGAGCTTAAACAGGAAAAATCGCTGAATATACCTGCGCGTATATAACAAGCACAAGTAATTAACGTGGTAAATCCAGGCATCTCCTCAAAAGGAATTAAACAAAATGTTTAGCAACAACGCACTAGAGCCAGTGTGGTTCCCGAAAACCCACCATCGGCAGATGTTTTGAATATAAAGTACAGCACACCAGCTACAGAAAGTCCTACATCAGCAGCCGATACCGAGGTCCATGACCAAATCACGAAGACCAATTCAGGCGCACAGACAAAAGAAGTCTCTGGAAGTTAAGAAAGGGATGCAAGTGAAACTACCATCAACCAATACGAGCTGCACAAATATCCATCAAGGGAAGAAAACATTAGAGAATGCGGAGGGTGGAGATGAGGTCACTTGTCATCAGGGGCATAAAGAGGACAAGGAATTAAAGAGAATCAACCTGAGATTATAAGCTCCAAAAGATAGCCCCTTCCAAGTTGGTAACCCCACAGAAATAATTCAGGGAATAAGGAAGGATATATACAAATATGAATTCGGAGGACATAACTCTGATAACGACGGTGTCAACGGTGGTAAAATACCTAATATAATAATAATAATAAACTCTGATAACGAAGTTAATAAAATTATCATGCGCTGAGGCATAAAAATTCCCAAAGAAATATGTTTCACCATAAAGAAAGATGAATTTAAAAAGAAAAGATGCGGAAGAACTAAGTCCTCCTGTAAAAGAGAAATAAAGAAGATGGAGAGGAAATCATTAATAAACCAATAAGAGCACAATAAATGGAGAAAACGAGAAGACTGAAGACAATAAGCCATAACGTAGCAGGATAGGATGCCAAAAGGGATTCGTAATGTAACTCATATTTAATATTAGATCAGGAGATTATCATCATTAATAAATCAAAATGGATCCGAAAACCAGACCTATAAAAATACATAACCATACCGTACTATACATGACTACCCTGATATGAACTTCGATGGGGTAGATATGGCCAGAAGAATTGATATAAGATTCTCCAGACTAAAGGAACTTGACGAAACCCACCTTGCCATCAAAATAGAAACGAGCACAGGAAATATTCTCGTAATGATGGGGTATCAACACCCAAGGATATGCTATGAGCCAATACATAAATTCATTGAAATATTCAGCCAAAGCAACCAAGTCCTATTCACGGGTGATCTGAACACACGCATTAGAGCCTCCGGGTACATCAGAAGCTATGACAACATAGGCAAAAACTTGGACACCCTGTTAGAAAGGGGCATAGCGAAGAGAATTGGTCCGGACTTCCCAACCTACATATTTCGGCGCAAGAAGGGCTATGAAACAAGACATAGTAATGGCGTCCCCGAAGTTCCGATACAATTACCTAATAGAAAGAGGCCCGCCATCCAAAAATTATCACGAAATGGTGATAATAACAATATCGGCGACCCTATACAGGTAAAATGTCCTATCTGAAAAAATTTCAAAAGCGAAACTGCAGCTGCTGCGGCGAGGATCTGGCAAACTACCGAGAGCCAACCCTTAGCGAGGCTACAGTTGAAGAGATAGATGCAGCCACAAAAAACTTAATGAAGTTGTTAATTGAGGAATACCTCAAACATGTTTGAAGAACAGCGTGTAGGGCATTGCTGCACCCTGCCCATACACCACAAATCGCAGAACTGGAGAACAGGTATACAAACCTAAGAGAAACATTGGAGCAATTTGTTCCCTAAAGAGGCGATAGGGAACGCCTCATTAATGTAAAAAATGAACTAACTGCGGCATTTTTAGAAGATAGAGGTGCCAGATGGGACCGATTCGTAGAAAAGATTGAAAAAGAGCTGAATCCATCGAAATTCTGAAAGAAAGTCAATTGGACAAGAGGCACGAGGAAACCTAAAGTAAAGTTAGCCAGAAAATATAATGGGATCGAAGCAAAAGAGCCACAACAAATAGAGGCTGCATTTAGGGACCACTAGAGTAAGGTATTTGATATATCACCGGAAGAAAATGAAGATTTTGATCGTAAACATGAGAATATAATAGTAAATGAACTAGAAATGAACAGAGGAGATATAACGCCTAATCACTCCGCTTCTCCTATAATAATGGAAGAACAAAGCGTTGAACCAATAACGCTGGAAGAACTAAAAGCCACTCAGAACGCCACCAGACAAAGAGCCCCTGGTAGTTCTGGGATATCCTAAGAGAACCTAGTGAGAGCACCGGATGTCTTCCTAAACAAAATAACCGAACTTTTTAACACGACTATCAGCGCTGGTCACTTTCAAGATGTCATAAAAAGAGGCAAAATAATATTCTTGCCTAAGCAAGGCAAGCTCTGGAGCCCCTCTCGAAATTTTAGGCCCATAACATTACTTGAAACGATTGCGAAACTCCTCGAAAAAATTATTGTCAGGAGACTATAGAATAATCTAATGTCACATCACCACTATGGGTCCAGGAAGAACAAAAGTACACTGACCATACTAGTGGAGACAATAGCTAAAGCAAAACGCAACAAAAAGTACACGGATATGGTGCTTAGGGACGTCCAAAAGGCTTTTGACAAGGTCTGGCGGATAGGATTAAAGTCAAAAGCAAAAGTTAAGGAGTCCCTCAAGGGAGGATGCCTGATTAAGATTATGTACAGCATATACACAAGTGACTTACTAGACCCATTCTTTGAAGCCAGAAGATATATCCAATTTTCGAAAACATCGATCGTCAGCAATAGTAATCCGTATAGATATGCACCAACAATGGCCAGGATAACGGCGACCGAAATTGCGAACATAAACAATTTTGAGAAAAATTGGAAAATCAGAACGGACGCTAATAAGTTTATCATTATACCAAAGGAAAGACGAAAAACATCTAGAGTGGTTATAAACTAAGAGAGATGTAGATATAAAAAAGAGGACAAAGTTCTCGGACTAAAGGTAACAACCAATGGTTATAAGAAACATCTAATAGAGAGAATAAACCTAGTTAAAGCAAATTTAGTAAAAATGTTTTAGCTGAGAATCCTGAACACACATAATAAGATCAAAATTTATAATGCTCTATGCAGATCGACTCTACTATATCCCTCAATTCCACTAAACTGGCTCCATAAAACCAGCATCGTAAAATTACAGAGAGTTGAGAATAATGGAGCCCTGTTAATTACAATATAAGACAGAGAGATCACCTCAAACAGAGCGATCTTCACCAAGAAATAAACATGAAACTTGTAAATATAACTCTACACAAAAAAGCTATCAAGATTTCGGAAAAATTAGAACTACTACTTAACGACGAAGAAAAGATAAAATTGGAGATTCCCATAGAATATCGAGCGAACAATAGGGAAACATTTAGGAGCGGGTAATCGATAAATGATGAGAACCCCGCACAAATATTTACATAATGCAAGGATCACAAAATAATTGTAGATAAAAAATAAGAAAACAACAATAACGGCATAATATTCAAATAAAACGCAAGAAAATCCCCTAGGAATAATAAAGGCGCGAGAGTCTTAACATAACAAACAAATAAGAGTATAAAAACGAAAAGAAGAAACACCCAGGAGATGGCTGGTCACCCATCAAGTAACACTAACTCTTAACTCATTCTCTTTCAACACTTATCCAAACACCCAATATCCAGGCTAATTCTACTATATATTTTCTATCTTCTTCAAGACGTAATGATTAGCCAAGGAGATGGAAAACAGTTGTCTTACTCATACTATTACATTGATAAAGCCAATAGCAATATCGACAGTATAGTACATATTCAGAACTACTACAAGTTTTAAGAAATACAAAGAAGAGACTCGACTTGACTCTACATTGACTCCGGACTTGACTTTTTACAAGGTCTACTCTCCTATCTCACACCCCTATTTAGGACGTGTTGGCCAGGACGCTCAGGTTTCCTTAGATACCTACACAGGCAGGAGCTATAGCTAAATCTTGCAGCTACCCAACGCATAGGCTGGAGTTTATCAAGGCATGGGTTAGAGTAGTCTACGAAGAGCTCGGAATAGTATTAATCAGATATTAGACTACGCGACCAACTACGTAGCAATCTGCCAAACCGAGAAAATTGAGAGGCTGCTTAGTGATAAAGCAACCGAATGCTTAAGATAAATAAGCCTAGAAGCTAAGGTGACTGCATAGATCTTAGCATGCAGGAAATAATATAAGATATTTGCATAAAGAAGGATTAGACAAGGATTAATGAAGTGATTAAATTCGTGAATAGGAAAACTAATGCAGAATATACACATGTTTTCAAAGTTATATTTGAGAAACGCCCATGGCGACAAAGGCATAAGAGAATGGGCTGTTAGCCTTTAACTTAAAGATATACTAGATAAGCATACTTCGAGTGCCCAAATAAGGAAGAACAGTGGTGTTCGGAGTGCAGTTCAAAAGCACATACGTTGAGAGAAAGCAGCAACCAATATAAGAAATGTTTAAATTGGGGAGAAAACTAGCGCACAATAGTAATGGCGTGCACGATCAGGAAGGAACTTTTCGAAAAGAAGCGAAGGCAGAAGAAGAAAGACAAAATCAAACATACGTAAAGGTAGCGAATGAAGTTATAGAAAAAAAGCGTAGAAAGAAAGGAAAGGCAGAAGAAGAAAGACAAAATCAAACATACGCAAAATTAGCAAAGGCCGCCTATATGTATGTGATAGTAGACCTTTTATTTCTTTTACCAATCATTAGCTTCTTCTTGTCCGTTATCAATGCCCCTTTGATTGGGTTAGTTGCCACAGTTAAGACACTTTTTGTTTGGATTCATGCATTCCCTTTACGTGTGACCTGATTTTGTGCATCTCGAACGTACTTTTCCTTCGAGTTTGCACTGTTTGATGGCATTCTTTTCTATAGTGAAGCACAAAATGCAGAGCTGCAGCTGGACAGATACATCACTTTCTATACAGCTGGCGCAGACTTTCGAGTTGAAAATGACTAGCCCGTTCTGAGCTGCCTTCGCGGCCATCTCCGTTCTCTGAAAGTTCGCTTTAAACACGTGCCTGTATGCCTTACTTTCCTTTTTTATTTTCTAAGCAGTGTGCGTTCAAAAGTAAGGGGTGATTTTCGAACAAGTCATGGATCTTTGTGCTGCTACGTGCGGAAGAACTTTAGGTATAAGGCCGATTTCTTCCAATTTTTCTCTCGATTTTTCACTCAGTAAGTTATCCAGGTCTTGATTTGTGTCACAGAAGGCCATGTACCCGTATGCCTGATCTTTCAGTCTGCAAAGCACGATTCCCAGTTTGGAGTAGACGAGTTCGAAGACATTTTCGCGCTTGGGCTTCTGGCATCGTTCCTTGACCTGGAGCGGGACGCGCTTCTCGCCGTTGGGTTTGTCCATGACTGCCCCAATTGCTGGGATTCCTACTCTGAACCTAGCCAGCCCTTATCAAGGAGGAATGTACCTGTATCTTCTATGGTTCACCTTTATTTGCCCTAGCTAAATGAAATGTCTACCAGCTCCTCCGCCCTGTCCTGAACACTCCACCCCCAGAGTGGGACCCCCTTCTTCGCTCCACCTGCGGTGCTTCCTTCCCTGGTTTGGACACGTCAGAGGCAGACCGCTTCTACAGACTTTAAAGTGTCAGTAAGTTAATCAGAACCAGAGCTGTGGTGCTGAGTTTGGAACAGGTAGATTTGCAGTGAAGTTTTAGGAATCCTGTGAATCTCCTCGCAGCCGCGCGCGCGTGTAGCCGTGTGAAAAATAAGGTCGAACTCAGTTGGACCCCAAAACGGCCTTCTTCAAATGCTAGGTACCCTCTTCACCTAAGATTCGCAGTAAACAATTCCGAAGGTGGATGTAGTAGGACTTAACTTTTCCAATGTAGGTCAATTCTTCCGGAAGGAGCAGTCCTCAAATTAACATAAGAGAAAAAATTAAGGTAAATATGTATGTAGTTATTTCGAAAGCAAACAGCAGTCCACACAGTAGAGTTGTTAATAGCGTCGATAAAATATTGTTTTTTTTCTAATTTCAAAATAGAAAGCCGCTTCATAGGAGATGAAAAAATACGTAAATGAAAAGTATAATATCCAAGCTAATCCTTCGGGGTTCTATTTAGATTTGGCTCCAGCTTATTTCTTCCAGACACAGCATTTAATGGAAGATTAGTGCACATCTTTCATGTTTTATTTTCTTTATGCCACAGTAAACAGTTCTTAGTAAGGAAGGAGAGAATAATGATGACTTCCTTTTGAGATACATCGCGTGGCTTTCCTTTTATCCAGAGAATAAAAAAGGAGGCTTAAGTTTGTATGATTAGCTCACATCCAGTGGAAGGCGTAGCGGGGAAAGAGAGTCTTATCGGAGGCTTTGTGGGGGATCTAGTTTGAAGGAAGGTTTGCTTAATGCCTAGTGTTCACCTTATTTATCAGACTATTTGTTATTTAACATTGAGGCGAAAATATAAAGGCTAGTCAAAAGTCAAAAGTTATGCTCATATTAATTATGATATATAATCTAAAAGTTGCTCAAACTCTATCGCTTAACTATTATATAGCCTAATTTCGAAAACCAAACTTAGTTGGGAATAGAAACAAATTTTATAATAAAAATATTGATAAAACCAACAATAGAACTAGAAAGAATTGGTTAAAGTTTTTACACCTACTTCATATCAGACGATGCTTTTATGTTGAGTACCACGCAGAAGACTTAATAATAGAACAATGTCAAACCAGTCGATTTCCAGGCTTCTAATGTACAGCCTCATGAGCCGCCTATCGTGAAGCTTATTTTAAGTACCTAAGGGAGAGAGATTCGCTAACTTTAATGATAGCAAATGGAGAAACTTTTTATTGCTTAAGAAAACCCTCAGGCTTTTACTGGAATTGTGTTTTTTTCACACTTTCCGTTGCATTTTATAGTTTTGCTTTAAGAACATTTAATGTAGAGAGAGGATAATAAGGTTAGTGTTTCGCTTCGTCTTTGGTCGCCAAATGGAAAGATTACTGCCTCGCTAAATAGTTATTTTTAGGTAGAAACTACAAAATTAGTTAGGGTGGAGCGAAAAACATTTTTTCTAAAATTTATTTTCCCACCAGGATTTTTTTTATCGGGCTATCTATCAAATTAAACCTTCTAAAAGAAGTTTAAAAATTGAAAATAATGCAATTTTCAACTAAATTTTGACTCTTGTGGATTATATCTGAAAATGAAAGAATTTATACCTTAAAACAAATAATTATTGTATTTTAAAGAACAAGTAAACGGGAGTTGAAATTAATCGATTGATATTTAGAGGTTCCTCAATGGCATATTATAGCGGCGGACGTGACAATTATGTTTCAGTAGCGCGGAAGATCTATTTAAGAGTGGATGTGTGTGTGTGTATTTGTGTGTGTGTGGCTCTGTCTAGTGTCTATTGTTTTAATCACATTCTTCTCTTTGTATTTATAGTGTACAATAAATATTTTTACACGTTTTACTATATTTCAGAGCTAAATAATATGTAAGAAAAAAAAATTAAAACAACATTTAATTATGGCATTTTAACCTTGAATACGTCATCAAATTACAAGCCTTTTGTTTGGCGCACCTTGCGCCATTGGTGAACGAGCGTTGCCAACTTATAAAGATGTTATAAAATGTGTTTTGTTTGAGCGAGAAAAAGAAAAGAACCCCAATAGAAAAGACCCGCCAATTAAATAAATTATCACATTAGTAGCATAAATCCCTTGTGATTCAATAGAGGCAGTTATAAAAAAAACTTTAAATTATTATTCAAAATATCAGGCTTTAATGAGAAATATTAGGGGGAAAAATGGGACATCATTCAAACAGAAATGTGATGATTTTACAAAGAATGTAGAACAATTGTTTGATATTTCGTGTTGTAAATGCGATAGCTTTAAAAACTGTTCTGTAGCAAAGAAAAGAAGGAGCCACCATTGGAGCAAACATTTCTGGAAGACCAACGAACAACTAAGAATATGGCAATAGGTAATATCGATCAAAGAAGAATATTCAGAGTGCCCTTAGGAAGAGTTGTGAATATCGTCTTAAATCAACCATCTAATTCGACAGATAATATAGAAGTAATTCTTCCTTTATCCAGCACAGAAACATAATTTAATGACGAAGTTAGCGACTATGAGCTTCCTTCATCCGTGAAAGGTTAAGAAGTAAACAAAATATTTGCATGCAAGACTCCATTTAATTGAATACAATTGTCAGAATTTGCGTTGGCTGTGACCGCACTGGTGTGTCTGATCAAGCTGCAGCTATAATAACAAGTTCAATCCTTAAGGACTTATCGTCTATTGAAGGCAAAGAAACTTCTTTAGTAGTTGACAGGACAAAAGTTAGAAGAGAACATATCAAAGAACGTACTACACTAGAGCAAGAAATTAGATTGGATAAGTCATTATATTCTATTTATTTTGATGGTAGAAAATATAGCATATTTGTTTTTGAGATGATGGAGGGAACTCATCACAAGAAGAAGATAATGGAGGAGCACATCTCTATGATAGAAGAACCTTGTTCAGAATAACTTGGACACCTGACAATGAAGACATGTTCTGCAAAGCTTTATGCAACGCAATATTCTCGTATCTAGAAGCAAATAACATCGCAACTGATGAACTCGTTGCTGTGGGCTGGGATGGAACGGTAGTGAATACAGGAATGTTAGAATAAATACTTATTAGACCACTGTATTGGTTTATTTGCCAGCTCTGTGCAAAAGAGCTCCCATTACACCATCTCATCAACAGTTTAGATGGGAAGACAACGGAGCTCCCTGAATTTGTTGGACCTATAGGGAAACAATGGATAAATTTGAGACTCTAAGTGTTGTTGAATTCAAGCCAATTCCGACTAACTTGCCATCTGCTGACAGAGAAAATATGAGCACCTATCAAAAGTATCTGTTTGATATTCTTTTATCTTTCTAAAAAGGTAAAGGTTCTGCTGAAATGGCTCGTTAGTGTGCTAGAAAAAAGTCGCATGCACGATGGCTTACAGTTGCAAATTGGATACTTCGATTATATGTTTCGGCTTTCGACCCATCTGACACGTTGAAATCCATTGTCTTGTTCACCATGAAGTGGTATGCACCATGCTGGTTTGAAATAAAAGCTAATTCTTCTTTGCAAGATGGCGCACTCAACCTCTTTAAGACAGTGTACTCACTGCAAGGGATAAACAAATAGATTAAAGATATAGTTGCCACAGTGATTTAAAGGAATACTTATTTTGCATATGTGGAAAACATTCTTCTATGAATGATGCAAGATGAAAAAAATCATATCCGCAAACTTACATGGAGAAGAATTATGAAAGCACGAAAAGATAATAAAGGAAAAACAATGCGCACTTTCAAGATCCCAGGCATAAATTTTGAAGCTGACGACTACATCCACCTAATTAATTGGCAGCAGAGCATTGTGACAGAACCTCAGCTGACGAGGATACTCTCTGATGATCAACTTGAAGAATTTATCCGTCAACAACCTAAATTAAATATTCCGAAGTTTCCTTGTCACACACAAGCTGTTAAGAGATGCATCAAACTGGTCACAGAAGCATCACTAGCAGTTTGTGCAGAAGACAAACAGGATGACTATATAAGGAGTAGAATTGAGTCCAGGAGAAAAATACCCTCATTTAATACCAATAAGGACTTCGTAATAAAAGGTAATAACACTAGAAAAATCTAACTGCATCGAATAAATGGATATTGAATAATAGTGGAAATTTAAATATTCGACTATTAATTGTTCAATTTCTTCTATTTCAGTGATGATGATACAAATCTACAGGTTGCATGGAAACAAACGAAAGAAAAGGCAGGAAAACTTATCGAGTAGTTAATAGATTATATATTTTTATTCAATGAAATAGAAGTAGAATTATTGATTGTAAAGTTTTATGGAAATATATATTTTTTTTAAAGTTTTTTGGAAATATATATATTTAAAGTTTTATGGAAATAATATACCCTGTATAAGACATAAATGTTTATGTAACAACTTGAAGTTTGAAAACAAATAGAATTTTCCGACATTTTTGCTTTTTTTGCAAAATTTCAATTGCGTTGAGGAAACAGAAAATATTAATTTGGAAGTCTACAATTTCAACACAGTAGTTTTTTTATGTTGGGTTCATAAAAAAAAATCAGGGTGGGAAAATGAATTTCAAATTTTTGCAACCCCCCTTCCCTCTTTCGATTTATCCTACTACAACATCCTACTTCATTTAAGATAGCCAAATTAAATGGGCAAAAAAGAATTTATGCCACATTTAATTTAATTGACCTCAAAATATTAATTAGTCCATATTTAAACAGAATGCAAAACAACAGAACAGGAAAACATTACGAAATAACTTTTTTCTATTTATCTTAAATTAAAGGTGAGAAACAAGGTTAGTGATTCCACTCAAAAGGTTTGAGATCCATTCATAGGAAGAGTGAAAATGTATGAAGAGCACAAAACTTGATTAGCTAATACATAAGAGAACTTAGTGCAATAGATATAACCATAGACGGATTGAGAATTAGCGAGGCCCTAAACTATATAATTCTTGTAGGTATTTTGTTAAGGAGTTAAAAATAGAGTCTCATAAGTATGTATACCAAACCACGACCTTGAGATGACGCAAAATAACAGTGAAAAACAAGAGGAAGGAACTTAATAATAAAATTACAAATTATTTTATACAAAGTAGATTTATTGATTAGATATATTTAATTTAGCTGGGTTTATCGACGTCAGATTAAAATGTTACTTGATTAATTACATATAGATAATTTTCAAACCACACAAAAATTCACATAAAATTTTACAAGCATAAAAGAATCAGAAATTTTGCTTCGCCTCTGCCGACTGTAAGTTGTTAAGCAGAAGATTGTTAAGCTTATGCCAAAATCCGGCACTGGATATAATTGAAGTAAGCAACTGGTAAAAGAATCCGTTACTGACATGCGAGCTATAAAAGTCGCCACGACTGACATGAAATATGCCAGCTTCCTACTCTACCTGACTTAGATCTGGTGCAAAGTGCTTATTCATTTTATTCATTCAATATTTTCCTTTTGTCTATTTCCTCCCTTATTCATACAGCTGGAGAGAAAAATCAAGGATAGAGGACGTTAACCCGCCCGATACATTTTTCAGTCGCTCGACGCATATGACGACCAATTGGTGAGAGGTATTAAATAATATAACATTTATTTAACATTATTTCTAAGAAGACAAAAGTAGAGTATCGGAGCAATAATGGAGAAAAAAACTAATGTATTAAGCTGATAACATGATAATCTTCCTAATATAACACGTACAGAGGGGCAAAGATACATGAGTCATAGAAAAGAGAAGTCAAGAGAAAAGTTTAACTTAAATTTAAGCCTGAATTAAACTTAATCCCATACCTGTTTTAGGATTAAATTCAGTCTAAAAGAAACTGAATAATAAAGTTATTAAATCTAAGTAGGGGAGGCATCTTTAACTTCTGCGAGTATTCTCCCCTTTATCTGAATTATTTTGGGGGATTTTAAAGATTATTTGAGTTTTTTATTCTACTAGTCCTTTCGGTCTCTTATTAAGTTAGAACAACTTAATACTTAAGAACACCCCTATAAAATGTAGCCTAGGCTCGGGAAAATGGTCAGTAAAATTAAAATTCAAACTTTATATAAAATAATTAATAAAAATTGGAGCATACTAGTACAAAATCAAGAAGATTAACATTCATTAGTTTGACAATCTTTTCTAATTTCCTGTAATTTACCTCTTTCAGATGTTGAATTGAGTTAAACTTAAAGGGATAGAACATTTGTTGATTAGTCACTTTTCAAATTCTTTCGTTCAAAATTCATGTTTTTTAGTTTTGTATATCATTTTATTGCAAATTTTCTGCACTTTTTAAATGTATATATTTTTTGGCAACAGGACTAGAACATAGTGAAAATTATTATAATGCAAAATTGTGTACATTCGTGGAAATTCTCCGTAGATTTTAAAAGTGAATTTCTGAATAAAACACCAAACTACACCATGCGATTTTAAATATCTGCTAAAATAAAAACAGTGCCTGAGGGTGGTTTAAAATTTTTAGTATCATTCCAAAATATATTGAACTCAATTCTATGACATTCAAAACACCATTAATATTCACCTAACAACCCGTTTTTAAACTGAGAACAAAACCTATAGTTGACCTTGTCTGAAAAGTATATGTTTTAGTCCACTATTAACATAATTTTAATGGAACTAAAGAAAACTAATTTCAAATGATAACTATATCATATGTGCATCATTTGCTTGTGAATTGAGTTAGAATGCCTAATTTTTAGTAATTCTATAGCCATTTATATGATATCAGGTTTCTAGGGGGAGGGGGGTCTGAGAAAAAAACCTGTATCTCAAAATATCGCCGTAGTTTATTATGATTATGGCAGGAATAAAAGGGCTTTTAATAAGCTTTATTTTCATATATGATAATCTAACGTAGTAAAAAGTTGGAAAATGTATGTGGTATCCCCTTAATTCTTTTGACTTGTTCCCACACCGACCGCAGAATACTGTACACCTATATGGGCTTGATCGTGTCATCATGCATCTTAGGTCAACCCGGAACTAAACTATTTTTGTCTTATCATCCCCGATACAGTAAAATGAACACCACTATCAGTTCTCTATTGATTTGCTAGCATAACATCTCCCACTATGAGGCAAGATCCACAAAATCGGGAAAAAACAAACATATGAATACATTGGGAACCCACTTCTTGGTTATCCCGGAACAAGTTGAAGACTAAGCTCATGTAGGAGCTTCCTTAAACATCTGAATATATGCTTGACCGGCCTCTACCCGATGAGTTCTTCCAGAACCAAATAAGGGCCTTCCAAAAGTAACATCATCCAGTAGGGAGGAGGAGGACAATGACCGACTTCCACCCATCAGTCACTCCCAGAAACTAGCGAGGGCCTTTCTAAAGGAACATCATCCATTAGGGAGGAGGAGGACAATGACCGACTTCCACCCATCAGTCACTCCCAGAACCTAGCAAGGGTCTTTCTAAAGGAACATCACCCAGTAGGAAGGAAAGCGACAATGACCAGCTTCCACCCATGAGTCACTTTCAGAACTAGGTGTGAGCCTTCCAAAAGGAACATCATCCAGGAGGAAGGAGAGAGACAATGATCAGCTTCTACCCAATTGGTCACTCCCAGAACCAAGTAAGAGCCTTTCAAAAGGAAAATCCTGCAGTTGGAAGGAGAAATACGTTGACCGGCTTCCTCTCGATTTATCACTTCCAGAACCAAGTGACTTAAAATGGAACATCCTCCAATACGAAGGAAAGAATGACCCGTTTCCACCCTATGAATCACTTTCAAAACCAAGCGAGAATCTTTTAAAAAGACTCGCTAGACGTACTGAATGCCCTTTTGGTGAACCCATTCAAAATACGGAACACACTCTCCGTGGATGCTATTTGGTAACAAAGTTCCCCCGAACAAGACCATTTGGAAGGACATCTTTCAGCCCTTCGGTAGGCGCCGAGGCAACGTCACAAGATATGATGCTGATAACTTCTTTTCTCCATGACTGGTTTGGACTCCGTGGTAAATTGCAATCATCACTGGCAAATAAGTAGCCCTCGAATAGAATGCAGATAGGTAGGAAAGGTAGAAAAATACATTATTAATCAATTAAAATGATATTTTGTTCGTCATCAATTATTTAGAGAAAAAATTTTTAGTCCTTGTTAGGAAATTTTAAGCTTGATGAGCCATTCTAGATGCAAATTCATATAATAGACGGTTTCGAGACAGGCTTAGATTGCTTTAATAAGCTTGTAAATAAGAAGAATGAGATAATGAGCGCATTTCTTCAGTTTGTCTTCTCCCATTAGCGCACATTTTTGACTTGCTCTTCCTGAAGGCGCACAGTCTTCAGGTGATACGAAGAAGGAATAATGAGTTATAATGGGTTCAAATTAAAAAAAACATTCCACTAGATAGGTTGGTAAAGTGAGTGATCTTAAATCATTTCAAAACTGGTATATAAATACTTTAAAAAGCGCCATAATACGGAGACGAGTTGAATACTTAAGAGAAAAAATAAAGAAAATATGGACCACATTGTTTATACTGCTTTTTTCCTCATAATAACATGTGAACATACAAATATAACGTACCTTGCTAGGTAATTCCAAGTTGAAGGTGTGTTAGCCTTTATAACCTTCGTTATTCTGTATCTATTTTTTTCACATTTTTAATTTTTATCTCTTATACTCATCAGTTGATCCCCTTCTTCCTTAAGCAGCATTTTATCCTAAATAAGCAGATAAGAGATTTTTCTACCTATTCCTACAAGGAAATATTAGGTGCTTTACGCAAGGTCGTATTTTGAGCGACCGTGATGGTTTACAAACAGGAATAAATCAAATAATTGTAACTGAGAATAACTGGTAATAAAATGATTGAAAATGAGGAAAATATATTTTGTGAACGTTTTATTTCTAATTTTTAATTAGTGCTCTAGGGATTCATATACCCTTTAACTTTTGTTTTGTCCGACTGCTCCTATTTATCCCCTCTATTTGCCTATTTGTTTCTTCTCTATGTTGTTTTTTGTTCTTTTCCTCGCTTGTGGAATTATTTTACGATCCAAACCATCCGATATTAGAAGTGAAGTATCTCATAACCTTCCCAAATTGATGGTTTCCTTGTTGTTACGCATTAATCATTACTTCTCTAAGGGCATCCAGTTCCTCATTTGAATACCGTTTTGTCGATGGATAGGCATAAATAGTGTAAATGAATATTACAAAATATTATAAGAATGAAAGGTGTTATGGAAGTGTATGGGAGGTTTCACGTTTTCAGTGTGTGTCATTTTCCTTCGCACTATGAATTATTGTCTTTTTTTTAATTGTATCTTTCCATCTCCACAAACCCAAAATTGTTTCTCTCATTCAGGAAAACATAGAATTTCATGGGGATGAACAAAGCAAATGAATGTGTGGAAGTAGAAAACCAATATATGGGTGGAACAAGAATGGTGAAAATCACAATAGAAAATGTTATCCGCCATAAATAGTGTAAATGAATATTACAAAATATTATAAGAATGAAAGATGTTATGGAAGTGTATGAAAAGTTTCACGTTTTCAGTGTGTGTCATTTTCCTTCGCACTATGAATTATTGTCTTTTTTTTAATTGTATCTTTCCATCTCCACAAACCCAAAATTGTTTTTCTCATTCAGAACAACATAGAATTTAATGGGGATGAACAAAGCAAATGAATGTGTGGAAGTAGAAAACCAATATATGGGTGGAACAAGAATGGTGAAAATCACAATAGAAAATGTTATCCGCCATAAATAGTGTAAATGAATATTACAAAATATTATAAGAATGAAAGATGTTATGGAAGTGTATGAAAAGTTTCACGTTTTCAGTGTGTCATTTTCCTTCGCACTATGAATTATTGTCTTTTTTTTAATTGTATCTTTCCATCTCCACAAACCCAAAATTGTTTCTCTCATTCAGGAAAACATAGAATTTCATGGGGATGAACAAAGCAAATGAATGTGTGGAAGTAGAAAACCAATATATGGGTGGAACAAGAATGGTGAAAATCACAATAGAAAATGTTATCCGCCATAAATAGTGTGAATGAATATTACAAAATATTATAGGAATGAAAGATGTTATGGAAGTGTATGAAAAGTTTCACGTTTTCAGTGTGTGTCATTTTCCTTCGCACTATGAATTATTGTCCTATTTTTAATTGTATCTTTCCATCTCCACAAACCCAAAATTGTTTTTCTCATTCAGAACAACATAGAATTTCATGGGGATGAACAAAGCAAATGAATGTGTGGAAGTAGAAAACCAATATATGGGTGGAACAAGAATGGTGAAAATCACAATAGAAAATGTTATCCGCCATAAATAGTGTAAATGAATATTACAAAATATTATAAGAATGAAAGATGTTATGGAAGTGTATGAAAAGTTTCACGTTTTCAGTGTGTGTCATTTTCCTTCGCACTATGAATTATTGTCTTTTTTTTAATTGTATCTTTCCATCTCCACAAAACCCAAAATTGTTTCTCTCATTCAGGAAAACATAGAATTTCATGGGGATGAACAAAGCAAATGAATGTGTGGAAGAAGAAAACCAATATATGGGTGGAACAAGAATGGTGAAAATCGCCATAGAAAATGTTATCCGCCATGATTGTTACATAGTTTATAGAATTCCAAATACACAAAGACACAATGTATGTTTTTTATGGAGCATCTTTTTAGCAACTAAGTTAAGGTTACAAAGAATGTGTAGGTGTTCAAAGCACGCTTAAAATTCACCAAGTGTATGGAACGAATGTGATCAGGTATATCATTCCACATTCTTGGAGCGAAAGTCGAGAAAGTACAGTCATGGTAAATGTTTTTGAAGCTAATATACAGGAGTTGGACAAAATAATTGGACCAGTAGAAATTTAACACCAATATTTTAATGGGCCATTATATTACGCATATCAATCCAAATTTCATTGTGAGTGTTTTGTTTTCATCTTAAATACATATTTTTACTTATTAACTTTAATGATTATTTGTATTTCTTTTCCAGGTCGTGGTATAGATGCTAAGATGCGTGACCTCACTGAGTTTGAAAAAGAGCAAATTTTTAGAGCTCGAATTGCAGGAGATTCCGTCACCAGAACAGCTAAACTCCTTGGTTTTTCGAGAGTTACCACATCAAGGACCATGACAAAATTTAAGGAGCAGGGCAAAACCTCCAGCAGAAGGAGTAATTTCGGCAAGACGTCAAAGTTCGCTTAAAGAGACCGTCGAGTGTTGAAACACATTGTTTCGAAATCCCCAGACAACTGCCACTAAAGTGACTGCTGAGTTGAATCAACACCTCACTAGCCCTGCTTCGACCAAAACTGTTCGTTGTGAGCTAAATAAAGCCAGGTATCATGGAAGACCCGCCATAAAGAACCCTCTTCTTTCTCATTAAAACATTCAGAAAAGGCTGAACTGGTGTAAAGATCACAAAGGCTGGTCTACAGACCAATGGAAGCGAGTAATATTCTCCGATGAGTCCAGTTTTCTCTTTTCCCCACTGCAGGGCGAGTTTATGTGTGGAGAAATCCCGGGAAAGCTTTTAATCCTGATTGCCTTCTTCCTCCAGTAAAGCAAGTAGGATGGTCAGTGATGTTTTAGGCAGCAATATCTTGGAATTCTCTTGGTCCTATCGTTGCCCTGAATGGTAGGATGAACAGCAACGAATATGTAAATATCTTGGAAGATCAAGTCCATCCCGTGGTTCAGACATTATTCCCTGATGGTTATCGCTTTTTCTACGATGGCAATGCCCAATACACACCACTTATGCGGTTAGGAATTGGTATTAAGAGCAAAGGAGTGAGCTACAACACATGGAGTGGCCCCCAAGATCTCCAGGTCTTAATATTATTGAGCATTTGCGGTGCGTCTTAGAGCGACAATTTAGATGTCGCTACCCTCCAGGATCGTGTCTGAAACAGCTGTAGCAGCTATTGCAACAGGAATGGCTCAAGATTCTTCCCTCAATGAAGTCAGGAAGCTGTATTAATCAATTCCAAGGCGCATCAACGCTGTTCAGAAAGCATTAGGAGAACCAACCCCGTATTAACTTAATATTCATTGAATTTAAAACGTGTTCGAGTTATTTTGTCCAACCCCTGTATATTATTTCTATTTTTTTAATTCTTTTATAAATGTACGTGATAGGAATAAATATTCTAATATTTAAATTATTGCAGGATTATTAAAAGACAGCATTTCAAAAATAGAAGGAAAAAATAGTCCATTCTTTCAGTGAATCCAAAATTGCGCTCAGGTCCTTTTCCTTTACAGGGTGAGTTTCAACTCCTCGAATTTTGCTATTTGATCAAAATGGTAAACTGATAATAAATATGGGTTAAATCAATGATTATGTGTGATAATAATCTATTTCGTAATATTTATTTTCAATAAATGTTTGAATATTTTTCAATTCCAGAATTGGTTCTTCCAAAGAAAAATGTGCAACCATTGTTGCTAAGCACCAAAGTTGGTTGAAATAAAAGGAGATATTTGCTATGGAGCACCGTATTTATTAATGAATTTAAAAAGATTAGTTACACTCCTGTGAGAGAGTCTTCTGTCGGGAAAAGAGTTTCAAATGAACGCCAAGTTCCCCTCCTAGAAAGATCCAAGTTCAAGGATCTGGTTGCTTTAAATGTCAAACTTGCTCATAATTGGAAAGAACCAGGTGTGTACGCCTCGGCCGCTCTCAATGAGGTAGAGACATCTTGACAAAGGTCTCAAGTCAAGAAGGGCTGCAAAGCAGTCTCTTCTAACAAGAAAAAAACGTTACGGAGAGGCTCTACTTTTGTACTAGTAGAAAATATAAAGAATGGAGTGTTGAAGACTGCTGGAAAGTGATATTCTCTGATGAAGCTCCCTTCCCCTTGTTTGGAGATTATGGATAATTTCTTTTAGCAGAAGAAAGGGGAAGAGCTAGGAACACTGCTATGACTCAAAATGGTATAAAAACGTGATTCATGATCACCTTTTTCCAACAGCTTAGGACTAATTTTGGGATGGTAACTGTATTTTTAGCATGATGGAGCACTTTTTCACAGAGCAAAAAAATAACAAATTACTTGGCCGAAAATAACATCGGACATTTGGGATCTTGGCTTGGGATGTGACAGAATCTTTTACCGAATAGAGCTTTTCAAGACGATCATCAAACTGGCGGTGGTTGATAAACATAAGCCATGCAATTTTAAGAAGTTGCGGGTGTTTATTGAACACAAATGGAGCAATATTAGTCAAAATATCATCATAAATTTGGTCTACAGCAGGCCAGAACGAATTAAACCAGTCCTGACGAACCGTGGACATCCTTGTAAATATTGACTGCGGAAATCAATTGACTGTATTGACTTAAGGTACTACATTTTTGTATACGTCACCTTCAAATTATGATAAAAACATATTAAAGCAAAATGCAACGTTTGATTATAGGAAAAAATATAGTAATCTAGTATCTTTTGGCCAGTTTTGTAAATCCAATCATCCAGCATAGGCAACTATTTGCAACGAAGAAAACAAGTAGGATGGAACTGCAAGATTGAGGATCTTATATGTAATAAGAAAGAACTTGAATTGTCGCAAAGGTGAAAACAAGTTGAATTTGTCGAAATACTGAAGTAGAGGGTTCAGCAAAAAGGGAGTACCATTGATCAAAGCGGAAAGGTAAAGAGAGCTCGGTTGGCAATCACAAAATTCCTGAGGCCCTCAAGGGAGCTGATACGCCTTAAATTACTCATAGAGCTGGGAGAGGAAGTTAAACATTAGCAACATGAGCTATAAGAGGTTATTTAGTATAAAAAATGATTTAATTTCATAATGTTGTCATTAAACTATTCATTTATGATGTATGTCACAAATTTATGCGACAATTTGTTCAACTATCCTGGATTTCCATCGGACGAACCAACAGTCACGTTTCTTTCTTACGGCGGGACGAAAAAGGAAGAATTCGAGGGCCTTCCATTTTTATTGTGTTCATTTACTTCACTTGGTTGTTTCTGCGTTAGAGATTCTATGTCCCTGCGCTCGGTCGTTTGTCTAATTTGATTAATTCCATTTTTCCCATTTGGGGGCGCCTTACATCGCTCATCTCTCCAAATTTGAATTATTTTGCTGTCAAGAGTTGATTCCGTTTTGAAAATATTAATAGAAACTCAGGTATTTGGATAAATTTAATAAATCTAGTGTTACGTGTTATTTATAAGGTGTCTACCAAGCAAATTGAAGTTTGTAAATATATACACAGAGTTTTAAAGTTCTATTAATCTCCATTCCATCTTATTTCCTTATTGAGTTTGTGTTTTGGGGATAATTGCATACTTTACTCACAATGTATGGGCTTAAAATATTACTAAGTCTCACACAGCAAATAGTTTGGGAGATAGAGTTAGATATGTGGTTCAGGTATATAGAAATAGAATGAAAGACCAAGTCGAAACCATCCGGGACGAGCGGACTGAGGACTAGATGGTCAGTGGGTGTAAATCAAACGATAATAGGGTAGTACTAGAGGCAGACAATGGCAATAACTTTGTAGTTGCGCCACTTAAAACCTATCAATTAATAAACAAGAGTTCACAAAGTTGACGATTAAAAAAAAGTGTTATCGAGACTATAGAAGAGTGCCGAGGACTCGAGAATGCAGACCAGTCTCAACTACTCAACGAAATCAGTCATTACATTTTGGAGAACTGATTCAGTGCTCTCTCTATTCTTGAAGTCAAAATGGAAGATGTGAATGATGGAGGAGGGCATATAATCTAGAGTCCTGGATGACTCCAATCGGGTTTTAGGATTCAAGGATAAGGTTCTTAAGAATTTGCAAACAGAAGCATATTTAAAATAAAATTGTGATCTCTCCAGAGGAACAATAAATTATAAATATCTAAATAAGGGTGAGTAGATGAGTTATTTATAAGGTGGCTACCAAGCAAAATAAAGTTTGTAAATATATAGACAGGGGCGAGAGGAAGAAGTTGGCGTAGAGGGTCACAGAATTTAAAAGTAACAAGGAGTCTATGCAAAGAAAATCCCAGATCTAATATAAACCATCTTGTAGGAGAATAAGGCAGAACAATCGGCATGGGTGATGCAAGAAGAATCAACGGTTCAAGCAAGATGCGTTAATTGTGCAGGTTTATTGTTTTGGTTGTCAGCAAGTGTGGTGAAGGAGTGAGTACTTAGGCTTTAGGTGAGGGAGTATGTAGCCATCTCAGAACCACAAGTAGCTCTAAAACGAAACTCGCAAAATAGCTTATGCTGATTTGCACTTCAAAGACCATCGGGGACACTAGGAACGGCTAGAGAATGCTGGAAGAAGAGAGACTATCACTTCAAGGCTGGAAAAAGAATCTGGAAAAAGGACGAAGTGACTCTTTGAGGCCAATTATAAGAGTGGTGGAATCCAGAGAAAGATGTAGGAACGCAAGATCTAAGTTCATCATTATCTTTTCAATGCAGGAGAGTTGACGATCACGAAACATGGATCATGAGGTACGCAAAAGTTAGGGAAAAAGGGAAGAGAGGAGATAACTGCAACAATTCCAGCTTGCTGGATAAGGAATTGGTCAGAAATTGCCATGGAATGATCTATTCGGGAGAACCTACTGTTTCGAGGGGAGTAAAGGATAAGATCAAATATATTTCTATGCATGTGGTTGGGAAAGAGATAGATCAAGTGCTGGTGGTATGGGATAAATTCCTCAAATATTCTGTAGTCGGACATATGAGGAAGTAGGGGGAGCGTGGTGAAATTACCTAGGATAAGCAAGGTTAAGATATAGGAAGTCAAAGAGACCTAATTCAGTAATTTACCGAAGTCGTTGAGGAAGCTTTTAGAGATTGAATGAGGGGGGCGATAAATAAGGGAAATTTTCAGAGAGGGCTACAGATCCAAATGAGGAGAAGGATTTCTAAAGTAATAGCAGAGCTTCTCAGAGTGAGATAGGGTTGCAAATGTGAAGCAGCCATTAAGCCATTGCCACCACCTTGCCCCCTGTTCAGGTCAAAATCCGCTCTATTTGGGAAATGTTTACAATAATGAAATGATCATTTGTACAAGTCCTGAATAACACAAAGTTTAAATATTAGTCTTCTAAAACTATTTTTGGTTGGGACTTTAGGTTGTGTATTTTTGTATTTAAGAAAATGAGTTTTAATGTTCTTACCGGCCAATATATTCATCAAAGTTGATAAGGCATGGGTGTGTGACTGATATAATTGATGGTACTACCACATATTGCAAATATACTGGTATCTAAATACAAAACTATTTTTATTTAGTTTGTTTTTCTTCATTTACAGTATAGTGAATCTCTAATTCCGCCGAAAATTTGTGAGTAAATAACTGAATTCCGCCGACAATTTGTGAGTAAATAACTGAATTCCGCCGACAATTTGTGAGTAAATAACTGAATTCCGCCGACAATTTGTGAGTAAATAACTGAATTCCGCCGACAATTTGTGAGTAAATAACTGAATTCCGCCTAAAATTTGTCAGTAAATAAGTGAATTCTACCGAATATGTATGATTTAATAACTGAATTCCAACATTAATTTGTCAGTACATAACTGAATTTCACCGACAATTTGTTAGTAAATAACTGAATTTCACTAACGATTTGTGATTAAATAACTGAATTCCACCCACATTTGTAATTAAATAACTGAATTCCTTCCACAATTTATGATTCAATAACTGAATTCCGTTCATAATTTGTGATTAAATAACTGAATTCCGCCCATAATTTGTGATTAAATAACTGAATTCCAGCGAAAATTTGTTATTGGATAACAGAATTTTCCCCACATTTTGTGATTAAATAACTGAATTCAGCACACAATTTGTGTATAAATAACTAAATACTACGTTCAATTTGTGATTAAATAACTAACTTTCAGCGCCACTTTAATTAAATCATATTTTAATTGTGAAGATAAAAGGGCCACGTTAAAACGAAATTTTATTTCATTCTTTATTAATTCTTTGGTTTCCCTACATTATTATTAGATTCGAAGTTTAATCTCATCGTACGTTCCAAGTAGGCCACTTTCCATTGTCCATAGTGAATATTTTCTCGGGGAGTATTTATGCAAGGTAATTAGATTATTTTTTCTCTTTGCTTTCAAAATTTCCTTATTCATTCATTTTTGTAGCAAACCTCATTTATAAACAATTAAACTGGGGTCTAGTATGTGGTTCGTAGCTCATAGCTTCTTAAGTTTATCTTGTGCTCATTTTACATCATAAATTTAAAATAATAATGGTACCATGTTTCCTGTGTTTTGGATACTTTATTTTAAAAATTTAAATATATCTGGTCATTAAACCACTCTTTTCAAGATTCCTCCGCAAACTATTTCATAAACCACATACATAAAAGATACTGTATTCATTTTACTAAGGCAAAATATATGCATTACTTTAGTTTCATTTAGTATTTACAGAATTATGAATAAAACAAGGCCCAAAGCTCCTCTCCGCTCTAGGTAGGGCGGCCTTTGACCCAACCATAGGGCGAGGTAATGGCATTAGCTTAATTAATGCCTGTTTCCCCGAGCCACACATGCTAAGAGCCCCAATGAAAATGCCCTAGAAAGAACTTATGATAATCACCAAAGATACTTTCCTTTTTGACCAAAAACATACTTATTTTTCCTCTTCAGGAAATTTATCTCCAAATATTTCCCCGCCGAGGTCGTTAATAGGTATTATATCAAGCTTCATTTTTTGGCATATGACAAACCATAAACTTCGGAATCATTTTAAAAATCACCATAAAGTAAGGTTTGCATCTCAGTTTCGAATGATCTTTTCCTTCCATTGGCAGCTAAGAAATGAGTAATTCTGACTTAAAACTCTGGAAGATGGAGGTCGTTAGCCCTATCAAGGCCAATATTTAAGAGAAAGGACATTCAGACGTAAGACCTACCATCAGAGGACCTCGCTGGTACCATCTCAACTTGCCGATCCATTCCAGATGAAGGTATAAATAGTTGAGCCAATACTGCACCCATGGCATTTTACATAAAATTGTATTGTGTAGGCCTGAAGGAAACTCTGACGCAATTCCACTACCAAACCCAGAACTACGTTTCCCATACGACCGCAGCACTGCAGCACAAATGGATAGTACCCTTAATAAATCTCCGTTGGTGAAGCTCAGCTATGATATTATTTATCAACAACTTGTGAGGTTAAATAATTCCTTATGTGAGCAATTTGCTACCAGAAAATTATGTGACTTCGTTGCCTTAAGTCTTTCTCTCAACAATTTTGAAGCCGTTATTTCTAATAGTGTCTGGGAATTCTTAATCTTAATTGAAAAAAAATTAAATTAAGAACCAAAATGAATCAAAATATCTAAACCAATATTGAAACAAGGTTCGTTTCAATCCTTAGTGCTCATTCCGCTTCATTGGTGATCAATGGTTAGAATGTAGTCTTTGGTGACTGGTGCCCCCTGCATTATTCTTTTCTATCTAAATTTCATTTAGAGAAACCCCTTTCACAACAGAGGTGAGGAAGAGCTGGAAACCTGGACTGTGAGTGTGTGATGCGTCAATTGAATCGTTGAAAGGTTGAACAAATTTCATTGATGAATTCAATTCGGAGCCTGGAGTAATGAATAGTGGGAATCGAGAATATTGGAATTGTCCCGTCTCCCAATGATTCTTTTTGAAGAGGCGAGTCGAAACAACCAATCAGAAATGACGGATAGGGAAATATGGAATTCAGTACCCTCTAAACAGATCACAACGCCTATATTTCTATCACATCTTCCATAACTTTTACCATAGAAAATTCAAGGTTTCCAAAATTAGTGTAAGATAACATATAGGTTTAAACTACCTATGTATAAAGGTTATGAAATTTTGGTGAATAAAATGAAGTTAACTAGTAAGCCATTCACTAGAAAAAATGAAGTATCTAAATGAATGCTTAAGTTTCTTGTAGATAAAACTAATCTCTTGCCAAGATTGTACAGGTAATCTGCCTAAAAAACCTGTCTCGAGTCTCTCCTGAGGCCACGCTCTAAACATTAAGTTGCGCCACCAAGATGGCTCTATTCTCGATGATTCTTTGATATGCCTTTCAACAGGAACGAGCCAATTGTTGACACTTTTACGCAGTAATCTTGTTCTATTCATCTAGAAGAATTTCCCAGAGTTGTTGATTGTTTTCGGATTACTCTCATTAGAATGTCGTACAAAAAAATTTCAATGAAATTTAATTCCAGGTTCGGTGCAAGGCAGTTCATTCCAGTCTTAGGCTCGTGGTTTAGAAAGGTTTTCACCGACTTTGCCGTATGATAGAGGGCATTATGCTGCATGAAAGTTTCATGTTTGGCTTTGAGAATCCTATCTGGGGATGCTACCGTAGCAACTCTTTGTACACTTGTGCATTCAATGTGACCCGTAAACGTACAACTGATCTAGTGTCTTCTACCGAAATCACGCCAACGACCATGACACTTCCTCGGCCAAACTTCATACTCTTTTGAGTGCAATTGATAGACAGTCTTTTTCCTTCAACTGCAACGAATGAATCTCTTTGCATCGGATCCGATCAAGGTGAACTTAGATTCGTCACAGAAGTTGACTGGGATCTTTTTTTGCATCCATCTATGAAACGTGCTCAGTGACAAATGAAAAACGAACCCTACTCTTTTTCTGACTGAGATATGGTTTGAACGCCGGTATGCGAACGTAAAGATTCACTTGCTCAACAGACGTGACGCATTCTGTCTGGAGAAATTGATGAATGTCGAAGTATGGCCAAGTGCACGTAAATATGCGCACACAGGCTCTAAGGTAGGCTAAGAAAGGCGACAACTGTTATTGTTCTAAGAGTGCGATTTGAATAGATAGCTGCAGCTGCGTGACCAAGGAATATACCAAACACGACGACAAAAATAGATTTTTAATACACAATAAATAAAAGGCACAGAATAAATATGGGTATATATAAGTACATGAATAAGACGGAATTAAGCTTCGAATACTAATTAGATAACCGTGGTTAGGGAATGGTTAAAATAGAAGATTGAGGGTAATAAGTGATCTAGTTCCTTTAAAACTTGAGAGTAAAACGGGAAAAATCTGGGGGACGTCTTGGTGACCTTGATTACTCACGGGGGTAGCCCCAAAACGAGCAGCGGGTGGGGCTACTTCATCGAACTTGTGTTTTGCGAGATGTGGGCCTCTTGTCCTTAAGAGGTCACCGGTCGAACTTCGAAAGGGAGGGGAGAGATGACTTCTCCTAACTCGCGTCGAGCGAGCTAACGGGCCTCTTTTCCTCAAGAGGTCACCAGAAGAACTTCGGAGGACGGCTTCTCCAATCATTGATCCAAAGGCGGTTGAGAAAGGCTGACGTTGCCTCACGAGGCTCTTCTCACTGACCCAAAAATACGGGTGTGAGGTCCAGCTTTTCCGTGGATTGCGACCGTAACTCACACTTCTCGGGCGAGAGCTTGTTGAATTGTACTTCTTTCGGGGAAGTCTTGCCTAACCAAATCTGTCTGTAACCCTGGAGAAGGTGCATATATACCCAGAGTCCTCCAAAACATGGAGAGATAGAGGCCTTCTCAAGCCCTCGTTATCGGGCATAACAAACCGAGCGTCTCCTTAAGTGGAAGTGTCAACGGCAGGGATCAGCGAGCCAGACAGACGACCAGTGGCTGGAGCCATAAAAGCTGTTCACGATAAACCTACAGAGTAACCTTCCGGTCCGAGGGGAGATGTAGCCTCAATTTCAGCGTCATGCCTCGGTGTGAATTTTGCGGAGTCCTGGCGGCAAGTCCAAAAAGGGTGAGGTCGGAATTGGGAAAGGGGGGAGTAGCTGCTCGCTTTCTCTCCCGAAGAAATATCTTAGGAGGTGGGGAAATAATATTATTCTTGGGGATACCTCTACAATGACCTTTCTCAATAGACGTGACACATTCTGCCTGGACAAATTGATGACCTTCCTCAACAGACGTAACGCATTCTGCCTGGCAAAATTGATGACCATCAACAGACGTAACGCATTCTGACTGGAGAAATTGAAGACCTTCTTCAACAGACGTGACGAATTCCGCCTGGACAAATAGGTGACCTTCATTAACAGACGTGATGCATTCTGCCTGGACAAATTGATGACATTTATCAACAGACGTAACGCATTCTGCCTGGATAAATTGATGACCTTCCTCAACAGACGTGACGCATTCTGCCTGGAGAAATTGATGACCTTCCTTAACAGGCGTGACGCATTCTGCCTGTAGAAACTGATGACCTTCATCAACAGACGTGACGCTTTCTGCCTGGAGAAATTGATGACCTTCATCAACAGATGTGATGCATTCTGTCTGGAGACATTAATGACCAAATTCTCACTAAACCTTCGAGAAAATGCTGCTGCCCTCTTGAAACTCTCCTTCTTCACAATTTGGTTAATGGCTTGGTCTTCCCTTTTTGAAATTCCTGGAACCTTGGAACAGTTACGATTTCAATGCTGAAATATTGAATCTGCATGCAGCAATGCTTCTCAAAATCCAAGGCCTAATTGCTTGTGATTCCGGAGTTTTGCAGGTCAAAATGCATGTTGAAATGTACAGAAACCTATGAAAATTAGAAAAAAGTTTACTTTTGAACTGGCCTCACGTGACTTTCACTTTCGCTCCTTTTTCATGTTTTAAACTTACTTGCTATTTTATTTTTTTATAATATAACTCGATCTTTTATTGTGTATTATCGCTTTTATTTTTATAATTAATTTTCAATATTTCCTCGTAAAATGTCCAGGCCGAATATTTTTTGAAAGCCCGGTAATTTGGTCACCATTGACCTTATTCGAAGACAAAACGAAAAATAGATAAAGGAACTTAATTAACAATAACTTTGCATAATATATTGCATTAAAACATTATCTATAAAACTATTAATGTGCTATTAAAAAAGATAAAACGCAACATATAAAAAAGGAAGAATAATCACTAAGAAAAAATAAGAAAAGAACACATACGAAATAAAAGCTATAATACACAAATTAAGATAGAGTGTTATTATAAAAATTAAAATTAAAAAGTAGGTTTACAATAAAAAAGGAGTGAAATTAAGATTTATCTGCTATACCCATTTAAAAGTAATTGGGAAGATTGCACATTGGTTATACCACTAACAACCTTATAACCCATTTCTATTAACACCGCTTTAAATATAGCAAAATTTAAGACCATTTTAAAAGAGAAGTCTCCATAAAACGAAAGCAGAAAAAGATATTATGAATATTTTATCGTACTTTGAAATTTGCAGAAGAAATTTTAATAAAGCATAATAGAACAGAATTAAATATAAAAACAAACTAATTACGCACCAATTATATATCAAATAATTAAAAAAAATCAAATTTGCAAATTTTTACATTTTAAGCGTCATCCCACCTTCCAGTACCCCTGCCTATCTTGTCTCTATAAAACGAGTAGGTACCTATTAATTTCAGTTTCTCTGAAGATGTCAAAATGCCTTTGACGATACATCAGAATAAGAAAGCAACTTGCCTTTTCCTCACAAAAATAACCATCGGGAAATTAATTTAATTAGAAAAAAGATTTTTTTTTGTAAATGGAAATAAAATCTAAAATGTATAATAAATCTAATAAAATTCTTCTACAATTACTATGGATTTTTAACTTTTTCTCTTTTTATTTAAGTCCTAAATATAATCTCATGTTGATGATGTATTTATGAATTCTGTTCTCATGTCAAATAACGAAGCACTAACTAAAGGTGCTAACTATCTAATAGTTATCTGCAACTTCATAACTCACCCAAGCCTACATCCACGGAGGAATTACCTTTTCAGTCTAGACAAACGGGTGGTAATCTTGATACTCACCTGCTGGGACGAGCACCCGGCCACTGCGAGCACCTTCATCCAGTTTGAGCAGAGGCCTCGTAAATTCTCTGAGATAGGGAGATTCCTCTTTAGTCGCAAACTTACGACTTATCTAAGCTGTTGTGAACCTCCCTCGCGATTTCAGCAACGAAAGCCTTTTCCCTCACCAACCTCCTCCTTTTCGCTCTCATTCTCGATCCATGGCTTCCTCTGGCAGCGCACCACCTTCACCCCGGGAAACTCTTTTTCCTGGCCATTGTTGCTGGTGTCATCGTGCATTCAACCACCAAGCACGAAGATGTTTTTCCTCTTGAAGATCACCCTCGGGCACTAAAAGCTCGCCTTTACCTCTTCCGCGGGCAAGAGTAGGATTCGAATTCCTGTCTCTTCTTCGTTTGAAATTCTGACAAGTGATGATGCTTCAGTAGTAAAAATCAGTGTAAGAAAAGACAACGTAGGTATGTGCAAATCTCTTCCGAGTCTGAGACCAGCTGCTCCTAAATCTATTTTTAAAAGCTCTGAAGAGGTGAAACGGAAGAAAATGGCCCCTTCTACCATGAAAAATAGATTCCGTTTCCAGCTGCGAGACAAATGTAGACGTGAGCAACACTCCTCCGATTCATTACATTCGGGCAGCTAATGGAGCAGTAACACATGTTACTTATCTATATAGGTTCTTATCAAATTTATATCTACATTTCTCGCGCCCAAGCAGGTTTAAAAGTTGTTGGTGGAAACATCAATTATTTCCCTTCTTCTTTGCTAACAGGACTCGTTATTTGGCACCGTGAAATGACTCCTTCAAGTATGTCCTCTGAACCTAATTATATTATGGGTTTTCGTTGTGTAATTATGAAAGTAAAGAAACGTCTCATTATGTCATCAAACGACCACTTAACTGTATGTCTCACAAAAAACTTTTAACTTACATGTGTGGATAAATTGGATTTATTTTGTTGTATTAGATAGGTATATTTTTTAAATTAAACAGCAACGACGCAGCAATACAATTCAGTTACGCTAGTATGATCAGGCCTCCTCGACATTGCATCAGGCACCGCAAGGAGATACTCCTCCCTCACGCTAAGCAAGTAGTGGATAAAAAAGAGCAATCTAACAGCCCTCAAAAAACTCTATCCATCGGCTATTTTAAGACTTACTCTGGAAATCAATGCAGTTTAATTAGAAAGTAATACAAAGCGTGACTCTACCCTATGTGCTGTGATGGCAAGATTGAGTGCTAAAATAGTCAATTTATACAGCTCTTTTAGGAGTAGTTAGGTTGCTCTGTTTGATACAACCACTTGCTTAGAGTGGATGAGGAGGGTGGCGGCGACGTGTTGGATGTAGTAGCAAGAATGTGTAGAATTGCTATTGTGACCATATACTCTTTTAATTGATGCTAAATAGTTATTCAATTTATTGTGGTAGATTCGTATATATTTCCAATTGAATTAATGGCTATGAATTCTTTTAACTTGTTTATATTATTGTATCTGATAACTATTCTCCCTCATGGATATGCTCTCTGTCAATTCTCAATTCATCCTAAATAACGAACTGGCAACTTAAGGTCCCAACCATCTCAGCAATTGTAGCGAGTATTTTCTCTGATTCTCGATACTCTCTGGCTTTATTTCTCTCTGTCTATGTAGACCTAAAACAACTGCTATAATAATCATTTAGGTCGTATCGGTAAAGTTAATTGGCTTTTTAAGTACCACCACGACCAGGTTTAGTAATTTTTACTTTAGGAGATTTAATAAATTCATCCTCGAAAGGTCAGGGGCTAAAATCATCCTTCGTAAGGTCATGGGATTAATTCATCCCCCGTAAGTTCAATGGTTTAATTCACCCCTCGGATGTTCATGGTTTAAATTTATCCCTCGGAAATTCATTGGTTCAAGTCATCCCTCGAAGGTCATGGGTTCAGATCCTTCTTCAGAAGGTAAAGGGCTCATTTCATCCGCTGAGAAGGTTATGGGTTCAATTCATCCCTCGAAAGTTCATGGGTTCAATTCATCCCTCGGAATGTCGAGTTCTATTTATCCATCGGAAGATCATAGGTTCAGTTTATCCAGTGGAATATCATGAGTTATATTCACCCCCGGCACGGTCATGGGTTAAATTCATCCCTCGAAAAGTATTTGCTCCTAGGTCATCCCTCGTAATGTCATGGGTTTACATCCTCCATCAGAAAGCCATGGGCTCAATTAATTCCTAAGAAGTTCATGGGTTCAATTCATCCTTCAGAACGTCATGTGTCAATTCATTCCTTGGACGCTCATGGTTTTTATTCATCCTTCACATAGTCATGGGTTATATTCATCCATCGGTAGGTCATGTGTTCGTTTCATCCATGGGAAGGTCATGAGTTAATTTCAGCCATCGGAAAGTCATTGGTTCAAATCATCCTTCGAAAGGTCATGTGTTAAATTCATCCCTCAGAAAGTCATGATTATAATTCATCCCAGGAAGGTGATAGGTTCGCATCTTCCTTCAAAAGCTCATGGGCACAATTTATCCCAAAGAAGGTCAAGGGTTCAATTCATCCCTCTGAAGTTCGTGGGTTCCATTCATACCGCGGAAGGTCATGGGTTTGATTCATCCATCGTAATGTCATGGGTTCAATTCATCCTTCGGAAGGTCATATGTTCAATTTATCCCTCGGAAGGCATTGAGTAAAATTCATCTCGCGGAAGGTTATGGGTTTAATTCACCCCTCGGAAGGGCATGTGTTAAATGAATCCCTAGGAAGCTCATGGGCTAATTCACCCCTCAGTAGGGCATGAGTTCAATTCATCTCTCGGAAGGTCATGGATTCAATTCATCCCTCGGAATGTCATATGTATGTTCAATTCATCCCTCGGAGATTCATGGGTTAAATTCCTCCCTCGGAAGCTCATGGGTTCAATTCATTCCTCATTTTATCCTTCGAAAGGTCATTTTTTTAATTCATCACCCGTGAATGTCATGGGTTTAACTTCTAATAGCAAAAGATTTGAAGAAAGTTTGTAAATGTTAACTTTGGTCCCTTAAGTTATTATGACCGATAAGTTCCCATAGAGAAAAAGAGGGAGAGACAGAAACAGAAACAAGTAAAACTACAATAATAACAACTGCGACAAAATAAGGACACCACTAACCCACAGATCAAGAAGCAACACAAGTATAAGTATACAAACAAAACTAAAAATAATAAAAGATGAACGAAAAAATAAGGGCAATGCTAAACTAATAAATCATTGCATATGCACAAAAACAACAAAGAACATCCAAAAAACTAAGAAAGAAGTTAAAAAGGGAACAAATTCAGGGACAAAAGCGAATAAGACAAAGACCTTGGCCTCGTTGTCGAGGCAAATTCCATAGGGCATTCATAAATTGGGTTAATTAATGCCAACGTCCTCTTTCTAATGGGTGCCTCCATTTTGGGGCCTAAATAAGGACAAATTAAGATTTTCGCATTCCTTAATTCACTTTATTCAAGTCGATAAATTCCACATCGGGGACCTCGATTAATTAAAGCATCGACCCAAACATAAATGGCCGATACATTATCTCTTTCGCACTCTCGTAATTACTAACACCATGGCAATCAAACATGCACATACATGCGCGAGGAAACATGAAAGAAAGGCATTTTCTGTACACACGATTTCAGGCATATACATAGGTTCATTAGACGTTTGGAAGCTCTCATAGGTGTACAAATTTGTACATTTGTTTGTGTTATTTGTAAGTATTTGTTTCTGAAGCCTTCCACTGTCCTGCATCTTTCTCACGTTATCACTTCCCCTATCTTCACCACTTTCTTTATAGATCACTCTCGACAAAAATTCGGCGGGAGATGCCATCGTTGGTTTTCTCTTTAAATTTGTTTAAGCACTTTTACTTTTTTCTTGGATCTTGTTTTTTTATTTCCTGTTTTCATCCAAAACTTTTAGAGGTATAAAGACCATAGTTCATATTGAAGGAGAGTAGTGTGGGCCCCATTGCCCAGCTTTTCCCACACGCCTTGCATACACGCACATACAAGCGATTGATCGATATATATATATATATATGTATATATATATATATATATATATATATATATATATATATATATATATATATATATATACGTGTATATAATATCTCTCAAAGTAGCGCAAGAGAATAATGTAGATGAATGCAATAAACCACATTGAAAGAGAAAACGGAATATTTTTTCTTACAGAAATATTTATTACCTTTTTTCGAAAAAATCCGTGCAGGTAATCGATTCGAACCATTGACACTGAGGCAGCGAGCACCGCTTTGATCACAGTTAAAAGTATGCCGTTAGTCCACTATCCTAAGCAGAGAACCAAAAGATTCTCTGAATAAAATATCTTTTAAGGAACACTTTTCGCAAGTTCGAACGGGGACTATGAAAGAAATAGAAAATTAATTGGGAATCCAAAGAAAAATGAGGAATAGTAAAACGCGTGGTGCATAAACAAATGTATAGAATATCTCTTAAAGTAGCGCGAGAAAATGATGAAGATAAATGCAATAAACCATATTCAAAGAGAAAACGGAATAAATTTTTAAGTAATAGTAATATTTTTTTTTCGAAAAAATTCATGCAGGCAAGCGATTCGAACCATTGCCCCAGTGTTAATGGTTCGAATCGCTTTCCTACACGGATTTTTTCGCAAAAAGGTAAGAAATATTTCTGTAAGAAAAATTAAATTTATTCCGTTTTCTCTTTCAATGTGGTTTATTGCATTCATATATATATATATATATATATATATATATATATATATATATATATATATATATATATATATATATTTATATATAGAGAGAGAGAGAGTGAGAGAGAGAGAGGGGCGAACCTACTTTGTGATTCTCTTGATAATAGCGTTGTTATCATCCTCCGTATCCATCGGAAGCAACTTCCCTGAAATCACATTTCATCTCCAAGCAAGGAACACGCCAGACTTCCCTAATTTGAGAGGAATATAACCAGCCTCTCAATCTCTCCTAACCGCTCCTCTCTCCTTCACGCTCTCATCGACGAGTAATACTCCTCGAAGACTACCGCTCCAATTTCAGCGTAAGTTCTACTCTCGTTTTTCTTATAAATTCACAGCACTCAAAAAAATTTAATTCAATTGCCACCTTTTTCTAATTTTAAGATATGGTCAAATGCATAATTAATAATTCCTATAACTAGTATTTTCGCAGTAACTAAACTGAAACGATATATCCAATGCAATAACAACAAATTAATCCCCATTAGTAATTTTCGTTTAAATAAATTATTCAATATTTTATATTACCAACTCCTTTTGCCTATTCTATTAATATCGTTTAATTGACCTTCACTCCGTATACCAATAAAGCACAAAATCCAATCTTTCTTTACTACCCCGCAGAGTAAAGATTATACATTTAACGTCTTCAAAATCACCCCGACTAATCAATTCTCTAGATGGTTTCAGAGATGAACACAGAAAAAGCAAAAATGTTCTATCACAAACCACATAGTGTGAGCAGAGTCAATAGTGCCCACTAAATTGATGTAAAGAACTTGGATCCTAAAGGTTTTAAATACCATTAAAAGTAATAGACAAACTAAAAACTTGAATTCGCTAAAAGATCCAGATTATTTCACGCCGAAGGGCCGTTCTCGAATTGTTAACACCACTGAGAGGGATGCATTTGAAGGGTTGCCTCCAGCGGCCCCCTCCTCTCACTGCAGCCACTAATCGAGCGATATCTGCAAAGGCAACCGAACCGGTTAATTCCATCGCCAGATGATAATGGAAGAATGCGAGCTTATATTGACCGAGCCTCGACGGCGCCTACAATAGGTCAAGTTTTGGCGAAAGAGGAAACCAGCCAAATTTACGCTAATATTGCACACCCACGGCACCCACAGCCACCAACACATAAGTATGAGGCATAAACGTAAATCTTCCTTCAAAACACACACACACCCACGGCACCCACAGCCACCAACACATAAATATGAGGCATAAACGTAAATCTTCCTTCAAAACACACACACACCCACGGCACCCACAGCCACCAACACATAAGTAGGAGGCATAAACGTAAATTTTCCTTCAAAACACATACATATACATGCTTCGAAATTCCCCTACACTGAATAGCTATTACACGAATATAAAAAAAACCATCAAAATATTTTCTCACCCCAAAAATATTTCCATATCAAAAAACATAAAAATATTTCCTCATCAACATCCAATTATTTTCTGATCAAAAGAATCTACATATAATTCTAACGCCGATGCCACTATCCCAGCTAATGGCTGAAAGAAATTTAAAACCAAGTCAAATATAGTATGTGAGAATGTAAGTTCTCTCCCCAAAATGTGTACAACTAGATGTACACAAGAAGGGGGGCTTCTGCAAGACCAAGGTATTCTCATTTCGTCTTAAGTAACGTTGTCATCCCATGGGGTCACTTTGATTTTGGAGGCAAATAAATTTTTCTTTCTCTTTCCTTGTTTTAGCTGACGGTAAATTGCTTTCTTCTTGATCTGAGCTGTGGTGTCCACTAGCGAAATCTTCGCGTCATTTCGATGCGCACACCCGTGTGCTGGCGAAGGTAAACTAAAATTTAAATGCCCTTTTAATGTTTTAATATTTATGTCTGTTAAAATATACAGTCCTAAAAAATTTACGCGGCTTATAAAAACAGGGAAGCATTTGTCCACCAGAAAACAGCGTGGACTTCGGTATCATCAACCAGGAAATTCTTGAGGCAGATTAAACAAATACTAACGGAGTAAGCAAGGGTGGTAATTAATACCAACATGGTGCCAGTTGAGTGTCTTAGAAGACAACTAATGATGCCTACAGCCATAAGATAAATAGCTAAAGATGCCATGTTGCGAACCTTTTGGCTAGTGAGGGCAATGTTATGCTAGACAATGGTAAGTTTTGAACAACCGTATTAAGAGCTTCATCAACAGGAACTTTAATGAAAATGTGGTTTACATCGAAACCTAGCAATTAATTAGTGGAAAACTTAACATTTGGAATTGTTTATACCATGTAACAAAATTACAAAGTTGGTTCGTTTATGCGTGGCGGACTCTATGTTTAAAGCTGAAGATTGTTTTTACAGACAAAAATATGGCCTGAGTATAGTTAATCAATTCCATTCCCCCGATCCTATGTATTCTTTTCCTGGTAAACTTTATGAAACACCTCTACATCCTATTCTAGGCCATTCCAAAACATGATTAAAGTAATCCTTATGGTTCTTAGAAACATGTTATTATAAAACCAGAACCAACTTCTATTCGTTATCTAATTCTAAGAAAAAGGCTTTTAATATTTAGATTATCTTTCCATATTCGGGTCAATTAATCAAATCACGGGCCAACAACTTTAATGTTGCCTTTCAATACGAAAAGACCAAACGTAGTAATCTGTGAAAAAAATATCTACTGATAAAGAAAAGCGTGTTAATTAATCACATGCAAAAGATGCGATAGAATAAATACAGATTAGCGAAAGTTGTAAATACCCTACGAAATTGAAGGAAAACAAATAGTTACGCCCACATCTTTTGGCAACACATCTCAAATTTTGTAATTTACAAATTTTTATACGTTTCTAGTTCGAAATGTACATATTTATATTAAATTTAATTATATTAGCCTTAAAGCAATATATTACAATGTATAGATCATAATAAAACAAATTATTAACATTAAACATGTTTATTAAAAGACACAAGAAGCAAAAGTATTGGCAACGTTCACATAATTATTAAAATTCGTGATAAAGAATGTTCGAGAATGACTGATGGAGTATTGATTGTAGACTAATCCAGGACAGCAGGTTACTTGTACGGCTAACTTTTTGGGGTGTTCATTATGGTATTAAACAGGGCTGAAGAATATTTCTACAATAATTTTGAAATAGCAACATGGTGAAGACATCCGAACACTCAGAAGAATATATGAAGCGTATAATTCAGCTGCACAACCAAGGAAATGGATATAGAAAATTTTCGGCAAGTTTGAATTTTCCAATTTCATCTGTAAGGAATATTATTGGAAAGTGCGACCAATAAAATTTTGACAGAGATGTGCGTCCGTGTGTTCGAATAGCCAACAAAAATCCAAAAGTCACTTCCAAGGAATTGAAAGTAAATCTGGCTAGCATTGGAACAATCGTGGACGTGACAACAGTGCGACGTTACCTGAACCGTGAGGGTCTCCATGGACAGTGGTTTCCAAGGAGGAAACCACTGTTCAAGACGGTTTACAAAAAGAGACGTTTAGATTTTGCCAGAAAACATCTTGATGACACTGAAGCAGAACTTAGTAAAATATTATGGTCAGACGAAACTAAGCTCGAGCTGCTTTGCATAAACGACCACCATTACGTTGGGAGAAACTCTGGAGAAGCTCTGCTGGAAAAGAACATCATTGTGATAGAACGGGTTGAAAACGCATTAATTTCCACCCCTATCACATATTATTTAAAACCACGATGCTCCCACGTGCATCTTTGCTTCAAGGCTTGGTGCCTTATCACAGCCACCGGATGTCAATGTTTAAACAAGGAGGTTATAGTCCCCCCGTTCGCCCCCATACGCTGACCTCGCCAGATTGAGTTAGGCTTATGGGCAGATAAGGCATTGTTCCAAGCCTCGGCTGTGCATTCCCTCGAAGTTTCCACTCCATTGTCCCCCACGCCAAGGGAGTCTCTCGACTATTTAGATGGAAACTTTACCACTAAGATCACATTGGAGATCCAGATTTTCGTCGCGAAACATCACCACGACCCTCTCTCCCTTTGTGCGCTAGGGGACCTTGACCTCGAGATTCACCATCACTTGTCCAGAAGGAGGACAATATCCCTTGAGTGCCAAAGGTTCGAGCCTTTCGTGACGCCAAGTCCTCAAGGCTTCCCCCTCGTTGTTCAGAAAGAGAACAACGTTAGAACAGCCATTGTTCTTGAGCCCGTAGACAAGAGATGGTTCTCACCCCCCCTGTTGTTCAGAGGAGAACAACATTAGAACAGCCATTGTTTTTGAGCCCGTAGACAAGAGACGGTTCTCACCCCCCCCCCCTGTTGTTCAGAAGAGAACAACGTAGAACAGCCATTGTTCTTTTGAGCCTTCACCAAGAAACGGTTCTCACCCTTCCCCCTTGTTGTTCAGAGGAGAACAACATTAGAACAGCCATTGTTCTTGAGCCCGTAGACAAGAGACGGTTCTCACCCCCCCCCTTGTTGTTCGGAAGAGAACAACGTAGAACAGCCATTGTTCTTCAAGCCGTTCGTCGAGAAACGGTTCTCATTCCCAAGACGCCACGTCAGGATCATCTTATTCCCCCCCTTCGGCTGGAACTCGACAGCGGACCGAAAATTCCTTCACATCGCCTTCCACTGCACCACTAGTATAAAGTTACGTAAGCCAAACGTCACCTTTGATTACTTAACCCTTCTGTCAATTCTATCCTGTGCTTTAAATGGTTTAGCGAACCATCCCATCCCTTTAACTCTATATTTGTTTTACCTTTTTAAATCCTTGAATCCTCGGATTAGCCCGAGCCCCCACGACCCTTTCCATTCTCTGTTTATGTCAATATTTTCCGTCTTGTGTTTGTTGATAGTTATTATTAATAAAACTCTATTTTATTAATGATAGCAATATTATTATCCTTGAGCTCAGTTCCACTTCTTAAGCATATCAAAGATACATAATATCAGCCCGCCAGACATTAACGCACTCTAAAGATAATTAAAGAAGTTCCCTCAACGAATAGTTATATATGGTATATCGTCGAGAGTCCATTCTACGACAATCATACCTACTATGAAAGACGAAGGTGGTTCCATTATGTGTTTTTTTGTGGGGAAGGGGGCTTGCTGCTCCAGTTACTTGTTCAATTTGTGTGATAAAAGGCACTATGAATTCCAAGCGATGAACACGTGAAACAATCAGCGAGGAAGCTTAGTCTTGGCAGAGGAGTCGTCTTCCAACAGGATAATGATCCCAAGCACACGAGCAAATCAAGGGAGAAATATTTTGCCAATCAAAGCTTGAAAGTGATGAAATGGCCTTCTAAATGTCCAGATTTAAATCTCATTGAAAATTTATAGAAAAACTAAAGTCAAGTGTTCATAAGAGGTCACCAAACAGCATCGCAGAGCTAAAAGCTTTTGCAGTGGAAGAGTAGAGTAAAATTCATACTAAAACTTGCAAAAACCTTCTTCATACCCCCAAGAAACGTCTGATTGCCGTGATTGCTGCTAAAGGAGGTCATACTAAGTCTTAATTTATAGTTGCCAATAATATATATGTAATATTTATGAATGTTGCCAATACTTTTTCTTCTTGTGTTTCTCTAATAAACACCATGTTCAATGTTAATAGTTTTTTTACCATCATTTATACATAATAATATATCGCTCCTAGGCTAATATAATTAAATTTTAATATAAATATGTACATTTTGAACTAGTAATGCATGTGATATACACCGCGGAAGCCTATCTTCTAGACGATTCTTACATATCTCTAATGAAGACCATGCAATTGACATTGATAATGCAAAAATATCTTTGCTAATGTTAATGATGGTTAGAAGGAAAGAGGGGATTTCTTAATGATAAAGAAAGTTGGATAGTAAAAGGGGGGTATGCTTGTTATTGTTAATGAAGCTGAATGGAGAAAAATGGGATGTTTCTGAATATTAACAAAGGTTAGATGGAAAAAAAGCGGATACTTTTGTTAATTTTAACGGAAGTTGGATCGAAAAAGGGGATATGTTTGTTAAGGTTAACAAAGGTTGAATGGAAAAAAGGAAATATTTTGTTACTGTTAACGAAGGTCAGATGTAGAAAAAGCGGATATTTTTGTTAATTTTAACAAAGATTGGATAGAAAAAGGGGGTATGTTTGTTAATGTTGAAGAGGGCTCGATGGTAAAAATGGGATTTTTGTTAATGTTAACAAAGGTTAGATGGAAAAATGCGGATATGTTTGCTAATTTTAACGAAGGTTGGATGAAAAACAGGGATATTTTGTTAATGTTAAGTAGGGTTGGATCGATAAAATAGGGTATATTTGATAATGTTACATAGTTACAGGGAGCAAGCAAGGAACACTTAGTCCAATCAAAGGCCCGTCCCATTCTATTCATTTCCCATTTTATGCTAACGAAAGTTGTATGTAAAAACGGGATATTTATTAATGTTAAGGACGGTTAGATGAAAAAAATGTGCTAGTTTTGTTAATGTTAAGGAAGGTTGTATGAAAAAAGCGAGTATATTTGGTAATCTTAATAAAGTTTGGATGGAAAAAGAGGATATTTTTGTTAATGTTGACAAAGGTTGGATAGAGAAATGGGGTTATGTTTGTTAATGTTAACGATGGTGAGATAGAAAAAGTGGGTATATTTGTTAATGTTAATGAAAGTTGGATTGAAAAAGAGGGATATTTTTGTTAACCAAGGTTTATGGTAAGACAGCCCCCAGAAAAGGACCCTTTATGAATACATCAATCACTTCTCAGTTTCAGAGATGATCTTGAAAATGGCAACTAAGGGACAGATTTTCGGCTTCCTTCAACGATGAAATTAGCGATAATGTGAGAGCACTTATGGATGAGGGTCGTTAATACCCCGTGAGAATGGTAACACGGAAACAAAATTTATCAGTTTATGCAATCTTAATTTGAGCCAAAGTTTCTGTCCCATGGGTAACAAAAATGTTGCGGTAAAATTGACTTGCAACAATAACCAATCTTCCAATTTAGATTTTAAATAAATGTGATGCTAATCCTGAAAAAGTTTTGCTCCAAATGATTACTGGTGCTAAAACTAATGTGCAGTAATTAGTATTAATCCAAAGATAAACTTCAAAGTAATTAATATAAAGTGATGAATTGGCCCCGTCCAAGGAAAGTCAGAAAAATCAATAGCAGAGTAATGGCAATTTTCATCACATACATCTTACAACCCTGATTTGGATACTATTTACCCTTTCCTTGCTTCCATTTTGAAAAAAATTATAAAATTGATTTACTTTTAATTAGTTGATGACGAAAAATCCGATGAAAGCGTATATTATTTTACTTTTAGTACCATTTTTACGGTAATTTTCTGGACTTCTTCCATAATTATTCTAATGGATAGTTTTATAACAGTAGTCCTCTCAAAGCCCTTAGACCCTGCTCAAAGATGTGGGGTAGCATAAAGTCACACTAACTGGAGACGCAACCAAATTCCATCACAGTTGGGGGGAAACTTTGTCTTTATGATACATGAAACTTCGCATGGATCGTAGACAACCCAACTGATATTCTTGGTTTGTGAATTCGGTCTTGGAAGAAGTTCTTTTCGTGCGCTTAAAGAAGAGATCGTTCCCTGCTCAACAGCATTCCAAAGCTCATTCCGAAGCTTCTTTGGCTTCATAAAATGGTTTTCCTTGGCTTTGTCTTTCAGAATTTGTCCCTTGCGCCTCTTGTATGAATGGTTGTGAGGCTCTCCATTTAGGGCCAGCTTTATAGTGGCGACTACAATACACATCTCTCTCGCCAAATCCCAGGTTCCTTTACTCTGGTCTTCCATCACCTTATTCTGCAATTGTTGGATGAATTCCGGGGTGTGGACTTAGTATGAATACCTCCTTTGACGATTTTTGCTGGTTACGGATTCGTAGTCTACGTTGCAGCTGTCCATGTCATGTCTTCAGCTTTTACAGTGTTCACAGAGGATTGAACAACAGTCATACTTCGCCATTTTTATCTCTGTAGCGAATCAACATGATACAGATAACTATTTTCTAATATTCAGATGCTTTTCATTCATCTATGTCAGCAAAGATTTTCTCAACCTAAACTTAAATCTTTATGCTATTCAATGCTGTTAAATGTTCACCGATACGTCAACCTCTTTCTTCAAAACGGAGACATTAAAATCGTGAAATTTAGCCCGAACAATATATATTAGATTCATTTAAAGATAGGGAAATATTGCCATATCGGAGAAGTTTTAGTAATTCCTTGCAAACTGAGCAGCTGAGGGAACCGAATGATGGTAATGATGCGTAAAATGAATCTTTGCTGAGAGTTCTTATGTATAATTCGGGATTGTAGAGCTGATGCAAAAATTTAATGATCGTATATATTTGTATTAAGTTTGAATAAGTTTAGTCCAAGGCGGGGAGCTCGCCGACGTTGCTGAAGGTCTGTCATAAAGGAAGAGACTTTCCTTAGCCCGGACTTACAGGCGTATGGACCTTGAGGATCGCCGCCGCTCTTCCACCTCAGAAAAATACGCTTCAATATCTCCGGCAACTCCCGCGAGATTTCTCTCTCCCTCGCGAACGCTGAATTTGGATGAGGTCTGCATCTCGAGCTTTTCTTTTCAAGTTTACTGGTCAGACCTGTTTTCACACGTGAGAACCTCTTCTCCTCACTCACCCTTCCTGCTTTAGATTCTTTCAGTCTCGGCATGTCCTTCTATTTTTCACTGGCCACTGTCGAGCATGCTCCTGTCTCCTCTACCCGTCTTTTCCCACTCTCTCCTACTCCCAAAAGCTTCTCAGAGGTCATCAACGTCAATTTAGATAACTTCCGCATCTTTTAGATTACGACACCAGTCCCTACTCCGGTCCACAGATTGGATGGCATTTGCGACCACTTCGAGAACGCAGCTCGAGCCTTAGGCGCCCTACATATTGAGGAGCGCCTACCACGTCAATTCCAGATGATCACTCACATCCAGGTCCAATTCCCCCTCATCCCTCGGAGGAGGGTGATATTCTCAGAAGACATCATGAGTTGCCCACTGGAATTCAAGGCTGGATCCCGTTGGGCGAATAACAACGACCAGGATGGCGATAACAACCGGTACGACAGCCAGAGGAACAACGAACATAACGAAGGACCAAAGCAACAGACATTATCAGTCCTCACTGCGACATCCTTGCCCCGCAACGGGCACTCGTTTCCGAAGATGGTCAGCTGGACGTCATCCCACCTGAAGATTTCAGCTGGGCTGCCCCCGTTAACAATTTAATCAAGTCTTTGCAGAGAAACGTAATTTAGATCTACCAACATCGCCGATCCAGTGTCTCAGACATTCGGATATTATCAACATTTAGCCTCGATGGAAGCACGTCCAATAGAGAGTATATAAAGAGCTTTCATCCGGGGACACCTTAGAGGCGTTTGAGGCCGCGTCCTTCCTTTTCTGCCCTTCCTTTCACCTTCATTTTCCTGACTTGCAGTCAGTATCCCTATTCTATCTCTTTTATTGGTCATAAGGACATCGGCAGAGATAAGAACAACGGAGAACCCTTCATTTAACATGAAGTAGCCGCCTTTAAATATGAATCGGACGTTTAAGAGTTTAATTAGTGAATCCTGTAATGTACAGTGGCGGCAACAAAAAAAGTGACATTGAATATTGGCAATAGAAATCGATACATAAAATCGCTTTCACGATTTTACTTGCCAACAAGCCAATGAAAAGGGGCGGGGCTTATGCCACGAGTGGATGACTCTCCTGAGCTAAGACAACAGAACTGCGCTTTATTGGAACTCACTGTCTCGTTTGAGCTCGTACAGTGAGGTTTTGGTGTACAACGCTCCAGCGTGCTGATTTCCTGCATTCGTGCCTACATTTGACGTGCTATAACTTCTGTGCAAGTGGATACAATGGGGCGGAAAAAGCTTTCTATGACAGAGAAAAGCCGTGCCTTGACCCTATTAGAGCAGGGAAAGTCTTTTATTGATGTAGCAGCAGATTTAGGAACCTCAAGAAATACGATTTATCGCCTAAAACGGGCAGCTGAGTTATTGCCACCAGGTACCATACCAAAGAGGAAGGAGGGCACTGGTGCAGCTAGGAAGACATCTCCAAGGACTGATAATATCCTAAGGCGTGAAGTGATGTCAGACCCTTCTGTAACCTCCGCTTCAATCAAGAAAAAACACCCAGACCTTCTCCAGAACGTCGCCCTCAGGACCATCCGTCATCGCTTACAGAAGGACTTAGGCCTACCGGCTCGCCGCGCTGCCAAGAAGCCACTTCTTACCAAGGCTATGAAGATGAAAAGGCTCAATTTTTGCAAGACCTATAAACATTGGACAGCTGCCCATTGGAAGAAGGTGATGTTCAGTGATGAGAGCACCTTTAGGCTGGTCAGAGGAGAGTCAAAGATCGTGCGTCGTCCCAGCAATGTGTCTCGGTATGACCCAAAATATACCGTGAAAACTGTGAAGCACCCTGATAGTGTGATGGTGTGGGGTGCCTTTAGTGGAAACAAGGGCAGAGGAGGTCTGTACTTCCTTCCCAAGAATGTAACCATGAGGGGGACTAACTATCTCGAAGTTTTGAAGCAGCACATGCTGCCATTTTGGGAAATTCATCGGTGTGAATTTTTCATGCATGATGGTGCCCCTGCTCACAGGTCCCAGTTAGTAAAAAGGTTCTTCAATGATAATAATATTAGTGTTTTGGAGTGGCCTGGTAATTCCCCGGACCTAAATCCTATTGAGAATGCTTGGAATCTGATGAAATTCAAAGTTCAAGAGACAGCATCCGGCAGCATCAAGGACCTAATAGAATCACTGAAGAAGATCTGGGTTACGATCGACCCCACCTACTTCGCAAACCTCGCTGAATCAATGCCCAATCGACTCAGAATGGTCATCAAGTGCAAGGGCAACATGACCAAGTATTAACTTTCATGAAATATTCATAATAAAATATGTAACTTACATTTTTCTGTTTCATTTTCCCCGAATTGTCACATGTCACTTTTTTTGTTGCCGCCACTGTAGTTCAAGTTAACAAAAGCTCTCTTAGGGATAATTTCTCTTACTTCCTTAACACAAATGTTGGTGAAAAAGGATTTTATAAAAAAACTGCCTAGTACCTTTTGAGGCTAAACAAGTTTACGGTCCTGGAAGTTTTTAGCAGAAGAAAACTATTTGGTATGCTACACTGGGTAACTCGGAGTATTAAATGTTTAGCTAACCTGTATGTCAGCAATGAATAAGCGACCAAGATAGGGTGAAAGGTTAAATTAGGTTTGTAGCCTTTGGAAAGCGCATAGAGCAAACTTAATCTATGAAAGGTTGCATATAAGGTATTTTACATATGGGAAATAATAGCTTTAGAGGAGTTATGTTTAGGGCGTAGACGGTTAGTTTGCCTTTCCAACCGAAGGATTAGTTTGTGCACTGGTTTTGGTACTTTGGCTAATTTAGTACATAGTATGGTAGTATTGCCTTTCTAAAAGCATAACATCCTATGTTATGCTTTTAGAAAGGCAATCTGTATTAATGAGCATCACCATCCATCTTCCTTTGTCGTGATGAGAAAAAAACTAAATTATCCTTTTGCCAAAGAGAGCGTAAAATGCCAATATCATGTGAGCTGAAAATAATAAAGCTGTGTTTGAATCATTTCATCTTGCTATAAAATTTTATTGAAGAGTTCTGATAGACCCATACGGAATTTGTTTAAATCCCCGTAAATGTGAGTTTAGTTAGGATAGGCTATAAACCAATTTTCACTATAAGGAGACAAAATTCATTTTTAAATAATTCCCTCAATTTTCAACGGTTACCAATTTCGGGGCGGAGAACTACATGAAAACAATGAAAATTGAGTACCTAACAACGTCTGGTAATCACATTGAATTCGGACTCTAAGGTGATTATTTCGAAATGGGTGGGTTGGTTCGTCCCCCATTTCCACAGGTCGTTAGGAGCTCTAATTTTATTGTTTCTTGACTTCAGACATACATATAACATATAAGCCCCGCCCCCGAATGATATTTAAATCAATCATATTTTCTTTAATACTGAGTAATATAAAGTGTCCATATCATATTTTAATATTTCCTTCAAGTTTATATATAATACAATATGATCCGATTCCAATTAACAATATGGCTGTATATTAATATTAACGCGAGTACTATCCGGAAACAGCAGAGCTGCCTTGAAAAAAATTACATTTGCCCTTGCTGTGATCGAGGAAAGTATTTAAATATCACCATTTGGTCTTTAGAGTTAAAAGTGAGTTGTCATTTATGGTGTCAGGAAGCTTTCTGGACCGGAAAGAACCATCAGCTATCTGGGATCTCATCATCCAATGTAAAATCGGTTATTGCCGACAATTTTAGAATAAAGGTCGATTGAAAAAGTAAGATTTCCCACTGTATTTCAGAATCAATACATACTAAAATTTTAAAGCATTTCCAAACAAAGCCTCAACTGCTGTTCCGTTCCTCTTAATTTAACGTTCCCTCCCAACTTTGCGATTATCTTTTCTTTTTCCGCTAGTCTGTATCTTATTAAGTTGAGTTTCTCTGGTAGTTCAACTTGGTAAATTAGTCTGTTGTATTCATATCCGATTCGTTTTCCTTAATAATGTAAATTTTGCATCATTTACCTGATCATTAAATAAAGTTATTTATTTTCACAAATCCAAATATTTAATGAATTAATAAAACAATCTGTTAACGATCATTAAAAATTGCATTAATGTTAATACGTTGATATTTCATGCTGGAATATTCATTATAAGTTACATCATTTTGACAGAGGCGAACATTGGCATCAAGCCTGAAACGGTTGTCATTAAAGAATAAGTATTATGAATATCCCTCTATTTCTGGTCCTTGTGTTTATTCTGAAAATTGATGGAGCTTCGAATGTAACTTAAATAATTTCCTAATGCCCTCAATAATCTCGCACCTTCTATTAAGTTCACTCACGAATTCCCTACATAGAAGCACCTTGTAAATTACCGTTTTCGGATTCCATAATCCACCGTACGCTTTAAAGTCTCAAGTTTTCTGTCTAATGGAAGCTTACCCAAATTTCTCTCCTATTAATTTCCATTCTATCCGCTCCAAAAGAACAAAACAAGGTCTGCTGACCAAAAAGTCGCGCGCCCTCACTTTAAAGAATATTATTACATACCATAGTATAGCATAGCAAAGCATATAACATAACATAATAATACTAATAATAATAAATTTCTTATAATGCACTATTCAAAGCCAGAGGCCTCCACAGAGCGCACGTTCGGCTGTAGGCTAAGATCAGGTGGGTGAGTAGGCAATCCTGAACAGATGCGTTTTCAGGAGTAGCTTGAAAGTGGTAAGTGAGGCAGCAGATCTAATTTTAGCTGGAAGAGCATTTCAAAGCTTGGGGGCACAGACTGAGAAGGAGCGGTCGCCCATTGAGTAAAGGAACGAGCGAGGAGTATTCAAGAGAGGAGCATGATATGACCGAAGGGCCCGAGGGGCGAGACGTTGGGAAAGGGCAGAGGAGAGGTAGGTTGGGGCCTTTTGGTGAAGGACCTTGAAAGTGAAAAGAAGAATCTTGAAATGAGAACGATATCTGACAGGTAACCAGTGCAGCTCCTGAAGCAGGGGTTTAGGAGAGGAGAAGCGAAAGCGACGGAGGAGTAGTCGGGCAGCGTAGTTCCGGACTAGCTGAAGGGGACGTAGAGAGAAAGATGGTAGATTTACAAGAAGAGAGTTACAGTAATCAAGGTGGGAGGTAATGAAGGCGTGGACAGCAGTCTCAAGACTTTGGCGATCAAAGTGAGAGCGAATGCGGGAGAAGTTACGGAGGAAACAAAGGGAAGATTTACTAATATTGTGGATGTGGGGCTTGAAGGAGAGATGCTCATCAAATACAACGCCGAGATTTCTAATAGAGTCAGAGAAAGCGAAAGAGTTTCCACCCAGAGGGAGGAAGGGAAAGAGGGATTTATCTTTGTATACTAGAGCAAGGATACCGACCAGAAGAACTTCAGTTTACGAGTGGTTAAGTTTGAGGAAGTTAGCCGATAGCTAGTCCGAGATAGAAGAAGAGGCAGATAGGAGGTCACAGATTTAGTGGGCAATAGTCGAGAGGGAAGAGAAAATAAAAATTTGAGTGTCATTGGCATAGAGGTGGAAGGATAGACCGAGATTACGTAGGAGAAAGCTAAGAGGGAATAAGTAGATACGAAAGAGGGGAGGGCTGAAGACAGAGTCTTGATGGACACCAAAGCGAATGGGAGTGGGGTCAGAGGGGACATCGCTAATTACTACAGATTGGGTGCGAGACGGAAGGTAAGAGTAGAACCAGTCGAGAGCAGCGCCAGAAATGCCAAGGAAAGAGTGGAGGCGATCAAGCAAGACGGAATGGTCAATGGTATCAAAGGCAGAGGAGAGGTCGAGTAGAATGAGGATGAAGGTACAACCCTGGTCAGCAGCTCTATGTAAGCAATGAGTAACATTGAGATGAGCGGTTTCGGTAGAGTGCCCAGTTTTAAAACCTGATTGGTAAGTCTCATCAATATTACAGGCAACGATGTAAGAATTAATGCGCAAAACAACTACTCTCTCAAGGACCTTAGAGAGGAAGGGAAGTTGTGAGATCGGGCGATAACTATCTGGGTCGGAGGGTTAAGCTTCGGTTTTTTAAGGATCGGACGGATTTGGGCACATTTGAAGAAAGAAGGGACAGCATCAGTAGCAAGGGAGGTATTGAACAGGTGGAGGAGCATTGGAAGTATGACAAGCAATATTTTGATTAATTGTATGGGGGTAACGAGTCACTAGGGGAGCCAGATTTTTTAGAGCGCGAGAGTAAGGCCGACAACTCAGAAGAAGTCACGGCAGGAAATACGTTGAGCTGCCGGGTGAGGGGGAGATCAGGGACAATGTAAAAGGCCTGGTCAGGCAGTCGTCGGAGGGAGGCACGAAGGTTGATGACCTTATCAGCGAATAATTTCGAGAGTATAGTGGGGCTGATGGGGGTGGGGATTTGGTGTGAGGAGGTAAGAGAAAAGAGCAGGCGGAAAACGGTAGGAGGGTCATTATTATTGTCGGCTAGCAGTTTACGCTAATGGTCTTTACGAGCGGATTTCAGTTTAGCCATGTATAGAGATGTCGCAAGACGGTAAGTGAGCGAAAGAGCAGTTGTATCTTGCCCACGGGAGCGAGCTTTACGAAGAGCTCTTTAATGGGCACGTAAAGACTGTCTCGAGCGTAGGAATTCCAGCGATACCATGGGGCGCGGTGGCGGCGAGAGGACGAAGGAGTAATAATGGGGGGAGTGGGCATTAAGGCAAGTTAAGAGGGATTGCTCCAAGGATGAGAGGATTTGGTCAGGGAAGGCGAGAGCGTCGGGAATGAGTAAATTAGAGGTAACATCATTAAGAAGGGATGGGATGTCAATGGAGGCTAGTCATCGATAAGGTTTTGGGATGAGAGGAGGACGAGAGGGCAAATAAGTGGGGTTTGAGACGGTGAGGTTAATAAGGTAATGGTCAGAAATAGCATTAGACAGGATAGAAGTGGTCAAGTTGGAAATTTGACAGTGGGAAATGACAAAGTCTAAAATGTTACCATGGGAGGGTGTTGGGGAAGAAACGTGTTGAGTAAGGGAGAAGAGGTCAAAGATCTCAAGGAAGGCAGGTAGATTAAGGTCAGGGACTGGGAGGTTGAAGTCGCCCATGATGAGATGACCTGATGGGGAGAGTCTAGTATAACATAGCATAGTATATTATAATATAGTATATTATAGCATAGTATAGCATATCATAGCATAGCACAGAATAGTATAGCATATCATAGTCTAGCCTAGCCTAAAATAGCATAGTATGGCAACATACTTTATCATAGCATAGTAGAGAATAGCCTAGTCTAGCATAGCGTAGTATTGTCTAGCATAGCATAGCCTAAACTTGCCTAGTATAGCATAGCATAACATAGTATAACCTACCCTGTTTTAGCAGGGTATAGCCAAGCCTAGCCAAATATAGGATAGCCCAGCCTAAAATAGAATAGCCTAGCTGTGCGGAGCCTAACCTAGCTTAGCTTAGTATAATCTAGCTAGCCTAGTAAAACATATCGTAGTATAACCTACTTTATCCTACCTTAGCTTAGTATAGCCTAGCCTAAATTAGTAAACCCTATCTAAACTAGCATATTATAGTATAGCCTAGCTTACTATAGCCTAGTCTAGCCTAACCAGGTATAGCTTAACATTGCTGCCAGATACTATCCAAGCGTCGTGTAGAGTAGCCTAACCTAGTTAAGCCAAGCTAGAGTAGGCTATTTATGCCGAGCAAATATATCTCTGCTTACGATAGCCTAGTATACTATAGGCTAGCTTGGTATAGCCCATCCTAGCGTATCATATTATAGCCTAGCCTAGTATATCCTAGACTAGTATAGCTTACCACACCCTATACTAGAAGAGCCTTGCATAGGTTAGCCTATTATATCCTTGTTTAGCTAGCCTATCGTAGCCTAGCATAATATTACCTAGCATAGCCTAACATTGCCTAACATAGCCTATCATAACAGAGCCTGCCCTCCCTAGCCTATTATACTTTAGCCTATCCTAGCATAGCATAGTATAGCCCTATCTAGCCTAGTATACTTTAGCCTATCCTAGCATAGCATAGTATAGCCCTATCTAGCCTAGTATAACTTAGTTTGGATCAGCATAGCTTAGCTCAGCATATTATTACCTAGCATATCCTAACATAGCCTAGCATAGCAGAGCATACCCTCCCTAGCCTATTATACTTTAGCCTACCCTAGCATAGCATAGTCTAGCCCTGTCTAGCCTAGTATAGTTTAGCATAGCTTATCCTAGCCTAGTATCACCAAGCCTAGCATTAACTATCCTAGACGAGTATAGCCTATACTATCCTATTATACCCTAGTGAAGCATAGCTTAATATACTATATGCTATCCTAGCATAGCATTTTATAATGTGCCCTTGTACATTATATCTTAGCATAGCTTAAGCATATGATAGCCTAGCATACTATAGCCTATTCTAGGCTTGCCTAGCAGAGTATAGCATATTATACCCTAGTCTAGGCTATCAGAGTATCGGCAAAATAGTTATGATGTTATTGCCAAAACAAAATAATTCCTGGGCTAACCTTGGGAAGAGTTAGACAATTATATCATTCGAAAGAGAATGTAAAACAGCAAAAGGCTTTCAAATTTGGCTAGAATCAACCGAATAGTTATGATGTTATGGCCAAAACAAAATAATCCCCAGGCTAACTTTGGGAGGACTTTGGCAATTAAAATATTCAAAAGAGAATGTAAAACAGCATAAGGTTTTCAAATATTCGTTAGAATCTCCAAATAGTTATGATTTTATTACAAAAAAAAAGGAAAACAAGGACCGACCGACATAGTCAGATCTAGTAGCCTTTTCTGGTGCCATTATGTTCCAAAAGTCAATCTCTCGTAGCCATATAATGCAATTATCAAAAATTAAAGCTAAGACCACTACAAGATTACAAACAGAGACAATGGAGGCCACAACAGTCTACAGGAAAGCTTCAGGCCTTCTCGCTTGAGGACATCTGTAGTGTAAAGTTTAACTACAATAGTATTTGCCCGTCTGTCATCTACCGCAGTCAAACAGGTTTTTTTTTCTCTATCTTTGGTCGCACTGGTACCAGTTTCTTGAAAGTAGCAACGACTCGCTTACCATCGGCAATAGCGCTCACTCGCAATTCCATAACCATTTTAAGACATTGCGACCAATTACTTGTCAACTCTTTTGCACTATTCCTGAGCATTGGAACCCGTGCAATACACTGGTAATTAAATATTAGTTATCGCACCAATTTATTTGTTCCTCGCAACGGGTGATTTGTTTTTCGCTACAATCTTAATATTTTATGAGTACATTCTATCAATGCATATTTTTCTTTTGCAAAGAACCCCTTAAAACACGTTCTCCCTTTGGTTAACAATTTCATTCTACATTTGTTATCCGAAGTCATAAAGATTTTCGTTACAACGATGTTAAATCAAGCACTTAGTTGCATTGTTTTAAGTGTGAACCAACGGTGGCATTTCCACAATAAACTTTTGGAACGGAGATTAGCGAAGGGGTGACCTTAGGGAAAAGGGAAAGGTGCACCTGGAAAATGGAGCTCGAACTTGCCCGTTTTTAATTCGAGCCGAGTCTCGTGGTAGAGCTGACGTCACAAGCAATGGTTTCCCTGCGTCCAACCATTGCTTTCCCATTAGAAGAAAATTAAGTATTTACTCTTCATTAGCAATCACGTGATCGATCTAATGTACAGGGTGTCACATAAAAAAGGAATTAGAACTTTAAATTAGAGCGAACGACTATTTAAGTGCCAATATTTAGTGGTAGTAATTTAAAATTCCCTTTACTTGTATTCGTGATATATATATATATATATATGGTTACAAGGGAGTGGGAAGTGATATGAGAGTGTGAGGGCTTAGGTGTGGAAGATGAGTGGAAGTTGATGCGTGAGAGCATAGAAAAAGCTGCCAGGAAAGCATGTGAAATTAGGGTGCTTGGAGAAGAAGGAGTTAGGAAGTGTAGCGAAGGGTGGAATGTTGAAGTGGAAGAGCTAGTGACAGAGAAGCGTAAACTGTTCAACAAGTATAGACAGAACAGAAGCGCAGAAAACAAAGAAAAGTATAGGAGGAAGCGACAGGGGGTGAAAAATTGAGTGACTGAACTGAAGAGAGAAGCGAATGATAGGTGGGGTGAAATAGTGTCTGCATGATTTAAAGAGACTAAAAAGCAATTTTTAAAGGAAGTAAATTGTATGAAAAAGAAGAAAGAGGAGATAGAAATGATGAGACTCGACGATGGAAGGGGTGAAGTAATTAGTACAGATGAAGAAGTAAGAAAGAGATGGGGAGAATATTTCGAGAATTTGCTAAATGTGAACGATAGTAGAGAAGTACAGCTGTTATGTCTTGGAAGAGGTGAGATGACATCAGAGTGAATTAGAGAGAGTGGAAGAATTAGCAAAAAGGAAGTGGAAGAGGCATTGAAAAGGACAAAAAGTGGAAAATCAGCGGGTGTGGCTAGGATAACAAGTGAGATGCTGATAGCGGGAGAAGAGGGTGTAGTAGAGTGGTTGGTCAAGTTGTTTAATGTATTTATCGACCAGGGGTGTGTACCGGAAGATGAGGATAATGAATGCAGTGTTCTTATTTACAAGGGAAAGGGTGAAAGAAATGAGTGTAGTATTTATAGGAGTATAAGTCTGTTGAGTGTGCCTGGAAAGGTATATGGACAAGTATTTAGTGAAAGAGTTAGGAAGTGCGCGGAAAGTCTGATTGGAGAGGAACAAGGGGGATTTAGGAAGGGGAGACCGTGAGAAGAATAAAATTGTGTAAATGGCATATATGGATCTGGAAAAAGCGTATGGCAGAGTGGACCGAAAGGGGATGTGAAATGTGTTGAGAATGCTTAGGATTGAATGCACACTAATAAGAACTACCAAAAGCTTTTATGATGACTCTAAAGCATGTGTGAGGGTTAGGAAAAAGGAGTGGGACTGGTTCAGTGTAAAAACTGGACTCAGACAAGGATGCGTGATGTCACCCGGGCTGTTCAATCGGTATATGTATGGCGTGGTGAAAGAGGTGAAAGCAAGGGTTCGGAGGTCTGGGTGCAGCATTAGTAAGTGAAAATGGAGAGATGTACGAGCTAGAACAATTGTTGTTTGCGGATGATTCAGTGCTGGTGGCTAACTAAAAAAAGAAACTACAAGCACTGGTCGAGGCATTTGGAATTCTGTGTGACAGAAGGAAGCTCAGTGTGAGTGTAGTCAAATGTAAGATAATGTGGTGCAGTAAGGAAGGAATGAATAGGTTACAAGCGAGTCTACATGGGAGGAGGCTGGAAGAAGTGCAGTGTTTTGAGTATCTAGGTGTGGATAGGGCAGCTGATGGAAAAGGTGAAAATGAAATAGTGCAGCGAATGGCAAAGGGAGTGCAAGCATATGGAATAAGGAGTCTCACAGAAGGGAAGTGGATGAGCAGGAAGAAGCAAATGACATTGTTTAAGAGAGTAGTAGTTCCCACTGCTCTTTATGGATGTGAAACATTGGCATTGAGTGCGAACGAAATGAGGAAGGTTGAAGGTATGTAAATGAAATGTCTGAGTAGTAGTTGTGGTGTGAGGTTAATTGACAGGGTGAGATACGAGAGTGCGAGACATCTGGAAGTAAAGTGAGTTTTCTTGAAAGATCTGATAGAGGTGTGATGGGATGGAATGGTCGCCTAGAGAGAATGGAGGATGAAAGGCTGATAAAGAGAGTGTATAGGAAGGAGTGATAGGAAGGAGACAGCGTAGGCGTCCGAGAGGGGGGTAGATGGAGTGGGTGGAGATGTCCTTGCTAGATGAAGCCTGAGCATCCAGCAGGCAGAAATGCGTGCGAGAGATAGGAATGAATAGAGACGAATGGTTATGGGAGCACGAACTGAGTAGGGTGACACACAACGTAGGTAATGAAGTTTTCAGGGGGAACCGGATAGCCGGACTCTGATGATTGGCGGGGAAATGTAGTAGGTGAGTTACCTTGGTTAAGCAGCTGATACTGTGTGCGAATGGTGGAGTGGAAGTGTCTCTAGCCATGCACCACCCATATCAAATACGACGGCAAATGAGATTATGCCTCTTTCTGCTTTATTTGTTTCACCATGAAGAAAAATCGCTGCACGCCACTGCTCGCCTGAACAACCAAATCACGGATAACCAGGGACTGGTCGAGTATTTATGCCAAAGAAGCCTTTTAGCATCTGATGAGTGAACTAAGGGATCCCTCGTAGTGATTCCAATGCAAAATAAGCCTCCACTAAACTAAATAATCTAAAGAATACTGGAGGGAGAGACGGCTTTCAGTGTAAATCACGCTCGCGGCAATTGCCTTATGATAATGTTGATAATAATTATGAACCTCAAAATTAGATTTTGGTTATCTTTATTAAGGGATTTATTTCTAAATTTAAATATCTCTGTATTATGATGATGAGGCAGCTGGACAAGGTTTAATGAGACCCGAGGGTAATGTGTTATTTTTCAAAGAAATTACCTGGAACATTCGAGGGATGCTCCGCCATTTAATCGAGCGCTCCCCCACACCTGACCTCGACGCATGCGTTGCACACCAGAGAGACCAGCGCTTTCTTCTTGAGTGTCTCAATCTGGCGAATCATTACAACTTTTCCCTAGTATCGGGATATATCGTGCTCACCTGGTTGGGGCGTTCTTGACTTCTTGGAGAAGGCGCTGGCCTCCTCCACTATACATAACTTTTGGATGATGGGAGTACGCCTGGCCTGCCGTTTCCTTTTGTCTTTTTTGTGCGTTCTTTTTTTTTGTTTTTTTGCTTTATATCTAGTCTTTAATAGAGCCTAATCAATAAGGTAGCTTGATGATGGCGACTTATGCCCCTGCAGGCAGTTGCCACTAGAGACCTTAAATAAAATGAATAAAGGAAATTAAATTTTAACTTTGTTACTCTATCATTTGTATTGTTTCTCTGTATCTAAAATATCATTTTCATCCATGTTTATCTGTTTTATAGGCCAAAGATGATGACAATATGGTCCAAACTTCGCTACTATAATAAAACTTATAGTTATAGCAATTTACTTTGCCTTGAAGTTTCTGCTTTACACTCACATTTAAGAACACAAATTAAACAAAGAAGATTTCATATTCGGGATGTTTGGTAGAAGGACGCTTATCAACGGCTACAAGTTGATGTCCAACCCGAAGGACTAGAGTAACTCTAGTTAAATTCTTAACTCACCCAAGGATCTTACAGTAGCTTTATTCCTCATAATCATCGGGTTCTTTATGCCAGTGAAGAACCCTATCCTGCCTATATCCCATTACATGCTACTCTAAGACTCGAAATCTCGTTCCTGCTCAGAATAGTCATTTGCCGCAAGACGGAAATACGCAAGCGAAGAAGAGAATATCTTTTTCGCTATCGCCCAATGGAGAGGTTCGGGGCATGGAAACTTCATCGGTTGAGCGTGATCGAAGACCAAATCGAACGTATTATTTACGGGTCCCAGCTATCTTGACTACACGAAAAACCCTTGATGCTTTATTGCATCATATTGCACTTTCTTCTAGCTAGTTTACTTCTGCACAGCGCCAGATTACATTGCAATGAAACATCGCTCAAATCCAAGAGATGAAATCGCCTAAGACAAAGGCAAGAATATAATACACTTAACTCGTATAATGATTCATATTCGGGCGCAATAATGGTCGGTGTGTAAAGAGATGGCTGTAGCGTGGACTTGTTTACATGCGTGAGTGTGTATACTCGAGGACGTGTAGAGTACTCGACATCGAATTAAAAACTGCTTCTCAAGATCGAATTTATCTAATTGATTATGAAAAAGTATATGTTTTAATTTAATGTGTGCATTTTAACGCTCATTTTACAAACTCCCTTCACTTACATTTATCATACACCTCTCTACCTGTCCTTCGGTCAGCCCTTTCTCTCTAAATCACTCATTTAAGCAATTAACCCAAAGGAACTATACTCCTGTCTTGTTAGAATTATTTTTTTTATGTGAGTCGTAATAGCCAGGTGCTTCTTATATGCAGGTTCAGAAAGAAAGTAGTGAATTAGCAAGTAGAATCTCGTGACGCAGTAATAGGAGGTGAAAGGGTTTGAAAGGTAAATAGTATGTTACCGAAAATGGGGCTTACTTCGATAACTGACCCCAGGCAAAAACGTAGGCTCCTTTGCGGTTTCATAGAAGCCCTGCAGCCTCGAATGGAACTGGGAATGAGAACGGTTGAAGCCACCTTCGTATGTGTGGTTGGGGGAGAAAAATATGTGAAATTACGCTTACGCTTACGCTGTATGAATATGAGACCTTGTTGACTTTTGACTCCGAGGGCTAGAGGTAGAGAAAGATCTTTTGCACTCATCCTGTTCTTTCTTTTAACATGTTTGTTTGTTTGTTTCGCCGTTTATCTTAAATAAATAAAATCAAACACAAACAAATCAACAGTTTGAGAAATCAATCCGAAATGTGTTGCGCAGCGAAAGGAGGAATACTTGCATTCAAATAAATGCTTTTGAAAAAAATCCTATTTAACGGAATCAAGACACCACTCGACCTGGTCGAGAATAGAGAATATATATATATTTTTTTAATAATCAAGAGGGATATGAAAGGTCATTATTTTTAATTAACAATTACAACGAGGCAATGGCTTCGCTACTAAGATGAAAATTTAAACTCTAAAAAAGCAACCATGGTTAAATTTTTATAAATTTTTGAACTTCGCCAATTATAATAATTTTAAAAAGGAAGTCTAAACTAAATTTCATCCCCTTCAAAATATCACGTTGCTAAAATATATTTATAGAAGATGATATATGAAAAATAATTTTGTCAACTTCACCATTTGTAATTCTTTGGGTTTTAAAAAATTCACAAAATTTTGATATTTATATTTATTTCTAAACTTCACTATTTTTTTTTTTTATATTATAAAATAATTATTAGAAATAACTTTGATAAAAAAAACATAAGTCATTTGTCCACTAAGAAAATTTTTTTTATTCATTTTTCACCCATCTTCAAAAATCCCGTTATCCATAACCCTATATCTTAAGAACGAGATTTTTTGAAGGTGTTTGAATAAGATTTTTTCTTTTAGTTCGGTTGTCACCTAAGTATATTTAATTTTTTTAGCAAAATTATTTCTAATAATTCCTTTAGAAGAACAAGAACAAGAAAAAGAACAAGGACAAGAACAAGAAGAAGAAGATGATGAAGAAAAAGATGAAGATGAAGATGAAGAAGAACTACAGAACTACAGAATCTACGACCAGCAAAGACCCTAAGGTCCGCTCGAGGCTAGTCCGCTACACTACATCCATAACTACGATACACACTTATCTACGAGTGTATCTCTAACATGCTATATCTTTATTCTTTTTTATTTTTTTATATAAATATAATCTACTGTACATTGTCATGCATATTAACTACTTCAACCTAGGGGTGGGGGGGTGATAGAAAGTTTTTCTTCTCAACTTCCGCAGCCCTCGACTGCTAGTGGTGAAAATCTAATTTTAGGATAGTAAGACTATTTATAGGATAGGCGGAAAAGAAAATGGATATCTAAACTACACATGCAAGAGAAATCACTGGCATCATTTTGAGTCATCATTTTTACTCATTGTTCCTCCGCTCCAAACTCCTTTTGCAAGACGTTTTTATTTACTGTGCTCAGACTACGTTATATTTATACTATTTAAGTGTGCGTCGAGACGGTTTTTAAACATATTTACCGACGTACTATCTACTACGTGGGTGGGTAGCCCATTCCAAATTTGAGTAATTTTAAACGTAAAATAGTTTGGGGCTATACTAGTGTTAAATCGCTTGTTCACTAATTTTAATCCGTGTTGCCGAGTGTTTCCCCTATGATCCAATTCGAACAAATTCCTATAATCAACGTTTGAAAATCCTTTCAATATTTTAAATAATTCTATTAGCTGGCCACGTAATCTTCTGCCTTCGAGAGATGGCAAATCTAATGCCCTGAGTCTTTCCTCGTAGTGCCTGTTTCTCAGCTCGGGAATTAATTTTGTAGCCCTACGCTGCACTCTTTCTAATTGCGCGATATCTTTGTTTAAGTATGAAGCCCAAAGTTGAACCGCATATTCGAGCAGTGGACGCACAAGTGATTTATATAACGGTAAAATTATATCTTTGGATTTGAACGTGAAATTACGCGCGATATAACCCAGCACACGATTTGCTTTTTTACATGCATCCGCGCATTGTTTCGTGACTTTGAAGTCATCCGAGACTAAAACTCCCAGGTCTTTCTACAATTTAACCACGTCGAGGACCTGGCCTTTCATGGTATACTCTACCCTTAAATTATGGCAACCCAAATGCATCACCTTACATTTACTTAAATTAAACTGCATTTGCCACTTATCCGCCCATCTGACAATCAAGTTTAGGTCCTTTTGTAATTTTTCTACATCCGATCTTACATAGGCACGGTTGCCCAGATCCGTGTCGTCAGTAAATTTAGAAATCGTACTATATACGCCATTATCCAAATCGTTTATATATATTAAAAACAATAATGGGCCAAGAACTGAGCCTTGTGGCACTCCACTACTGACGTTGACCCAATCAGAACATTCACCATTTATAACTACTCGCTGCGAACGATCCTTCAGCCAATTTCTAATCCAAATTTAATATCTTACCCTTCACACCGATTGCTTTAACTTTCATTAATAATCTCTCGTGCGGAACGGTGTCAAACGCCTTTTTAAAGTCTAGATAGATTACATATACAGCTTTGCTTTCGTCGTAAACGCAAATCATTTTATGAAAGAATTCCAGCAAATTTGTCAAGCACGATCTCGCCCGCCTAAACCCATGTTGGGAATCTTTAATCAGATTATTTAGCTTGAGGTGGCTCACTATTCTATCTATAATTACCGATTCTAAAAGCTTTCCAACTACCGAAGTTAGACTAATAGGACGAAAATTCGTTACTTCGTATCTATTCCCATTCTTAAATATTGGTGTAACGTTTGCACGCTTGAAGTCTAAAGGGACTACGCCATCTTCTAATGAGTGATTGAAAATTGCACGCAACGGCTTCGCAAGCTCTTTCTTAAGTTCCTTTAAATGAGTGGGGTAAACGCCATCGGGCCCGGGTTATTTCGACTTTTTCATCAGCTTAATATATTTAAGAATTTCCTCTTCATTAACTGCTATATCGGATATGCAAATATCACTATTATCTACTTCTTCAACTAACGATCCTAATTCGGACGAATCTTCAACAGTAAAGACGCTTGTGAAATGATTTAAAATTTTAGACATTTCCGCCGGAAATTCCGTCAAACGACCATCTTTGTCTTCAATCAGCCCTATTGAACCTTTTAAGGGTTTCATACTGTTTACATAGCCGTAAAAACATTTCGGTTCCTTCTTTGAATCCTTCGCCAGTTTTATTTCATATTTCCGCTTCGCATCTCTAACCGCCCGTTTAACCTCTCTTCGAGAATCTTTGTAATTTTGCCGACATATAAATGACTCATTGTTCTTATGTATTTGAAATTTTCTATTTCCGTCCTTAATTAAGCTTAATATTAGTGGGCTAACCCACGGCGCTCTCATCGACTTCCCGCTCTTACAGCACACATACTTTACTAAGTCGAAATTTACACTAAGGAGTGTACGCCGAAGCTCAGTGTACATTTCTCCTACCGACCTATTCTCGAAGCGCATTCCCCAGTCTACATCCTCAATCCTTTCGCGAAAAGTATCAAAATTACAGCTACCAAAACGTGGCATGAGCTGTGTACTAATTTTTACTTCTACACACATGTTTACTACGAATCTAATCGCATTATGGTCACTCTAGGCTAAATGCTCTCCTACACAAACATTTTCTACCAATGACTCATCAGTCACCATGATTAAATCGAGGATATTATTATGACGAGTTGGTTCCTCCACTTTTTGAACGAGAAAATTCTCCAGAATAAAGTTTAGTAGTCTCTCCCCAGCTTTATCTGACGTTAGGTTACTATAATTAACGTTTGGATAGTTAAAATCGCTGCCAACTAATGTGGTCCCTTTTCTAACCCAAGATGAAAGCATATCAAAGAGTGCAGCATCTTCTCTTTCTATTTGCGATGGAGGACGATATATGACGGCTAAATTAATTTTATTTTTTGCATTACAACATAATTGGATTAATAAGGCCTCACTTCTCATATCTGCCGTAGACGATTCGATCGTTATAGCGTTTAAGTCATCTTTTATATACACTAATACGCCCCCTGCTCTACCAGTTTGTCTATTTGTATAATGAATTTTATAACCTAGTATATCAAATTCGCAAACACTTATCCCAGAATGTGTATCTATCCAAGTCTCACTTATGAATACAAGATCGTAGTCTACCTCTAGAATTACGGCTTTTATTTCGGCAAGTTCAAGTTGTTTTTTTTAAGCTACGAACATTTGAATATATACATTTCAATTTGTGCTTTAGGTGGACTCCTCTATCACACGCGAATCGGTTCCGTTTCCCTGCTCCCCAATACTCATTGCCCCTTCAAGCGAGGACCGGTCCGGCGCATGGGCATCACGTGGCCCCACAACTCTCCTACTCAACATGCTACGTACTGACTGGTCTAAAATCCTACCCAGCCGACTGTTCCCCACATCGCTTAAATGGATTCCGTCCGTTTGATAAAGTGAAGGTTGGTCTTGGAATGTATCCCAAACGTTAAAGAAGCTAACTCCAGTATCGCGACACAAGCTCTTTAGGCACTCGTTTGTATATATAGCACGGGACTGCAGACGCAACGTGAATTTAAGTCGGGGTAAAATACCAATTATTCCTACGTTATCCGCTTTAACTTTCGCAGTATGAATCAGAGTCTTAGTGCGGTTTACTATTCCCTGTGGGGTGCTGTCGTATCTGTGCACATCATTTTCCCCTACCAGCGTAAGGATCGTACGCCCGTCACGTGTTTGGTCCAATTTTTCAATTTCACTAACTACTTTATCTATGTGGCCACCAGGAAAGCAAAATCGTTTTCGTTTTGACGGGTTTCGCGCTGTGAATTCCGGCTCTTGGTTTCTAATTAAAGAATCCCCAATTAGTACAGTTTCTTCTTCACCTTTGATAAGAGTTAGCAGTGCGAAGGGGTTCGAACATGGTTATAAGAAATGCTGTTCCTTCGATGGTCTAGCCCCATTTCTAATGGGCCTAAATTGCGAATCTTGTGGTCTATATTGTAAATCCTGGGGTCCAAACGAGTTCAAAATCCTTTGTTGCTGGTCAACAATTGCCTGATAATTCATACGAGTAGGCAGGTTGTCGCGATTTCTATTTTCCCTCCCACGCATATCATGAATGGTAGAATTTAGACTCGAATTTAATTCGTCGACTTTACGGTTGGTCGAGATAACGTCCCTTGCGAGATAACGTCCCTCGCGAAGAAGAAGATGAAGATGAAGAAGAAGAAAAATATGAAGAAGAAGAAGAAGAAGAAGAAAAGGGGGATTTCAGGGTGTTAAAATAAAGAGTCTATAAAGGGGATTAAAAACGGCGGTTAAGATTAGCAAATAAGGACGTAGGCCACACCCCCGCAAGGGTGCCTGTGTAACCAAGCTCTTCCTGTTAAGGAAGAGAACAGCGGCTTGTAAAATTATAAAGTTAGTGAAATGATGAGTTACCAAAAAAACTTTGTATGTCGTCTATGACTTTCAACTGATTTAAGTGAATTTTGCAGCGCTGAATCCGAGAATGACATCCGTTTTTTCCGATCAGGTCAGGTTTTTGTGCTAAGTCGATTTCTTAAAATTTGATTATATAACTAATTCGATTAAATTTTTGTGACATTTTCGGTTGATTTGTGTTAATATTTTTCAGCCGAAAAAGGTTTTAAGATAAAAAAACCCATCGTTTTCTAACACAATTTATTAATTAAATGTTACAAAAATTGATTACCGTACATTGAATCATAAATATTGGAAAGGTCAGTTCATGTAAATTGGATATTATATCATCATTATTCAGTATTCATGGCATGAAATTCCGTTTCTTCGAACTCCTAGAATGCTTAGCGGTAGCGATGTCTCTCTCCAGAGTCCAGCAGTAATCAGCCCTCATGACTATATTCTAGCGTCCTTGATACCTGGTCTCCATCATTTTCATGTGCTGATGGAATCTCTCCTCTTGCTCGTCCCTTATTGTTCCAAGGTTCTTAGGAAACCGATTCATATGTGAGAATAAGTAATGCAATCTGATGCTCGTGTAACATCTGAGGTTTCTGAAAGCAGTTGGCCTATTTGTGACAAGCTCTGTGTAGTTACTAGGCTACTTGTTGACAATAAAGTTCTTTACGACCATAACAAAAGACGTCCACGCGTCCAGTTTCACTTCGTTCATTGAGTTTTCAAACTCTGGCACTCTGATGAGCTGACGAAGTGGAAGAACGTAAAAAATGGCTTCTTTTAACTCCTCCATGGTCAATCCCGGAAAACCGTGGTACAAATAAGTAGAACAGCCACCAGAGATTTAGTGAGCAATTTAATCAAGCAGAGATTGATCTGAAGCAGTGAGAAGAGTATCCTTTCTCTAATACCAGGGGGTTGTTGATAACGTTCCTTGCTCTACAAGGCAGAAAATTCTCCCGTAACAGCTAAGTGCTTCTTTTTGTAATGCTGAGCTCGATCCTTACCATCCCACATGCCCAGAAAGCACGAGTACTTGATGATCCTGGACTGTTGTCTCAAAAAATGTTCCTCATCTTCAGGTCAACACTAATCAACCGCTCATGCTGCTCATCATAAAGATTTTTCCAACCTGTACTTCACTACTCCATACTTTTCCTTCACTGTAGTCAAGTGAGCGAGGGGCACAGAGGTAAACTGGTTGCCGCTGTGCTGCAAACCACATTTAAGCGATCGTTTGCTGCTGTCAATAAACAGTCTACAATCACATAGTTTGGTACTGTGGCAGTCCAAGATTATGCAGAAGCTGCTCAATATCATTAAAGTGCAACGAGTTCTTTTTTTCAGAGAAAAGATGAAGGCACTTCAGCAGTCTGTTGCAGTAGAAGGTGATGCGAGCACAGTCAGAGAGGAGTGTTTTTTCGAATCGACTATGAGCTAAATGGCTCTTGTTATAGGAAGGGGGCGGGGGAGTACACCTACTATGCCCTATCACGTAGAGATTTTTTAGAAAAATGAGCGTTTAACGGACCCTACACGACTGGACTCTCGTTCTTGTAATGTGCTTCCACAAGAAGTAATATCGAAATCCTCAAGATGGCGAGTCACAATGAAAATTTAAATTTTCTCCATTTCTCAGCGTTAAAGAATGAATTTAAACTTTAATAAGAGCGCTTCTTATGTTCGCTTGCGGACTCGTCTTTTTTAAATAATGGTAATAATACCTCTGCTAAAAATAAAATTAATATACCCAAAATTGAAATAAACGGAAAATTGTAAACTTTACAAGTATTACTGCTTAAAAGAAATAATAATTTCGGATCGTTCGTTCACTATTTAGAACGAACTATTGGACATTGGAAATATAAAGTGTGGAATATAGTCGGAGAGGAGTTTAGTAGGAAAAATAGTGGGGAAAATTGGGGAAAAATAATAGGAAAGAGAAAATAAAAAGTGGAATGAAAGACAAGTGCATGGTGATAGGGTACCTCTGGCTTTCTTTGCGTTTTAGTATATACGAAGATTTATTGTTGTTTGATTATTTTTGGTATATATATGTATATACGAGTAAATAAATAAAAAGCATTCAAGCCTTTAAAGCAGAGGGGGTTTTGGTCCCTATTGCTTGGTGGAGAATTTTTTTTTTTATCTGGGTTTTTTACGCCCGGACTTTGCATTGCTGGTTTGATTTTGTTGTATTTTGGTTTTTGTTAGTTTGTTTTTATTTTTGGCAAGTTAGTCGCGCTGAAATTAACGGATCAGCACCTGGCTAATTCTAAAGTGAAAAGGGAATGTATTTGGTGTGTCATACGTCATTAAAGACTATTTGCTTGAGTACAAACGCGGGAGGGAGGCGCCGGTGTACGG